>VZTD01001661.1:300-140923 GCA_013397725.1 Rhagologus leucostigma
TGTACTGGAGCGAGAACGTCCCGTGCACCTGCCCTGCACCATTACCCCAAAAACAATGGGTCTTATTCCCCCACCTCTTGGCTAGCTGCCCCTCGCTTTTGCACCTTTTGGCCAGCTGCCCCTCGCTTTTGAAAAGGACTATAAAAGGACTCTCTAAGAAGACCCCTGTCGGGATCCCCCCACGGAAGACGACGGATCAAGAGGACTCTGTCTGGCCATTGGTAGCTATAACCCCCCTTTTTCTCTCTCTATCCTTTGTTTCCTTACATCTCTCTCCCTTTCTATCGCGATTACACCGCGTTGGTATGCAATAAAATACACTGTGCTGATTGAAATTTACACTTATCCCCGTTTGTGTTTCTTTTGCACTCTGAGATTCGGTTAACGAACCATCACGACCCCCACTCATCTTGGGCGGATCATGACACCATGCTACAGGATATAGGAGGGTGACTCTCCTGAGCTATACCAATTGTGGAGGTAGAGAAGTGTTAAGGAAAACTACAACTGAGAATTATAATCTGGGAACACTATGGAATTTCACCAAGATGTACTATATGTGAATGGTTACTCACACATGGAATGTACTTTGTATTACTGAAATTACAGTCAGAATTTACTTTGTACGAGCATGGGGCTGGAGGGTGTTTGACTTCTGCCATGCTCAGTGCAGAGGAGCTGCCTAACAGAGCCAGAAGAGTCTGGAAAGTCCTGTGGAAAGAAGCACAGGACCAGTTTTTGTAATCCTCAACCCATCACAGGCACATTATTTCTCTAACTTGCATTAATGCCTCTCACTGATGTATTCAGTACTGTTAAAATCAGTTTCAATCTAAAATGTTTTGGTTCTATGGTAACTTCTAGAAACTATCTCCTTAAAGGCCTGATAATGTCAGTGGAAAAAACTCACAGTGACTGTGTCTATAAACCCTTGGCTCCATCTCAGAATGCAGCATCCTAAAATGGATGGAAAAGGCCAAATTTTTCACTCCAAGATTTTGCCATTACTTTCTCCCTCTGCCCATGTCCATACCTTGTCTTTCATGAGGTGGACATAGGTTTAAATGCAGAACAGAAGGGTGCCCACATAATGAAGGCTTTTAAGATCACGTTAGGCATGAGCACTCAAGTCAGGACTCTTTCAGTTTATTTAGCTGACTCTGCCTGGCAACATGGAAATAAGCCTCTAACATCCAAGATACTTTTGTGAGCGCTCCCAAAGCATAAATGCTATGCTTCTGTGTTCACCCTCTCCATCAGAATTCATATAGTTTTCTCCCGAGCATAACAGTGTGTGCAGTGAGCCACAGCCTCCTTCAGGAAGATCTGCATGTTTAGTCTCCAGACTATCACCAAAGAAAACATCTTTAATCAAAGGAGGCATTTGACACTGTCATCTGTCTTGCAGAGAAAAAACCATTCCCTTGGCCTCACTGAAGCCACTCATCTTTGGTCTTTGCTGTCAGCCACTGCATGCAGCCTTCTGTCTGCTGACAGGTGACTGCCAACTCAGGTAGGTTTTAGAGCTCTAATTCCACAGAAGATGATGTAGGAAGAGGGATGTGCTTGTGCCTTACAGTCCTTCTTATATGCTAAAACAGGTGATTGTTTCCCCAACCCCTGTCACAGCTGGGGTTGTATTCTAAATATATGTGGCTGGGTAAGGACTCCAATTTTCAGCAATGCAGCATCACTGTAAAGTGGTGAGAAAGAAAGAAGCACTGACAGTCCACATAGCCAAGGGTGTGGGGTGTCTGATTTGGGACTTTAAATACATTTCCTGCCTAGGGAAACTGAGGCACAGCATGGCAGTCAACTGATGAGCCACCTCAGAAATCACGAATCTGTGTGCCTGAGGACTGCAAACACCTCATTTTCTTTGGTGTCTGCCTTTAGACATGTGAATTGTCTAACCCCATGTCATCCAGATGTTCAGACTCAAATTATGAAGGTCCCAGATTACCTGTGGAGTCCACTGAGGCTCTCCCTCTTGCCCTGAATAAGGCACATGGGACAGTTTACAGAGGTCTAGCATCAGCTTCCAGACTGATGCTCATGAAGCGGTTTGAGCCTTTGTTTCCCCATTCCTGCCAGAGAAGGGATATAAAGTGCCTTCCCTCAGTTCTATATCCAGTTGAAAAATCTTTTCTACACAGTTCATTTGAAGCTGCACTGGTATGACTTTCTGGAAACCATGGCTCTGCTTCCTGATGTGAAGCAGGGTGAAGGGACAAAGGGCAGCCTTTGACCTTCAGTTCTTACCCTGGTACCCCCAGGTGATGACAGTCAAGGACTGGTAAGGCAGCTGGACATTCATCTTTTCAAAAAAATCTCACAGCTCTAGCACGTTTGCTCTTCTTTGCTTTCCTTCATACAATACCCATCACTGCACTTACTCAATGTTTAGGGGCTGTTCACTCACCTCCTCTCCAGGAACATGCTGTGCTATGCCCACTGCTCACCCTGCTTCTGCCCCTCCTCTTCCCACACCATGTTTCAGTGGCATGGCAACAGGCATTTTTGGCAAGGGTACAACCAGCTGAGTAAAGAGGAGTATTCAGATTCTGCACAGCTCTCACAACAGTTTTATTGCTGGTGCCTCATCATGGGTCCTTTCAGAGGGAGAGATGGTAGGCACAGGCAGTGCAGTGTGGGGGAACAGAGCAAATGGACACAAACACTGGACGGCAGGGAGGAGAGAGGGTTGCAGCAGAGCAGGAGGAGCCATCCATCCATCCATCCACCCATCCATCCATCCATCCATCCATCCATCCATCCATCCATCCATCCATCCATCCATCCATCCATCCATCCGTCTCACTGTACTTCCCACTGCTGCCAGACGCTTCCTGTCTGGACTGTGTTGCTGCTCAGCCTCTTTGCAAGCAACAACTGGATGACTTCAAAGAGACCATCCTACTGCCATCCTACGGCAGGTCTGCGCCTAAACATTGAGATTGCAATATAGTATCTTCCTAATTGTTCAGCTGGAAAGCAGTTCAATCAAATCCTCAGATAGGAATCAATTTTTTATGGAAATGACACAAAGGGTTGTCCTTGCTTCTTAGCTTCTCTGGTTGCACTCAGAAGGTTTCATTGATGATGTGATTACTGTCCATACCAAACAGTCAAAGCATCATAACATCCTTGGGCAGCCACCTGTCTCACCCCTCCAACCTTTCCAAAGAGTAGCCCAGCACTTCTTGCAGCACAAAACCCCAAGAGGTATGTCATCTATTCAAGTCAGCTCTTAAATGTGTGGGAAACAGCCAAGGATTGCTTGGTGTGCCTATAGAACAAATCATTATCAAAACAGACAGAGCTACTATGGGAAATTCCTGTGAATGAATTATAGATTATAAGGTTTCAGTTATTATTTAAATGAACAGAAACAAGAAAATATACATATATGTGTACTTTTGTGTAAACAATATAAATAAACAATATATGTGTAAACTATATATAGATGTAAACACATGTATATACATATCTGTTCCTGTATCACAGGTTTCATTTATGGGCTTTCTGGCTGTCATCCCTCAAGCTGTGTTTGAAAGACAAACTGTGTGTTTGTTATGTGTGGCATAGTAGCTTGAAAGTTGATTTTTTGAAGCACTTTGAAAAGGGCAAAGAAAGAGAAAGTAAGAACAGAGTTCATCATGGCTCAGCAGAAGGATCCACAGAGCACCAGAGGCTTCGACTGAGCGTCTTTGTGCCATGGCTCTGGTGTCCTCCCATGAGTTCCGAGAAGCTGCTGGGAGGTCAAGGTTTGAATACCTTTAGAAGGGTTGTCTTATTTGCTGTGTTTTGCAATTTTCTAGATTTAAAATCTTTAACTTTTCTGTATAACTTTCCATCAGTTATGTTGGCAGTCATTTGGAAATGGAAAAAAGTTAATCATTATAAAGCACTGTATGAAAAAAAGGTAGTTACTGAAAGTACGGTATGGTCAACTGATGTGCAGTGCTCCAGACCAAAAGAAATGTGCACTCTTTTTGCCCTCCGTGCTCCCCACATGGACAGGACACAGTAAGAGAGTGTCCTTCTGCCAGAATATCTTGGAAGAGGGTGGGGAGGTGACATGGGCAGACAACTGAAAGCGGTCTCTCTGGAGGTGCCTTTCTCTGCAGGCAGCAGGTGTCAATGTCAGAGGAGCTGAGACAGTCCATCACATCAACTTCTTCCAGTCTAGGAAGACTGTCTGGCTGGAGTTATTCAGACTGTGTAGCTGGCCAAAATCTGTTTGTCTCAAGTCATCTGGATGACAAAGGTGATTTTACACGTTTTGTAATGTTTAATCAGATGGAAAAACAGCCTTAATGTTTCTCTCCAGAGAATTACTGCAAAAAGAATGTTGAATATGTGGACTGTAATGAAATGTTAATCACTGACCTAATGACTGTTATTATCAGGATTACATAATAATTTTCTGTAAATTGGCTATAGATATTAATTATTGTTAATCGGCATCATTCTTCATACTGTAGTTCACTGTGAAATCTCTTGAAGGACTTATACTTTGAAAAGCTGTATTTAGCATTGCTTTGAGAAGTACTTACTCACATGAATATTTTAGTATAGTTTCTTTTTGGTTCAGGGATGTAGTGGCTTTACAAGTAAATGTATGAATGCTTGAATACCATATATGACCACCCTGATAGTGGGACTCATTAACAGTGGGCCTGATTTCTGTTCAAGTCTTGTTCAAACTTTTTTATTTCTTCATTACTATAAAAATATCCTGGATTGTGTTTCTCTCTCAGATGAGAGTTGCACTAGTGAAAAGGCTGTACTTAGTGATAATCCACAAATTAAAATAATAAATTGCGAACACTACAGGACCTGGAAGAAACCATTACAGTCTATTAGTTGCAGTTTAGAGTGCTGATAACATGCTAGCATCAGGCTCATTGGGAAGGACACTACTTGACTGCATTGCCAGCCACAGTGCCTTAGCAGCACAGGTGGATACTGTGAGCTCCTCTCCCAGGTAGATCAAAGCCTCTTCTGAGCAGCACAGGCTGCTGGAAGACTTCGTTCCTTGCTTCAGATGGCAACCAAGCTCCTTATGGTGCTCTACACACATTTGGCTCCAGAGAATTCAGTGTTGGATACTGAATATCACCTCTGTTGTGCCAGGATTTTCCCACCACATCTCATGCAGTGGGACTGCACAAGGACTGCTCTCAAGTTCCATCTCCTCTGAAACTCCAGTGTTGCAGTCACAGAGGGAGGTGGTCTTGAAAAGCAAGTTTATGGGGATGAAAAACCCATTGGATGACTTTTAACCCCACAAAGAAATGATGCATCTTGCTCAAAAAGTCCTTTTGGAGTGCCCAAAGACAAAAGGAAGGAGCAGGAGAATCAAAGTCCAAGGCTGGCGCAGAGTCTACAGGTGGGTGGATACTCCCTCCAGCTTCAGTTACATGTACAGTGGCAGTGGCTGCCCCTCCCGGCTCTCACAGTTTATTCCTGAAGGATGAATGAGGTGAGTGAGAAACCTCTCCTGGAAGCACTGATTTCCTTTGCTCCACATCAGCTTCTGTCTCCCCAGTCACAGGCTGGACAGTTCTGGCCTGTTCTCTCTCTTTCTTGGCTAGGGTAGGAAGCAGGTGATACACAAGTCACAGGACGCTGATGCAGAGCACACATTTAGCACTGCTCACGGGGCTAAAGATGGGCAGGACACAAACCCTTCCAAAATGTGAAAGCTTATATGCTACACAGTTTAGGGCTGATATACTGAACAGACACATGTTAAAAGCACTCCCTGAATGATACTGCACCGGTGCTATTTCTGCATGCAGTCATGTGCGCACAGTGCATACACAGTGCAGTATCTTGTCCCTGGCTACTTCTGCTGCATTTTCATTTGCTGATCTGAAGTGCTTGAGCCTGGTGTAGGTACCCACATGCTACACCTTGGGCAGGAATATTGTTACAGTTTCAAAGAAGGCACTCCCTTTCTGCCTGGAGGAACACTGAGGCATCCCTTATAGTTCAGTCCTCACAGTCTTCAGAGAGAAGGTTGAAATCAGAAAGAATGAAGAATCCAAATAAAAGAAGAAGTCTGGGAACTCTGCCTTACAAAGCTTTTTCTGACACAGATGGGAGGAGAAGCCACCACACTGCTCCCACACACCCACCACACCCAGGACTGAGGAGGAAATCCCCTCACCAGCAGTCACATGACTATGGATGTTCTCTGTTCTGGTGGCCACCATCTCTCTTGCCCAGCATGTTTCCATGTCAATTGACCCCCAGACATTATCCAGCAGTGCCAGGACCTGCCTGCTCTACTTTGGTTTTATGGGAACTAGCTTGGGGCTCTTTGTCCCAGAGCCATCCATTTTCTCCCATGCTTTCATATGCAGAGCAGGAGCAGCTGGTGTGGGGCTGGGCTGGGCAGGCACACAGATGTCACATCTCTGGGACCACTCGCAGGTAGGTTTTGTGCTGGTGGAGAGTTTCAAAGAGGTGTCTCCACACAGCGATGAGATCCCTTCTCACTCCAAGGATTCATTTCAGGATTCCTGCTGCAAACCAGTGATATGTGAGGCTTGGGATGAAAATCAGGAATGGCAATGAGTCATTCCAGGAGGATGAGAGTGAGGGAAAAAGTCTGATGGGAGTAAGGCATGGGACTAAAATGCTTAATGCATCAGGCTATCTGCCTTATAGTGAAGACCCTAGCATAGAAAAAGAGAGGAGCTGTAAAAAGAGAAAATACCAAACTCTGACCAAATGTTTTCTGAGCATGTCTGCATGACATGGAGGAGACAGGCGGGTATGTGAGGAGCAGATGGATTAATTTGCAAGAGAAGGGATGAGCTCTGTGTTTCCCAAGCAGGTGGCCAACCTGGTGTCCCAACACCACTCCATCAGCAACCACTGGCTGAACAATGAGAGGGGAGTTGCATTGCCCTGGGTCTTGCAGCAGGTCAGCATGCAAATAGCACAAACCTGGCCCAACAGCACTGCCTTCATTCACCTCAGCATGGAAAACAAGGAGGAAATATGGCTTAAAGGGGAAAGCACTATACAGGTGAGTCCAGTGTCTCTTCTGCTGTTGGCTCCTTGGGTAAGCAAGTTGCACAGGCTACCTGCGATTCAGTATCCATTTCCAGAACAAGAATAACAGCACATCATTGTTTCTCAGGGTCACTGTAAGAGGAAAACACATCTTGTAATTTGGAAGACTCATCACTGTGGTAAAAAGATTTTTTCGTATGCAAATCTTTTCATATGGAAGCTTAGTGCAGCATTTGCAACTTGTGAACTTACAGAGGAACATTTATGTTGAGGGATGACGGGCCTTCTTTTGCTGCTGGACAGCCTCTGGAAATGTGGCGAAGCAGAGCAGCACACGAAGAGAGGAAAGTCTGTAGCACAGCATATACAATCCGGCTATGGAAGTCATTTCCGCTGGGTGTCACTGTGACCACAAATTTAGCAAAATCGAAGCAGTAAGCGTTTCTTACATTCTCAACAGAAATATCCAGGCTTGTGGAGAACCATGGTCTTGGTAGCTTCTGTTTTAGAAGTCAAGCCCTCAAGGGGCTTATCCCATACTTGTTATACTCCTGCTGTTTGTCTATAGAGTTGTGGCCAACAGCAGGATGATGAAGCACTGTTCTCGAACCTGGTGTATGCTTCAGGTGTTTCTTGTTCTGCAGCCTTTTTAGAAAGTGCTGTGAGGCCCAGGGAGATCTTATACATGCTCCCTCTTCTTTCTGGCCCCTGGGAGACAGACTCTATGTCTTAGTTACTGCGATTGTAATCAGGGGAAGATTCAGTGCATCTACTATTTGCCAGTATTCTGGAGAGCTGACTTTTGCAAGCTGCCAGGATCCTGAAAGCTGCTAGAGTGTTGTCTGAGACTGATTCAACCTGCTTAAATTCATGAAGGAGAAGCACTGTGAAACTGTGATCCGAAGTGAGAGAGGGCATGGGACAAAGGCATTGGACTAGCAGAGCCGAGGCAAGATGGCTTTCTTTCAGTGCTGGGATTGAATATGCAGCCTGGCTGCTGTACTTGTAAAAACTGCCACTTCTGCAAGCAGTGCACTTGTCCTTCTTTCCTCTCTTGGTGGATTCATCTGTGGCTCCTGCATTGCCACTTATCTGTGGGAAGCAGGCATATACAGCATGATCCACTTATTTCACCTGCATCAGTACCTGTCATGAGGGTCCTGCTCAGTTACTGCCAACCATTCACCTTTCTGTTCACATTTCATCACCTTTCCTCCCATGTCTTCTCTTCTTCTTTAAAAATGCTGAACATGTCCCAGCACTTCCTTTCCATGCCAAGAGCTAGGCCCAGATCATTGCAGGAGCCAACTTTGTTTGTGAGGAGTAGGTTACCCTGATGTCCCCAGCCACTTTTTCCATCACTGGTGCAGCATGCTCTATATTCACCCATCAATGCTACTTTTCACACCAAACACCAACATCATCCCTAAAAATTTAATATACTACATGTGTTCCAGTGGGATTAACAGTGTCAGCTCCTTGCTGCACAGCAGATCTCTGAGGGGTTTTGCATGCTGATGTACGAATTTCTCTTCCCCCAGATGTAAGGAGATTTTTCATGTCAAAACCCCACACACCAAGCAAGCTTGGTGCAGTTTTTATGAGAGAGAAGAGCTTGGTCTGAGCACCCAGCTGAGACATCAATCAATGCTTTGAGAGCTGGTATACAGAAATGTTTGCTTCTCAGTTCATTGTTCCAGCTAAGCCTCACTCCTGTTTCAGCCCTGTGTGTACCAACATACAGCAACCTGGAGCAGGGCTGCAGCGCCCCAGCATCTCTGTCAGGCTTTTTCCTGGGACATGTGGCCCTGCAGCTAATGCAGCTGTGCTATCCTTCCCTGCTGCCCCTGTCACCAGGCAGCTGGAGTGGGAAGCCAAGGTAGGGGAGGAATTCAGTGGCTTAAAAGTGGCTGGGGAAGAACAGAAATAGGCCAATAAAAGGCAGGAGTCATTTCAAGGAAATTATGTTACTTGTTTTCAGAGTCAGTACTTAAATAATGGGCTGCACACAATGCTGTAAATCTCTACTTGAGCATAGGCATATGGAAAGTATTTTGGTATAAATTAACTTCATAAATTATGGTTTCTCTGTTTTCACTCAGTCCTCCTTTTTCTTGATGATTACTACTTCAGTTCTATCTCATTTCATGGGCTTTCTGTCTTGCCATACATAGGACATGACAGCAATGTGTCTCAAAGGACTCAAATTCTTCTGCAAAAGGACTTTTGAGCTTCCCAAGTGTCATCGAGAAGAGAAAGAAAACAAAAAGCTGTGCTCAGGCAGACACAAATGGCGATGTTGTAACAGAAATAGCATATGCTAATATCTTTCCAGAGCTCAGACCTGTGCTTTGCTCCTGGGCCAGGGTGAGTGAGACAGGGAGCTGGATGTGTGTATGGTGCTCCCAGGGGAGACCTCTGCACCTGACGATGGATGCAGCCATGGGCTTGAAAGAGTTCGTAGATGCACTTTTCTCTTTTGAGATAAGGTACAGCTCTGAAGCCCTTTGCCTTCAATCTGCCACAAGGTCTCCAGTTCCCATTTTGCTTCTGCATAATCTTTCTGTTCTCCTCATCAGGGTGTTCATTGTGCCCACCTTTCCACAAATTTTGAGTATTCTGAAGGGTGCTGTCCTTACCTGCTTTTGACAAAGAGTCTTTACTATGATTTGTTCTACACCAGGGCTTACAGTCCTCCTTCAAGATCTCCCATCTAGAACTGGCCAGAAAGTAGATTTCTTGTCCCAAGAGAAAATGTCAAGATTTAAATGCTTTTATTGTAAAGGAGGCCAGAAGAGCAATTTTATTACATATTACTTAAACGGTGTTCCAAGGGAGATTTGCCCAGCTTTGATCATCTCTCTTTACTCCCTTTTTTTCTTTTTGTCTTTTCTCTTTTTTCTTTTTCCTTATAAGGTAAATATCACTTTGAATAATACAGTAAAATTCTCTGTAAGAAATAACTTTGACTTTGGATACAGGAAGTATACAGCCATATTTGATGTACTTCTGATGATAAAACAAATGCAAGTGGTAAAGAATATATTCTTATGTTGATGAAGTGCTGTTCCCCTGAAAAAAAATTTAAAAGTTTTTAAAAATTAAAAGCTCAAACCCTTTCTAGCACGCGCTTTGAGAATAGCGGCTAGCCTCAGTTTGTGTAGGAGCTGCCTTGCTGTTGAGCTGTGGCAGAATATGAAGCAAATGCTGAGTCTCCTCAGTTTGATGAAACCACTTTTTCTTCCTGACCAAGAGGAAGGCTCAGCCCTTCTCCCATCAGAGACAGAGGACAAAAATGGACAGAAGGAAGAGGGGAGATGAAGTCTGGGATTTTCCCACTGCAGTCCCCGAGGGGCATATTTCTGTAGCCAGGGTAAGTTACAGACAGAATCTATCTGAAGACAGGGATAAATTTTTGAGGTTTCTCCTCTCAATAGTTTCACATTTTCCATGCAGACAAACGGAGTTGGGATATTTTCTTTTGGAGATCTGTGGGTCTTCGAAGTGGCTTCTTAAGTTTAAAGTAGATATAAGACAACATGAAAAAGAAGTGACTTACACTGTTTCTTTTAATATGACAAATTCATTTTAATAACTAATTGCAGCACCAATGCTGTTTTTGTCCAGTTCTTCCACATGAGGGTTTTGTCTATTAGCTTTTAATACCATGTTACTCTGCACACTTGAGTATATTTCTGATTCTTTTGTAAATGAGCCTCTAGCTTGGCATATGGATAATAACAGTGGGCAGAGAGGCTGCTTCAAGAACATTTGCTTTTCTGAATGTTACATGTGATTTAACAACACTATACCTAGCACAACTATCGTGCCTATTAGGTGGCATTATTTTCACAGCAGTCACTGAATTATCTGTAGTAGCAGAAATGAGGGTCAGTTATTTTTCTCTCAGTTACCCCTGAATTTAATTTTGTTTATCAATCAGGCTCTGGAGCCTCAAATAGCTGCCCTGCAGGTAAGAAATGTGTCATGCAAAATTATTACTTTTGGCCTCAAATTTTATGCAGCCAAGGTCTGAAATCATCTGGTTTTATTCCAATACAATTTTCCATTTTAATTTTTCTCCTGAAAGGTCTGAACTGCCTATTTAAATCCAACAAAACATTTCTACATTATGTAGAAACCTTTGCCACTTCTGCTGTCATGAACACACTCAACTCTTTATCAGAAAGATTTTCTCTTAAAACTGAAAGTTTTCATTTTAAGTATCTACCTCTCATTGCATTAAGCTTCAGCTATCTGCTAGATACAATCTCGACAGTTCCCTTGGGATATGTCTTATCTGGTCTCTTTTCCCCAGGGTGCCTGGTACTGGGATTGACCCTTAAAACTACATGGCAAACTGTACCTTCCAACCTTTTTCTAATGTAGCTATGAGAAAGGATTGAGGACTTGTCTGGGTTTGTGTTCCTTCTTCATTTAAGTGGCAATCTGTTGAAAGCATGAGGGCAACAGCTAAGCAATGCAGAATAAAGGGTTTTAATCACACCTTTTAACTGTTTACTTTGTGTCTTTTTATGCTGTTCTCTATTTACTTCCAGTGTAAAAAGAACATATGGGGCAAAAGAAGATTGCTGAATATTGTAAACACCACTTTCTTCAATACACTGTAATATCTCATTGACAGATATACCTGAGATTTCTAGGAATTTTTCCACAAAACCTTAGATAGTTCCTGCTTAGCAGGGTTTGAGAAAAAAAAAAAGGAAAAACCCTTAAAAAACAATAAAAAAACTTTTTTAGGCTTATGGAAAAGGAAAACAGACTAATCTTAAAAAAGTTAGGAAAAAAATATGCTACAAAGCCTTGGCATCTTCGGATGACATAAGGGCTTTCAATCTGTTGAAAAGAGAATTTTTCTTAATTGTCTTTTAAAGATAACAAGCTTTCCCTCCTTGTGTTGTGTTGCACACACATTCTTGTCAGCACCAGCATATTCTCTTGTCTCCTTTAAGAGGGAAGACGAAAGCAGTACAAATTCATGGCTATGTCACTTTATACTGATGACAAATGGACCTTTAAATGTATGACAGTCAGAAGAATCTGGCAGACTGTTTGAAGTCAAAAAGAGAAGGAGGTCAGGGTTAATTTAAACACAGAATTTTAGCTTCTAACCACATTTGATCTTATCTTGAAAGAAATTATTTAATGTATTATTGCATGGAAATGGAAAGAGCTGGAAAAACCTTTAAAGTCATCCGAAACAGCATTGAATTTCCAACATATTTTTGAGTGTGTGTCTTGGAAAAAAGTGAACAGCTACAATTTCAGCCCTGCTTTCCAGAGGGAAAAAGTATTCGCACAGAGGTTTGTTGGTGATGAATGAGAATTACCTCAGAAAAAAGTTTACTGTGTACAAATGCCTTGGACGCGGTAGAGTGAGAGGAGTAGTCTTCAGTAAATACAGCAAAACAAGCTTTGAATTTGCAGTGGGATATTGATGAGACAGTCAAGGCTGGTTTTGTTATACACTGACTGTGCCAGAACAACCAGTGATTCTGCATCTTGCAAACTTTTTCCTCCCTTTTCGGCTGCTCATGACACTTATTTTCATTTTCATATGGTTACTATTCATCCAGTATTTTTCAGAACCTGGATGTGCGTTAAAAGCAGATACACAGCTGTTGTGAAAAGAATTCTCTAGGTTGTATCGGACTAGCTAACTTTGCTGAAAATTGAGGGTCTGCGCTCTTTGCTGGTCTAGCAATGGTAGTCAATACCTAAATCTTCCAAAAGCGTGAGGTCTCCTATTTCCCAATCTCACATGGAAGGTGGCCAGTCACTGACAACTTATCTTTTAACTGATCATTTTTCCTCAGAATTAAATATTGCAGAAGTACATGGGCTACCTAATATTTCTGGAGGAGAAGGAGCATATATATGTGTGTGAAAACGCATGCATATGCTCTCTTTGCACCTTTTCTAATGCACAGAACAGAACACAGAGATCTGGAGCAGCTTTACAGTGGCTGAACATTGCTGCCCAAATTGGTACCCTGCCATTCATTTCTACTTACACCCTTTCCATTTGCAGCAGTGTGGGCCTTCTTGTGTGTAGGAGGGTGTAGGAAACTTTTCCCACTTTTCTCCAGTTTAGCCTTGTAAGGCAGGCCAGATCTGCAGAGAGGAGTCAAAGTACCGCATAACCATGACTCAGAAACTCACTGAAGGCTCTGTCAATGTTTCTGGTAATTTTGCTCATTAACACACAGAAATTAAATCTTGTAGGTTGCTTGACTTAATTTGCTGAAAATTTAGCCTAGGTCTTGTAACTATGTAATACCATTAAAACCTCAACAGCAGCATGCACCGAATTAAGCACATATTCAGTGACGGCAAAGTTGTTAGTTAGACCTTTGTCTGCAGACATGAGTTAAACTATGCAAACTTTTGGTTCCCCCTGATTTTTCTTCTGATTGTGACATTTCTGCACTGTATAGCCTTAAATATCTTCTAATCTTTTGTTTGAAGCTATATGCCTGCTCTATGCCAAAGTGCATGTGATGTCTTCTAAGTGAGTAGTTGGTACAATTTCTTGACTAAAAAGTGACTTACAGCTAGATGGAAGAACTCTTCTGGAAAGAGGCCACTTCATAAGCATTGGCTTTGTGTTTTGTCTGTGGCATAAAGTAAGCTTGAGCTTACCCCCAAAAATATACCAGTTTTAGGTAAGGCAGCACACCGTCAAGCTCCATGTGTAAGTATGGAGGGATCACGAAGCTCTCTGGGTCTCAGAAGTGCCCTGTGTCACTCTTATCCTGTCTTATTGAATGGGGTTTGCTACCCAAATTATGTCAGTACACAATCACAGTCTTTACCATTATAGCTGTACTGGTAAAATGTTTTGAGCATTGACCCCACCGTGGAAGGCAGAATTTTAGAGAATCCTTGAGTGTAGTTTCTGCTGAATGGGGAGTGGGACAAATACTGGAAGTCAAATTCTAAAAACCTCAAGAGAGAAAGACACTTTTAGCTGATCTGCTTAATTGTTTTCCAGATGTATTAAAAGTCATTCCCTATTCACCAGATGGTCAACCAAAAAAAAAAATACTTTTGCATCCCTCTGTCTTTTCTTATTTAAATACCAGTGGTTGGAATAAATATACCTAACATATTTTTCAGTCTTCCAGTAAAATAAAACCAAGGCTGTGATTATTGATATTTTGGAAGTGGCAAATGGCAGAAAAAGTGAAAGCAATGCTCTAAGAACTTTTTAGACTGATAAATAAGAAAGAAGTTTCATTTAAAGATCTTCTTAAACTTACATTATTAGTAATACAAACTGCATGACACAATAGAAGCCAAGAAGCCTGTTTCAGGTTCTGCTTGATTTAGTCACAGATCAAAATTTAGTTTTCAACTTTTTTCACGATTTTAAATTGAGCCATTAGCATAATTTTTCTCAAGGTTGCTTCACATTCTGACTGCCTTTCAACTATAGTGTTATTTGCAAATTACTTAGTGTAACCAATGCCTGACTCAGTCTGGCCTTTCCTTTTAGCCCAGGAGATGTGAAAGCTGGTGAACTGGGCAAAGCACACTCTGAGCATGATTAGCAAACACAGGGAGGCTTTGGGGTTTTGTTTTATTTGGAAACATCAAGAACTGTAATCAAATCAAAACAGTGGATTTTTTTTCATCCATTTGATACTGTTATAAAACATACACTATGAGACTGTGTTAGGGTATATTTCTTTTGGAGCTCTCCAAGTAAGCAGCAGTCCAAGTAAGAAGTCTGCTTTGAGTAAGCAGTCTTTTCAACAAGCATACATACTTACCATATTGTAGTTGTGCAAAGTTTGTCTACACTTGCTAGAGTGCGTGGAGATATGCTGTTTGATACATAGGGGGCAAAAAACCCGTAAGTTTTTAAAATGTTAATTTGCATGAAGAAAGAGACTTCCCCATGTAGACTTCATCTACTTTGGCATAAATATATAGATTTTTGCACTGTGTGCTGCTGAGACCCTGCATTTTAATACCTCAGATAATGAAAAATTCTATCCTAAATGTAATGTGATAGATAAGAAATTCTCAGCAGTCAAAGATTTTGTCTAACGATTGCCTTACTAATTGAATATTGTAATGTTGCATCTCCTAGGACCATACTGCAGTTTTTTAGGCTTCTGAGTCTTTGATCTGGTATTGTAATAACCGTACCTGTCACATTTTTTTTGAATATCATATCTCAGAATAACATCACACTCTTTTCAATCAAGATGAATACTTATGGAAAAATGCAGTTGTTATGGACATTGTGTGTTATAAACAGTAATTATTTTAGTTTCAATTTTTTTTGTGAAAGCATCAAAAATCTTATTTTTTTAAATATGAAGGCTCTTAAAACCTCACAAATTCCAGTGATACTTTAACAATTAAAAAGAAATACAAATCAGGAAGAAAAAGGTTTTGAAATATTCTTGTTTAAAATTAACTTAATTTTTTAAAAAATTAATGGAATTAAACATTGGTTTACTTTATAGCAAGAGATTCAACTACCTATCAACCTACAACTCTGTTTATCTTGGTACGTCATGAGCAAAACACACAAATAATTTAAAAGAATAGAACAACACCTTAGTATCTAAACCAAAGTTTTTATCTTGCAATGTAATAGTAACAGATGCAATTCATGTAAGGTGTGGATTTGGGGTAATAAATGAAATAAATTCAAGAAACTCACTGTCCTTTTCAAGTATTAAGTCTGGAAGAGTAGTACTTTCACCTGCCACAATTTGCTTTACCTTTCTTTGCATTTCTTCCCCGAGTCAGGTATACTCCACATGCTTCTGTAAACCCCTTCCAGTTGTGTAGCCAGAGTCTCCATTTACTGTCTTTCTTTGGGATTAAGGAGTCCTTATCTACTTCAAAGGGGTCTGCAAACCACATCTGTTAAGGAGTAAGCATGGCAGTGTTGGAGAGGAGGGTGCATGGGTGGTAACCTGTGAGGACAACCCTTGCTTTCCCTGCTTTTCAACCTCATTTACCAAGTTAGCTTGCCTGAAATCAGGTTGCACACGTGGGATCTTCTCCATCCATGAAGGCTCTCTGGTGTTTTCCTAGGTGGCTCTTATTCTGTCTCCCTGTATTAGATACACATCCAGTACAACTGCCGCTAAGTGTGTCAGCATTCCCTGACACTGAGAGCAAGTGTCCACCCTGATGGGTAGAGTGGTGAGTGACAGGCAGTAGCTCCGTGGTTATGGATTAGTAGCAGAGAAGCAACTTCAACTTTCACTGCATCCATAGCAGGATGGCCACAAACAGCTTGTGCTGTGCATCCCCTCTGCGGTATGGAGTATGGCACGGGTGGGAAGCGAGGTAAAAGAGTGGGATTGGGCTGGGAACGCAGCACCAAACTCTTTGCAGACCATAGGTGCTAAAATATTTTAAAATGTGCTTGCAGCAGAATTCCCCACTAGTGTCTACCTTAAAACTGGATTTCATACTTCCCAGAAGTAGGACACCAGTGACCCATGCCTCAGACAGACATCTATATTATGGGATCAATAACACTTGAACTACCATTTCCCACAGAAACAAAAGTAAAACCTAGGCTGTGCTTAACTAGGTGCAGTGTGAGCAATCCCACTGATAATGCTGGGGATAGCCAACAGTGCAGAGTTAATCTCACAGTTTTCTTGGCAGCTGCCTTTTTGTGTCTCTGTCATGATCCCTGATTTTCCCACAGCCAGAAATAAATCTGTCCATCTAACCCCTCTATATATCACTTCTGCCAGGAATTCTGGGCCTGTCTTATTTAACAATAATGGCCAATCAACCTGACATTTTATATCGGTATGAACAGTGAGTAAACCTAACACTGTAAGATTTTTTTTCCCCAAAGTAGTTTCCCAAAGATCCTTTTTTTAAAAAGAGAGATTAATGACATTGAGTAATCCAATATTTCTTCAGCACGCTGTTAATTTCTTTCACCCACTTATTTCAATTAAATGCAAGTCATTAGTGCAACTGCTCATTTTGTTCTAATGAGGTATGTATTGATCTGTAATGGAGATTATTTTCTTCAGGATTAAATGCATTTTGGGATAAATGGTTAGAAAGCCTGATGGTACACTAATCTTTGTTTCACTTAGGCAACATATTCACTTTTTCTTCCCCATGGCTGCTACGAATATCTAGAAATATAACATTAGATGATTAATTACCATCAGAATTTGACAGTTGGATCTGCATGGCATTTTATCAAAGGTACTTGAAAGTAAGGGTCAGGATCAGGCCTAATTGTTCAGCAGTTTGAGACAACCCAAACAGAGGATTCCTCTGAAGTTGTTCTTGGTGCATTAGAAATGGCTTGATGTGAGAAACTCTTTTTCCACCCAGAGGCCTAATCCATGTGCAGACCAATGTGCTCCTTTAACTTTATGGTGTGGTGCTGGTGTGCATGCATAAGTCACGACACTGCGTTACATAAAAAGCCAGAAATACGGGAAAGCAGTTCCGTGTAGGCACAAGCACTTATCTCAGAGCCTTGGGGTGAAGAGAAACCAGGGGAGCCTTGGAGTGCCTGCACACACACAGACACTGTCATTCTGTCTTGTTTCTCAATGAGTCCATTCTCAAGGCAGAGCCAAGAGCCATAATTTCCATTTAGCAGGTCACAGTTGCTTTCCAGAGCAGTTTTCAGGTCTGTAGAACAGGCTTGAAGGTTTTATTTGAGAACATGTGACATGCTTGGTATGTATTTCAAAAATACCTTCCCAACAGCCAAAGCCACTAAAAACGTTCACAACAACCTGTAGCAAAATGTAGGTATGCAACAGAAGAGTTTGAAGCTAAATTCCCTTCTCAGTTACCTTGGGTCACAGGCTTTATAACTGATTAGGGACAAGGAATGCAGACTCCTGGACATTAACAGTAAGAAAAATCACGGTCTGAAAAGAGATTGAGTTGAAGTCATCATATCCTTGGTGTGTCCCAAGAAATTTGCACCTAAAGAGAGCCAGGACATGAGATCTCGGCCGGGAGCTCCATCCTAATGTAATAGGTGAAGCCCTAACTCAGGGGAACGTCTGCAGGCTGAGCAGCACATTCCCAATCAGTGAAACACTTCCCAAGAGAAGCAGCCCTCCTCCCTAACTCCCACTACTCCCTGGCCCAGTACCTCCAGTGTGTTTAGCAGCCTGCAAGACACAGGTGCTCCCCATCAGACCAAACACATCCCAACTTCAGTGGAAAAACCTAGGCTTGGCTCCATCATAGTGCACAGAGGGGATCCATTACTCCAGAGCTCTGGAGAAATTCCTCCTCTCCAATCATCAAGGTAATTAATTTTAACTAACAATCCCACTCCTACAATTACATAATACCCAAGTACATTTCAGAGGTGAAATTACTGCCAGCAATCAGCTACTATTTTTTCCATTTTGCATGAAAAGGAAGAGGTGGCACAAACTTAATTTTTTAGCCCAGTTCATCTTTGCTCCTGTCTCTTTGTACAGGAAGCCTGCTGCAAATGTCCTCTGGATTAACTTTAAATCTTTCTTGAGATGCTAAACCACAACGAGTATCTGCACAGAGAGCAAAATTTCTCCAAAACTCAGGAATAGTATATGGTCTGAAACTGAAAAGAAAGACAGGAAAAGTGTGGTAGAGGTATTACCACTAAGGCAATCCTACAAGCCAGTGAATTTCCATCTCTGTGCAATTTCTGGAAGCAAAACTTGTCCTCCTGCTAACGAAGAATTGATTTTTCCTAGGCTCCACCTTAAGCCTCTAACAGTCAGTTTCACTCTCCGGTGCACTGCACACTTTAGATGCAGGTTTATAATCTTCTGCTCCAGGTGTCCGAGCTCTTCCAAGTTTAGGTGTGTTTCAGCCACAGGTGTTAAGAACAGCTGTGGTTCATTACTAAGAAGGCACTTTAGAGCCAGGACTTCAATCTGGAGGCAGCTATGTATCAACAGGAAAATTGTACTAACCTCTGCATTTGCAGAGGTATGAGTCATGAGAGATGTAGGTGACATCAGTCCTACCAAAAGTTGGCTTTCACTTTCAGGAAAATACATATATGAAAAAAAATTTAAAAGGTTTTCTTCACTTTCAAAGCCACAAAAATTTGTACATCTCTTTTTAAAATTTTCTTTTCTTTCAAAATGACCATATTTAACAATTTTCCAGTGGAGAAGAGGTAAAATATTTGCAGTTTTCTGAAGGACCAGAAGTATTATTTCGCTCTTAACTTTGCTCTTACTGAGAATGTTTTTTCTCTGTGATAAAGCATAGATAGAATTAATTTGCAGTCAGTCTTGTTTGCATTTTTGCCTGAGCAGAGCTTGACAAATGGCTCTGAAATTCAATAATGGTTTGGTTACCTTTGCAGCATTTAAACAAATCAAATCAGCTTCATCCTTTCCCCACTGCCAGGAAAAGAAAAAGCAAAACAAGCAAAGCCACCTAAGGCTTTCTTCCAGAGTGGTATGTAATCCTAGAATTCTTAAGACACTATAACCACAGTAAACTAGCTGGGCTTTTAAGAGAAGACTGCTTTGGTGTCTTTAATAGAAAAGTGTATGTGTATAGGCAGCATTTTTTAGTTGTGCTTTTCTACTGATTACTATACTATACAATGCTATACTATGTTATACTATGCTATACTATGGCATACTGTGATTATTGTATGCGATTTTAACACTGTTACTATAGAATACGCCTCACAGTATAGCAGATTTCATGCCTAGTAGTACAGACTCATGTAATTGGCGTTTAACTTCTACAGAACCTCAAGCAGGCCAAAAACATTATTTTAAGCTCTTTTTGAGCTCAATAATTGAGCCAATATTCAATCAGTGCCAGATAGTATATGTGTCTGCCTGAATAGGCCATCTACTCTGATGCTGACACACATATTCAACAAGCCAAATTTCACTCCTAAGAAATCACTAGAAGTAGGTAGCTATTTATAAACTTCGAATTCCAGAAAGAGCTTTTATGATCATTTAGTCCAGATTTCTATGCAGCATAAGATGTTGAACTTAAGTAATTCCCACATCATGTGTTGATTCATTTTTGAACTATATTAAATCTTTGGAAAGATACATAATGTAATGACTTCTCTAAAAGGGACTAAAAACAACAAAAAAGATGTTTCTTTAGAGATGCTGATATTTTACCAGATATTTCAGCATTTAAGTGCTGAATTCACAGTAGCAGTTTTAACTCTTTTCTACTTTTTTACACTCTATGTTCCTGGACAATGTAAAAGCTTTCTAGATATAATTCAAGGGGAGAAAATGAATATATTTTAACTTCCCCCCTCATCTCCCCATACTTCCCCCTGCCACCCAGAAAAAAAACTAAAAGAAAAAAAAAAAGGAGGGGAAACTACAACCATTAAAAAAAATTACTAATTTCCTGTGGGTTTGCAGTCTGAAATATGTGATAATGTGGAAAGTATTTGAAGTCATAAAATGGGCCCAGCTTCATAACAGTTCAAATCAAGACACTTTATACAACATTCTGTTTAACATAAGGACTTCTTCAACCTATACAGACATATAAAACTGTGTGTAAATCACAAGTGTGATATTTTAAATTTAAGTCAGTGCCAGTGAAAGCCGTTACACTGACAGCACTTGAACTCCATAGCCTAAATTTACCTGGAAGTCTGGTGTAGTTTGGTCTAAGACCATGAGAAGCACATCATCGAAGGAATTCACACCTGAGATCTGACATGTGACAGGCTACTGCCAGAAACATAAGAAGCTAAAATAGTGTCCAAATAAGTAACTGGAGACCTGCTTTCTCTTCCTTCCTGCAACTTCACTCTCTTTCCTTTCTGGAAGCACATGGCAAACAGCGGCTATGTCTTTGAAGAGGGTCACATTTATATATTTTCCCCCATTTTCTGTGCGTTTTTGGGCGTAAGACCCTTCTTGAGCACATATCTAGCCTTTCAGTGCTCCCAGAAGCCTTAATAAATGTGCTGTATCATACATACTTCCTTCCTCCTCCCTTAGCTGTGAAAACCAGTAGCCTCCCGGGGGATTAATCCTGATTCTCTACAAAGACAGTCTGCATGTGTCAACCATGACAACAACCATCCACAGCATCTAGCTTTGCTTTTGCCTTCCTGGAAGGGTTATTCAATAGGAGAAAATTCCCTGCATAGATTCTGCCTTTTTGCCACTAAGCCTGATGACTCCAGCTCCTCTAATGGGCAGTTTTTTCCTGTATTTAGGTCCTGTATTTGACCTGTATTTAGGTCCCTAAAGTCCAAAGGCCAGGATACCATGGGGGTTTTCACACCCTTTCTGTCACGGTCTGAGGAATTGGTTCTTCCCATCTTTTCTCTCCATGACACACACCCTCTGGAGTAGAAGACAGGACACACCACTGGCCTAGGCAGAATGGATTTAGCAGTATCAAAGTATCTCCCCTTTGATGCTTTGTGACAATGTTATGATGTTTCCTTATCTTTGGAAGGTACAGTTTCAGCCTATAAATTATGAATGGATGTTTCCCAGACAGACTGGCTCAGAGGAGACAGGTCACATCTTGGCTCACACCTGTACTGTGGAAGAAGCCTCACCAGAGAATCTGTGAGACTTCCCTCAAAGCATTAAGCTGCGGGATGCACAAAGAAAGTTGAAAAAAATGGCTTTTGAAAGCTGGTGGGGTTTCAAGGGCAGATGGAAGCTGTTCATGCTTCAGGGAAGCAGAGGATTTACCACAAGCAGAGAGTTTGCATGTGACCTGAGTTGAAAGCAGCTGTTGCCTGGGAGGCTGCTGTGGTAAATAACCTTTGCTCCTGCCTTTATTTTCACTCTTACTTAGGCCCCCATTGAAGGGTAGCAGAGTAGATGGACCCTCAGTCCGATGTAGTCCAGGCTCTCCTGTACTCCTGTTTTATGATCTCTCATGGGATTTAAAATCAGAGTAGGTAAGATGGAGGAAAGATGGAAGATTACATCAAAGAAGAGACAAGTCCAAACTAGGCACACATACTTCAAAAACTGAACAAATGTAGTGTTTCTCTTTTCTTCACCCAACTTCAGCTTCCAATATTAACTCTGCCCTCAATATCCATGTGGCTTCTCTTTCGCCCAGTAAAGTTAGCTGTCTTTGGATATTTTCAGCTATGTACTGGTATCCAGATATATACATGTTTGTAGGTAAGAAGGACACAGTCCAGTCCTGTGGAGGACCCTGAGTCCCAGCAGACCAGCAGTTGCAGACTGTGCTGGTTTCTGTGAAAGCATACACTGCTCAAAGTCCTTCCCTTTGATGTGTCTTATGCATTTTGCAGGAAAAAAAAAAAACTATTAAAATGATAGTAATAATAACAATTTTCCTAGGTCAGGAAGAAAAATAAATATATTAATAAAATAAGATACAACTGAACTTAAAACACTGATACCTAGGGAAGCAAAGCTTTCATAGGAGGCCATGATGGGAAGAGAAATATGGAAATACATGAAAAGGTCCATATTTTCCCTTTACTTCCTTCTAAGTTCTATTGAGTTTCTGTCTGGCTCCTTCTATTGCCTGAACAGAAGTGTGTTTTGACATCTTTCGGACAAGTTGATCCAACCAGTCCTATAACCTCACCTACCCAACAGCCTAAATTCAACCAGCTCTTTCAGGCTGTATCTTAACAATGGACAGATGACCTAGTCCTCTAAGGTCATTTCCACATTTTGTAATTCTACTGAACATATGAAAAAGAGATGCAAAAAGACAACAGAGATCACTGACTGGTGATTGAACTCACCATTATGCCAATGTCTGCAGACATCTGTCTTTGCAGCAGTACTTTTTTCCTCTATAAAGGCCAACTTAGATGTGTCTGACCAGCCAAACTGATGCCTGTGAGAGAAGCAGTTCTAATTTTTCCTTTTAATGGCATATCTTACAATTTGGTACCTAGGAATGTTGCTGCTGGGGTGACTAACAAAGTGGTTGTGTGTTTCAACACTGTGTTGACAGGCTCCCTGGGCTGGAAAACTGTAAGCATCCTCAAATCCTTTTCCTGCAGGTTATTTGTTCCTCTGATGACTACCCTCCCCTGTGTTTCCCAGACTTCCCTGCCCACCAGGGGACAGGTTGCACTGAACTAAGGATGGCTCTCAACACCTCTTCTGCAGCTTCAAACAGTGACATGACTTGTGCTATAACTCTTCAGTCTGGTCACTACATGAAATTTTGTGAAAGGACTTTTTTCTTTGAGGGACATTTATGGCTGTCTCAAACAGAGGCACCAGGGTGTTTCACCACCATGAACATTTAAAAGAGCTTTACAGCTTTTGTATATGCTCTTAGAAGTGAATTGAAGTGAAAGGGTGCTTTCCTTTCTACTTCATCCTTAAGAAAAAATAAATACCTGTATACTGAAGGAACTCTGTCTGCAGGTTGTTTACCTCAAAACCTTCCCCTACTCCTCCCTACTTCCCCACTATTTGTCTAAATCCCATCATCTCTTTGTGGAATTACTTCTACCATCACTAATTGCCAAGCTTCAAGGACAATGTTTTTTATAATTGGACACCAGCCAAAACAACAAGTGTATCTAAACCTCTCAACTGTGTACCTATTGCTAGTTTTACTGCTGCTTAACCTCGAGGAATTCAGCTTTGCTTTGAAACAGTTCACTGTTTTGAGTCATACTTACTTCTAATTCCCTTTTATCATTTAAGAGAAGGTTCTGCCAGCTTTATAGAGCTGGTGAAAAGCATAATTATAATGGATGAATATATCTGATTTCCTAACTTACATACACATTTTCACTATCATGACCCAAATATTATGCTCTCCGAAGTTAAGGTGGCCTAAGTCTTTGCATTTAACACACTGTAAGGAATCTTAACTCAGAATTAAAACCACTAGAGAGAGTAGGTGTTAGCAAGAGAAGGGTTGGGGTGCTGTGACCAGTGAAATCAGTAGGAGTCCTTCTTCTTGACATTAATGGATGTTAGATTTGGCAATGGGTAGAAGCAAGCATAAGTGCTTGAAAATCTGTGTCTTTCATCAGGATGAACCGTGTGAGGTACATGCTCAAAATGAGAAGGAAGTCATGCTCAGATCTGACAGTTCCCACCCAGAAACAGTTTCCATTTTGTGTGAGAGCTTCAAATTCCACTGCTTTTTTGCAAAAATGGGCAAAGGAAAACAAAGAAGATAATAATATCCCCATGAAAACACACTGAAATGTTTATCCAACTCAGAAAGCAAAGGAAATTGCACACACAAATCCTTTCAAGGCTGGTTTTTTTCATGCCATGATGTGTTGGTGCAATATGAAATCAGAGCAATTTCCCTGACAAATGTTGATAATGATCTCTAAATATTTCTTCCCAAAGTCAGCAGGGGAGAGACAGCCTAGAGCACCGTGCCTTCAGGCCAGTTCTTTCTCATGTACACCAAGCGTGAGATGAGACTTTTACTTCAATGCATCCCATGAAAAACCTCCTTGAACAAACTGATGGCGACATTAGTATGATCAAAACTTGGGTGAAGCTCACAGAGGAATAATGCTCAGACACAGAAGTTTTCTGTCCCTCAAGGACAGTGTGCCCTCAACATCAAGGAGTTCCCCCAGTAACACACTGCAGCAGTCCCGTGTCCTTGCTCCACTTCGAGGCCTTGGCTTCAGTGGAAAACTTTGTGCTCGGGCAGCTGTTTATGTTTACAGACCCATGACTGTACACAGAGGGATCTGCCCAGGCATGTCTGTGGTTTAATTGTGCTTTCTTGGCATGATGGAAAAGTGATACATGTTTTCCTGATCACCTAGGAGAAACACTTATTACACCTGACACTGTCTCAGTGTTATGGTAACCATCTCCGTAGCATCTAAACGGCGTCTAGGATTAAAATCTTCCTCGCTTCAGAGCTCCTAGAACAACATGTTCTTTTTCCTTGTACTTTTACTCACTGTGCACTTTATTTCAGGCACTTTAGCTCAGTGGAGCAGGTCAGATCACAAGAAGATAGAACATCAGTTGATTTTTCCTTTAAAAAACGGGATAAATCACTTTTCTTTGGATGAGTAAAAAAAAGTATCTATCCTTGAAAAATATGAGGTTTCTCCACTTCCAATATTCTTCTGAAATGCATTATAGCTGTAATATTTTAGGAACTGCAGTTGTACTCTTTTACTGTCCTCAAGTAAATAAAAAGGGACAATTTGATTGTTTTATCGGTGACACCTGTTAATTCTGTGAGCCAACAGCTATGAAAGCTGACCGATTATGCTTACTAAAATTAATATTAACTATGCAAGTCTCAAAATGCTCTTCTAGCTTTTACTTCTGTGTAATAAGCATATCCAAATATTCTGTGATTTTTTAATATTAAAAAAATCTAATTCAACAGAAAGAGCATTTATTATTCTGTGGTTATTTCTGAAGTGTTGAGAAAAGGGAAATTGGACATAACGCTTTTGTCTACATTCACACATTTAATAAATGTGTTTGTTACTACTGTCTTGATTCAAATATGATGAAATTAGTAGTGAGGGAGAATCCTGTAGTGGCAGAACCAGGATGGGAATACTGGGATGTGAATGATTTTTCCTTGATGCTCCTGAATACTGCTCCTAGAGGATAGTAATGAAAGGAAGAAAAACAGGAAAGTGGAAAAGTGTTGAGAGAAAAGAAACTGTGCCCATTGGCTTGATGTACAAAAGGAAAATCTCAATACCAGATAATCCTACGAAGTTCAGCAATAGCATGAAGTTCAATCTGGGCTGTGAATACACACCTCTGGCTAACACCACTATCCCAATTTTAAAAAAACAACAACAATGACAAGAAGTAACTCAACACAAAACCAGCATTGTTAATGTATCTCTGCCAACAGACGGCACTTTTTGTCAGCTCACCTTGTTCTGTCTGAAGACATCCCTCTTTACCAGAAAAATCACCATATGCTATGCCCTGTATTCCTACCAAGGAGCTGATAGTACAGCTAAGCAGCCAATCATCTGAGAACAACTCCTAAGCACAAGAAACCCTTGCACAGGGCTGCTATGAAATGGCACCATGGAGAGTCAGGGTTAGTGACACACTTAGGGGCAGGGGGCAGTTGGGGAGGAGGCAATGCAAGGTAAGATGGGCAGAAACAGCTTTACATGTTTTTTTCTAAACTGATCGTGGTTCTAATTCAATTAGCTAATACTGGGGTAATTCAAGTTTTAATTAGCAAAATGTTCATACTAATTATAATTCATATTACCATGGAAGGCTGTTAATTGGTGTAATTAACAGTATTATTAATGTCCCTGAATGCTATGGAAAATAGTTTCCATGGCTAATGGGAGTAACCTCTCCTTGGAATTGCTAATCCATTATCTTCTGACTCCCTTTCCCACTGCCCTGGCAGCATTGTCCAAGTTTGCGTGTTTGGTCACATCTTGCAGGCTGGGTTACCTGCCAGTGATGGGAGAACCAAAACCCTGCGCAGGTGACTCTCCAGCTGGACACAGCAGGGGCATGAAGAGGGGGTCAGCAAGCAGTGACTTTGTCAGCACAATTGGAGGGCAGGCCTAGCCCCATCCTCACAGCAAGGCAGAACACTATCATGTTGTTTTTCTCCAGCTAAGACTCAGTTGTCCTATAAACTCCTGGAGATTTTTTTTCCCACAGCTGTAGTTGGCTGTTGACCCACAATCTGCTTTCAAAATCAAATGTGTAAGGCTGACTTTAACTCAGTCAGTTGCACTCCCAAGGGTTTGCAATGACTTGGATGCTGCAGATGTGCTAAGACCCACAACGCCTGGAACATGCTTCCCCCTTGCCGTATTTAGTTCACTCCTTTCATAGAAGTGAAAGAATGTAGAAACATAAATAGCACTATCCCCCTAGGGAGTACTAGCACATGCAAAATGTATTTCTCAAACCAAATATTTAATTGATGATCTCTGTAGAAATTAACTAAAATATCCCAAAATACACATAAAATATCACAAAAAAACAAGATGCAAACATACAGAATGATTGTTTTCTAAATACTGGTTTCAAGCTCAAACAGAATTGCAGCCCTTACTGTCTTCCTCAGGCTAAGTGTGAATGCTAGAGGATGAAGTAAGTAAATCTACAAATCTTTACATTTTTTCCTTCCTTTTTAATACAGTCTTGATGACTTGAACCAGCCAATGAAAAGAAAGGTAGAGTTTTTAATCTTCTGGTTTAATCCTTGATTCTGAGTATTATTCAATTCTTGCTACCAACAAACATTTCCACACTTACTTCTTCATAAATTTTCATTTAAAAATCTGAGTCAAGCTCCAAATGGAGACTGCTGCACTTCTATACTTTTCTACCTGGTGAATGAGCACCTTGGAGTTTAAGACAAAATAAGATAAAACATAGCCAGAAAGCATATCAGTCTTCTGATTGGTAGAGCAAGGTTTGCTCCAGAAATCTTGGAACATGAACTGCGTTAAAATCCGCAGCTTGACTGTAAATCCCACAACAGGAAGAAAGAATCAAATACCAGGCATACTGGTCATGGAAAATAAACCTTAGGATGATCATTCTATCTGTGCAAAAACCCCAAACGCTGGAGTAACATTTAGTTTTAAAGTATCAGTGGGCAAGAAAATAAGCTAAATCACTTTTTCTTGGGATTACCCAGTATTAACTGGAATGCAGTTTCTCATGGACTTTCCTGTAAGAATACATTTTGTTCTTTGCATGTTTTCCCTCTCCCTTATTCCACTGCATTTGCTGTGAATAGTTCGGAGTATGTCAGCCTTTCCACTATAAAAGCTCCCCTCTCCAAAGTATATTCCTGGTGCCTAAGTGTGTGCTCCAGCCTAAGTATTGCCAGCAGATTTTCAAGATATGGGTGGAGATTTGTGTAGACCATGAATAAAAAAATAACAAAAAGAAATAATAATAATAAAAAAATTGTGACTGTTTTCTCTGTTTAGTAAAAATAACTGAGAAATTTATGGAATACATTCCCTGCTAGTGTAAATCAGCAGATCTCTCCCAGTCATAACCAGGAGGAGGCCTGACCCAGCACTGCTTAAGTCTTGTTGACTTGTATTATCAAAACTCCTGTTTTCCAGACAACTTACTACAGCTTCGACAATTAATTTGACTTGTTCAGAAGAATGTACCTAGCTTCCATAGGTTATAATTCCATAAAAGCTATGTTTTAATAGGAAAAAAATCAGTCATCAGCTTTAATAGTCTTTTAAATTAAAACACATTTGTTTTCTATGCAAATTTAGAGATCAACTATTTTTTGCTGAAATAGAATTGAATTCTCCTCAAAGTGACCATTTCACATTAGAAGTTAATGTGCCTCAGAAATATTAGCTTGGATTCCACCTCACAGTCTTCATACTCTTCTTGTAATGGGATGCTAGACCCTAGTTAGAAAGACTGACAGAGTGTGAACAGAAACAAAAAAAAAAGTAAATAAACAGAGGGCCTCTTCAAAAAGAATTATTCTGAACTCATAGCCTTTTCAATATAATTCCTATTAAAATTCTCATTTGTCAGTCAAGACACCTTCTAGACTCCTAAGCTATTTGGTTTGTTTTTTCATCTGATAAATAGCTTAAAAGCAAGTTTCATCATTTTATATTGGACATACCACTGAGATAACCATGCAGTGACAATAAACACAGTCCTCTTTGTGCATACTCCAGCGAGCATCTGGGATTCATTTGGAGTCTGCAGTTTGCATCAGGAGGTAACAGTGGTCCCTCCACATGACTCTGGTTTGGTCAGCATTTTGTTTTCATTTAAGCTGTACATGTCAACATCTGCCATTTCTTTAATCACCAGAAGAAGAGTTCAATTACTATTTCATAAATGAACATTGACAAATAATTTTCTCTTGGGCACGGCAAGAAAAGAGGAGAAGTAAAGGCTGATGCATTTCTTGCCTGTAGAACAATGCAGCACAGCCTTGTAGAGGTTTGCACAAACCATGTGTAAGGAGTTTGTGAACTGTACTTCAGAGTCAGGGACAGTAACAGCCTCGCCACATGGCAGTGGTAACTAACACAAGAGATTAGAGCCTTAGGGTTGAAAAGCCTTCCACATATGTTTTGCAACTGTCCCGGGTTGTGATCATTACTCTCTGCTTCTGGGTGAGTGGATGGGCTACAAAAGAAACAGAAGGGCCATTAAATCATCACACATGTGTGCTGCAGATTAAAGTCACAAGCCCCAGCATTTACGCAGTGGGAATCCCTACTTATGTCGATGCACAAAATCGAGAACATACCTGAATGCAGTACAGAATTCTCAGGGAAAATGCTTCCCTTCTTCAGTATATGTATATTTCTTGATAAGGGAAGGTGCTTTGGGCTTAAGCTACCAAATCTACTGTGAGGTTTTCTTATT
This sequence comes from Rhagologus leucostigma, assembly GCA_013397725.1. NCBI lineage: Eukaryota > Metazoa > Chordata > Aves > Passeriformes > Rhagologus > Rhagologus leucostigma. Next base: position 29,676 of record VZTD01001661.1, read on the forward strand.
CTTAATTAACGCTGCTGCTTCTCAACGAGGAACTTTTCAAAGACTCAATGCTAACTCATTTCTGACTTATTCTCTGAAATCAAACAAGTAGAAATGCTTGGTAGTACACATACCATCACAGAGCACCAAGCACAGGAAAAGAAAGAAGTGGGGCTAGATTTTGTGAGGTTCCTTGATGACATTTTTAGCTTCACAATACCTCTATTAGCCTGAAGCAGAAGATTGTTATCTGGTTTTGAGGCATTTGGATTTGTCTGGTTTCAGAGAAACATACAGATACTGAAGAAACATTCTCTCTGAGAACTCTGTACTGCATTCAGGTATGTTCTCAATTTTGTGCATGGACATAAGTAGGAATTCCCACTGTGTGCCACAGGGCCTTTGGAGGTCAGCCTTTGTGAGCTGCCCCTTGAATTTCTTGGTTCTTTTTAATTTATTTCATTTTTTTTTTCTGAAGGATCGGGAAGTAGGCCATAGAAAAAGTGATGCTGCAAGTGAAGCTCAAAGTGACTCCTGCTGCTGCTTCAGACATCACAATCCTTAGCAGAGGCTGCAGGTATCTGCAGGTCAAGAGTTTCCTCCTCTCCTATTGCTGTGCAGAGCTGGGGGCATTATATATACCAGTGCTGACCCTCCCAGGCAGGACGGACTCAGGGCCAGTGCGGGAGTCTGCTGAGTCATCCTAGCCCATACTGGTTCTGGACAGTGCCACGGGACCTTTGGAGATCAGGATTCTTGTTCATCATTTTTCTCTCACGAGTCCATGCTGAAAAGTATTAAAGATGGGAGGAAAAAAAAAGGAAGAACAAATAGAAAGAAAAGAGAAAATAAAAAATTTAAATTGAATAGTATTAAATTTAAATAAATTAAATTAAAATGAGACCCTTGTTTGTCTTTTTATTCTGAGGGAAAAGCACTTCAGAGACAGAATCACTATGCTGGTTCTGTGCTGATACTACACTTTACTTTTAAGTGGTGCTGAACAATGACACTATTCCCAGTATTTTTCACAACACTTCATTAACCCAGTTGTCATTCCAGCAATTAAAATATGCATTTTTGTTATTAGTGAAGCAAAAGCTCATAAGAATGGTAAAATTGAAATTATCTGTGTAATTCCCTGCCAATTCAGAAGTTTTGGAGAGTAACTTAAATGTTTCTACTACTGCTTTGGATCAACTGTATGTTCAACCCTTGGCATATTATGCGGCTGTGTAGCAAGTTTTTACTATTATCAGTATCAGATGGTCCTTCTGCTAAAATAATTCTAAATGAGAAACTGCGATGCTATATGGTTTCTTTTGTATTCTAGTATGTATTACTTGCTTTGAAAAAGTGTACATGTAAAGAAATGGGTTATAAAAATCTTCTTTTTTTGTTCTATTTTGGTTTTTTAAAATTTGTTTTGTTTTAGGGTTTTTTGGGGTGTTTTTTTGAGATTTAAATACATTCCTCACTTGAAGAAAACGTGGAAATAACTTTCTTTAGCAGTAAGACATGTCCCCACTCCACCATGCTCTTGGTGCATTGGCAGGTAGGTTAAATCACAACTCCAAAGCTTGCAGGAATTAACTTGTCCTTTGGACCATGGGGGTTTTGTGGGCAAATGGGAAATGGGAGGGAGTAGCTGTCATCTGGCATTGCAGGAAACATTCTCCCAGTCTGAAATTTCTAGGGGGCAGTTTGGGACCCTAAGAGATGTCATCTTCACCTGGGCATGGCCAAACCTCCCCTGTAAGGAGCCAAGTGGGTGTACGAGAGCATAGTGACACAGTGAAATAAAAAAAAGTAGATGTTTTTAGAAAAGGAGGATATCAAAAAAGGCATGAGGTTGTTTTGTCTTTTCTACTGTCATAGTATTCTCCCCTCCAGAAAAGGACACAATGTTTTCTTTTCATACTTTTTGCATCTGACTGTCTATGAAATACAGTGTGGGGAAATTCTGGCTCCATGAGTAGCCATCAGCACAATGAAAACCAATGGCATATGATTTCTGTTATGATAGCATTTAATATTTACCATTGTAGTTTGGAGCTGGGTTTGTTCCAGATCTTTTAAAGAATTTAAATCTTAAAGAATTGAAAGTCAATAGACTTGCAGTAATTTTTAATGAGCTCACAGATTTAAAGGGAATTAAAATTGAAAATAAGTATTTTTAAAATGACTTTCATGCATGGTACCTACAAGCTGGAAAGAAGGAATATTTATAAACAAGCATTTTCTTGATGGAACAACTGGCATTTTCTTTGCTATTAGGCCTGAAACTGGAGCAGGGTGTGTACAAGGCTTTGCCACCCCTTGTGAAGTCTCCTCTACTGCTCAGTCAGTTTCCAGAGAAATGAGTGTGAAGCTAGAAATTCAAATTCAGACTTCACAGGAGGATCTCATAAAGGAGAGCCGGGGGCAAAGAATAAACAAACTGTGAAAGGTAGATTTTCTCACATAAGGAGCACATCCATTCATTCTGCTGACTCCAAAGCAACCAAACAAATTAATGCTGAAATCCAAGGGCTTGGTCTTAACCACATAAAACCATTTTCCGGGGGTAGTCACGACAGGGGGTTAGTAAATTAAAATTGCAGCCCGCACTTAATGCTATAGATCCAAAACAATGTTTGTATGCTTTGGAAAATATAAGACAAATCCTGAATTTTTATATTTTGATAACAGCTCTTTATTGGACAAAAATTATTGTGGATGTCTCAAGCTGACCTCTCACCAAATCAGTGCAAGGAAGGAGTGTTAGCAGGACTGCATTAAAACCAAGTGTTTGATCTGGCAGCACATCTTTTCTACAGCTTAAACCAACTGACTGCATATGGGCTGGAGGAGTTTTGTCTGTATAAAGTAGTGATGGGGAGTCGGAAGATTAGCTAACAAAATGGATTTAATCATATTTTATCACAATTTTGTTTTGATGGTTTTTCAAGAGACACAGAGTTATAACGCAGGAGAGCTGACTTCCACAATATTCACACACTAAATTGTACAGGAATGAAAATTACTGTTGCCAAAATCACAACAAAATTTCCAGAATTAAAAGTTGAATAGGTTCTTTTGCTGGAAAGTTCAAACTTCGAGAGATAAAAAGAAGACCAGTCTTTCTGGATAAAAACTGCAAACAGAAAAATCTTAAGAAAAATCTAAACATTGCAAATTTAAATAAAATTGCATTTTCAAAAACATACATTAAAAAGAAAGTTTAAAAAAAGCCCTCATTATTTTTTATTGGTGGGTTGATTTTTTTTCTGAGCTTTATAAACTTTTTTCAAGATTTTAATTCTCAGAAGAATGTACAGGCAATTCAGCCTTGCCAGGATTGGGATCAAGGCTGTCTTTGCCCCATTTGCCTCCAACCAGGAGCAGCATATTTTGCTATGGAACCCTGTCAGTGCTTAGTGTTATTAGCCATGAGAAGCATTTCTTGTGTCTGCTCTGCAGATTGCTTGATTTAACAGAGGATGATGTAATGCAGCACAGGAACAAACAGCTACTTTCCCTGCAGTAATTTTACCCCTTCTCTGTGAGACAACTACTTTCTAAGAGATAATCTGTCCTCATCACCACTAGCACTGGTTTGTGCCTTTTATTCTATTTGCCTTGATGTCCCACTGGAAAGGTTGGTTCAGTTTCTGGACTGGGACCAGTCAGCTCTCAAAGTGACATCTCAGCTAATCAGGAAATGGAGCCAGTTCAACATCTGGCTTTTATTTGAGAGTAGCTCTGCATCTGAATGGTGAGCTCAGAGAGTGGAGACAGCAGCAGGACTTTGATCTGCCACTGCTTAATTTTGCTTGGATTACTAAGGTCACCATTAATGTCAGGAGCAATATGACAACAGCCTCACACTAAGGGCTTCCTGACTGAAATTCCTGTGCCTTTACTGGTCTCGTTGGCCACCAAACCATGGTAATGATGTATTTCTGGAGCTCATATGAAGACTCTTGAAGCCATTCCCCTAAGAGCTGACGATACAGTGAAATGGCTAAAATTAAGGCTGGGAGCTACCCTATCTTCTTCCATGAGGCTTCTGTAGGCACAGAGGTGAGGAGGTTGCTGGAACACCTGTCAGTGGGTGTGGGATCTGGCTTGTTTCTCACCCTGGTGCAGGTCTTCTTACTCCTGATGAATAAAAGTAAACCTCTCTTAAAATGGAGTGAATGAAAGGTGCTTTGGGGCCAGTTCTTTAGCTGGAATAAACTGGCTGCTTCAGGACTAGCAAGCTATGATATCTGTGCTTAATATCTCTTGATGGTGAATACGGACAGCAAGAATGGTTTTCCCATAAGCCCTTTAAGCACTGGTACACTGCATTTTTTCCTGCATTTATTTAATCTAATTATCTACTGCTGCTCAATCACATTTAGAGGCTCTCATCTTGTCTTAGAAAATTTAAGTCTAGAGGGCTTTGTCTTCTTTGCCCAGTAGAAAGCAAACTGATAACCCAATTCTTTTTACTGTTACACTAGTTTAGCTGTTTTTATTTACTTAAATTGCTCTGAAACATGCATGCATAGAAAACCTGAAAGGTATCTGTTAGTCACAAAAGAAGTGTTTGATCAAAATATAAACATCTATGCAACATACTTCTTTAATCACTGACCCGAGTGCTTCTGATTTAAAAATGGATGAGAAATATCTATCTCAGGACAAAGTGACAGTCAAGAATGGCTGAGGACGTTGGCAGTACTGACCACAGAATCATAGATTTATTTAGGCCAGAAAAGACCCTTCAAATCATCCAGTCCAACAGTCAGTGGGATCCAGCCCAGACCCCTCAGTATCACAGCACCATCTCTGGCCATAGAGGAATATTTCCTGGGCTGGGAGGAAGAGGAGGAGCAATGGGCAGCCCTTAGAAGGTCTTTGGACCATAACAAGTCTTAGTCTGACAGTGCGATAGGGCCTGGTAGCTGAGCGGGGCCATTGGCTTCCCCTGGGCCACAGCAAACAGCAGAGCAGACAATAGATAAGCATAAGCAGCTCCTTGGTTTTGGGAACTATCAGCAGTCTTCATGTGCAAACATTCTTGTGTGGGCTGAAGGAGGGTGGATCCTTGCTTCCCTTTTTAGGCAGTGCTCCTGGGTGCAGATAGAGCCAGAGCCATCCTTTTATACTGGAATGCAATGCAATGCCAGCTGTTATCAAAAACAAGGCTAGGAAATTAATAGGTAAAGCGTTACAAATTTAAACAGACACTTCATGAAAGCATTTTGTTTTTATTCATTAGTTAAGAAGCATATGTTTCATCACAGCACACATGGGACAATGGAAAGCAAGAAAAAATGGCTCATCAGATTATTAAGCTAAAGAAGGAAAAGGTTTTGGCCAAATTAATGTATTATTATTTAGTTTATTATTTAGATTTATTTAGGGGGTTAACAAAAACATCTAACCCAGTGCTAAAGGCACTTTTGCCCAATATTAAGGAGCAAAAGAAATAAACACAGCTGTCCTCCTTAAAACTAAAATAAACCCATTATCAGTGCCCTGTTTTAGCATCAGCTTAAAGTTGAGCATCAACTTGAGTGCTTTTCTGGGTCCATGACAGAATTAGAGTGCCAATTTTCTTGAACAATGCTTATCTATCTATTTTAAAACTATTCTGGAGTCACAGTCTTCATATATCTTTTAAAAATATATATTTGTTCATTACCATATCAGGCCTCAGAGAAGGATTTCGCAGTATATATTGCCTTTGGAATTGTTTTCATCTGTTTCATTGATTTATTAATTTTTTGCCCACAAAGGGGATAATAAACATCCAGTAACTTGTTTCAACTTGCAACAAGCACATGTTTGTGAGTACACATCGTCGAGGAAAAACTTTTTCACTTGCACCTAATCAAGAAACAAATTTAACAAAACAAAATGGAGTAGAGAGCAAAGACAGGTTGAGGCTTTCACTGGCAGGCAAACCGAAGAGGACTTTGGAACAGTTTCAGAAACTTTCCATTAAGAAACAACAGCAAGTACAGAAAGGTTGTTCACCAACATCTTTTAAAAGCATCATTGTAAAAATGGATAGCCATCATAAATAATGGGAAAAGATTTGTGAAAAGGGAAATTTAAGCAAAAATCTGACACCAAACACTGCTGTGTGGAAACAGAGGCGAAACATTCAGGAATATCTCACTGTTGCAAACTTCCAGCTAACGTGATTTAGCAGCAGTGTAACTGTCTCACGGTGGCTGGGAGCTGCCGCCAGACATTCAGTACTGTATATTTTTTCTTCGTGTTATTGAGAGGGAAAGGTTAGACAGAGACAGGGTTTATAAAAAGCAGACTTTGCTCCAAATATTTTGTTTAACCTTCATAAAATATCCCCAGCTTCAGTGCAGAATCAAGGGCTGGGGAGAGGAGAACACAGGATGGATATTTGCCTTTCATTTAGTACATTAGTATATTTATTCTGCCTTAATTAGGCAACAAAAAAGTTTTCATTTGGATGCAACACAGCAATAACCACTGCTTTATAAAGGCAGCCAATCAGTGTGGTATAAAAGAATATTCCAGGCTATTCAGAGCTGAGGTGATGTTGTTATATGTGACAGTTTTGTAGCTCATCATGCATAAGAAAAGTTATTTGGTTCTTTTTATTGCCTCACAGCTCATGGTGTTTCGCCACAGCAACATGATATCATCAGCTTTAGCACTTAGGCAAGCAAAGTCACCATAAGCATTAGTGAAAACAGTGGGTATTTCTGACCTCACACTGAAAATTTTCTGTAAAAAAATTATTGAAATGACAGCAGTACTCTTACTTCTTTTTATTCTTGAGATCGTTACCTATCCAGAAACAGCTGTTTTATAGTGCCCAGGTAAAAAAAGACCGCTGGTGTGTTATTTTTTCATGAAAACGGTATCATGGTAATATTTTGAGAATGAAGCAAGTATTAAATTACGTCAATGCATTTTCCTCCAGAGGAGGAAAAATTCTCTTCTCCTCCAGAAGCCAGGATCTGTGGGGCAGGGGAGATGAGAGTGGTTTGGGACAAAGGAAGGAGAGGGAGAAGTGAAGACAGTTCTCTGGCACTTCACAGCAGAAAGCGGAAGGAGTTGTGCTTTGTTAGAATTCTTCACCTTTCGCCCCTTCCCTTTCACGCCCCTCCTGCAGCAAGTGAAAGCTGTGCCCTGTTTATTTTTGCGGGTCTGATTTATAAGGAGATGGCATATAGATGTGTTCAAGCCAGAAGGAAGGATTTGAGGACTTAGATACACTGAGAAACCATATATGGTAAAGGCTGAAGAATTTTTCAAGCCATTTTTAATATCTAATTTGCTCTCATTAGTAGTGGTAGTGATAGTAGTTACCATCAGACTGTATGTACATATAGTGTCAGACTCGATATAGCATTGCATTTATATACAAATAGTATCGGACTGGTGCTTTTTACTACTCTTGGCTTTGGGAATGAGGAAGCCCTTGGGCTGTGAGGTGTTATCAGACAAAATGTTCCCCCCCAGGTCAGGTGAACATAGCAGGTGAGAAGGGCACCAGCACATTATATGAACCCACCACTGCAACACTCACATGGTAACTTAGACTAAACCCTCCAGAATGGAAAAGCAGATGAAACTGACAGAAAGAGGCTTGAAATTATTTCACTTAGAGAAACATTTTCCATTTTGGGAACAAAGCTTTCTAGACTTGGCTGTAGCCTTTAAAGATAAGCTATCTCAGAAGATTTTTTTCCTCTCTGATTTTTCATAGCACTACTCATGTGCAGAGGCAGGGGGAAGGAAAGGGTAGTGATTTAAAAAAAATTGCACTCAATTTGCCCTCAGAAAGGGATTTGATTATAAAGTAATGAAATGAACATTACCCCTGAGTGATTTGCAGACAAATTTTACAGGTCAGCATTATTCCCTAAGAAAATGTTAGTGATTTTGTGCCTAAGCCTACAATAGCTGGAAACTGGGAGATACACTTGAGCATGACTTGTTCTTGCAACTTCATAAGCCAAGCAATCTTCAAATTTATGAGGAGCTGCCTGCATTTTATTTCATTTTTTTCAACCTCCTTGTGTTTGGTAGTAGGAGGAGGAGAGTGCATTCCCAGGGGCATCTTCCAGTGCAATAAATAGAAGCAGAAAAGGGAAAAAAATAAGATGGACTCTTCTTGTATTGTTAGTCTAGTGTTTTATGTCTTGCATGCATTTCAACAGACTTACTCCACCCTCAGCCTTCACATCACATCTCAGTTTACCTTCCCCTCCACCCACAAAGCCCAAAAGATTGAAACTTTTATTTCCCTTTATAACATTTTCCTGCATTGCCTGCTGGTTTCTTTCCCTGTGTGATGCTTCCATCTTTACTTTGGATATTATTCATCGAATGAATCTGGTAATCATTAAAATCAGATATCCGTTGTCGTAGGACCTGCATAGTGTGTGGTGAGAATTGGCATGCTTCAAGCAGTTTGCTACTGAGTGAGACAAGCAAAGATAGCATGAGGGGAAAGGGCATTCTAGTGTGTTCAAATAAAAGTGCACGATTGTTAAGAATATAGCTCAGGGTCATTTGGAAAATTATAGCAAAGCCAGGAACAGAATTCATGTTTCCTTATTCTTTCCTAGAAACCCATGCTTCCTTCTCCATATTAGCAATTTTCCACAAGCTGTCTTGTAAAACAAATAAATGCATAATTCAGAAATACTATAGGAACTAGATGTTTAGAGGATGTCTCCATGTGAATTTTTTATCATGGAATACAAGAAGAAATATTAAATTATACAGAGGTCATTAACTTGTTCTTTACAGGCCTCTTCTATAACACTGAAACCACTCCTTCTGTACCCAGTACTTATGGTTATATGATTTTATACTTACATCAGAGAACACCAATTTGTGATTTACTTCCAGAACACTTGAGTATCTTTCAAAATAGAGCAGCATAGTAACAGACCTTCTTTTTAGCCACTCAGTGTTTTTCACTCTTAAGAAAAAGAAAAATTACTGATTTGATGGTGAGCTATGAGGCTATTAATTTTGAAAGGCTGAGAAGTGATTATGCAGCAATTTTGACCTTTCCTGTCATTCAGAGGATTTAAGAATGGAGCAAATGCTTACTTACTGGCAAAGCAAGGATCTGCCTCGCTACATTTTTAAAGAAAACAGTTACAGAATAAATATCCAGGATTTACATTAGACAGCCAATCTCCACTCAGCATCATAATGTAACTTGAGTTTCCTAAGGCTGACTGCTTTCTTGGTATACTGAGCTGACATTTACAGTTCCCACTCCAGTACAGGAGCCTGCATTTCCTGCTACATTATCCTCCTGCACCCACATAATCTGGTAAACTTTGCCTTTGTTTAAAGGTAAAGGTCTTTACCTGATCTGAAGACATCCTGGTCAAAGAAAGAACTAAGCTCGTCCCTCTCAACATGCTGTGCTAATTCAGACTGATACCTCAGGAATTGGTTAAAATTTATTGCCAACCGAGTTAGATCAACTTGAGTTCTGGCAAGACGGTAAATGCATATGTGTTTTTAATTAATCCCCTGCCTAAATCAAGGGAAAGGATATTGCATTTTTCAGCAGAATTGCTCCACGCAGCGCTGACTGCATATATTTAACAATTCTTACTCATGTAACTGAGAAAAGCCATTGGAAAGCTTCCAAATTGCATGCGGTTTTTGCCTGGCCCTGTTTGAACTCTTCTCCACCTGGTACAGGGTGGGGAGTCTTGAGCTGGCAGTGCCAGCAGGGGTCTACCTGCAGTCCTGGTGGGCTTGTCCAGTGAGGAATTTGCATTCATGGAGAATGTTCCCCTCCGTACGACCCTGGTGAAATCTATCCCTGAACATTAAACATAATGAATAATCCCATCTCTTCTTGTCAAAGACATCAAACATATGCTTAATTTTCAAGTAAGTCCTTGGTAGGAAACTTTGTATGAGTTACGGCATGTCATTGAAATGGCTACCGGCTAAGTTCATTGCTCAATTTTAGCAGAATGTATACATTACTTTTTTCTTTTTTTAGGTCTGCATTTGTTGTCTAGAGATCAGTAAACAGGTTTGTCCTATACTTCCCCCTTCCTCACCTCCCCCCTTTTATTTTGTTTTCCTGTCCTTATTTTCTTTTGAAGGATTTGGTCAGATTTTGGTTTCTCCAACTTCCTGATCTGTTTAGCAATCAAATGACTCTTTAAACATGAAGCCTTTCAGGCCTTTTGATTTGGCTAACCACAGAGGTCAGGTTTTCATTTATAATTTAAATTATTCCAGATGCTAGCACAAATGAGAATTGCAAAGAGATCAGTTTTGACATGCTCTTTAATACAACATGTGGTTGCAATTTATAGTCAAAAGTCACCTTTCTCAGGATAGCTTGGATTTTGGAGGTCAGAGCAGGTGAGATATTTATTTCTTGGTTAAGACACTGAGAAGTGCTAAAGGCTGATTTTGCAGTGTCTTATAGTACGTAAATCTATACATAGGAAGAGAAAGAAACATACAGTCATTAAAAAAGTAATAGTCCTATAAGGATTATTTTCACAAGTTCCTTCACTGTTACAGAATAGATTTCCAGAAGAAGGATTAGAGGAAAGACAATTTTGCCAGACTTTGTGCAAAAAAAGTCATTGAGAATAGGAAAGGTGCTCCCAAAGGACAGCAGAGATGCTTGAAATACGTTTTGCCAGGCAAAGGTCAGACTGAACTGAAGTTACTAAGCCTTCACAGTCTTTGCTTTATCATTTTACCTTTACCAAACACTGATAAATAATAGTTTCTGTACAGAAGACAGTCCTCTCACCTCAGTCACCATTCACTGAGGTGAGTGAGGCACAAACCAATGACAGACCAGACAGGTCATCTCCCTGTCATTACCCTTAACCCTTGCACGTGGTGGGACTGATGCAACTGGAAAATAGTAATTTTTCTTTACAAGGTTAACTCCCTGATGAATCAACTCCTTGGACTGGCTAACTGCCCACTTACACAGACTGATGAAAGATACTGGGAGGGAAACACTTGTGTTCAATAGGTGCCCAGAGAAGCTGTGGATGCCCCATCCCTGGAAATGTTCAAGGCCAGTCTGGGTGGGGCTTTGAGCAACCTGCACTAGTGGGAGGTGTTGCTGCCCATGGCAGGGGGGTTGAATGAGATGATCTTTAAGGTCTGTTCCCACCCAAACCATTCTGTGATTCTGTGTAGAAAGACAGTACAGCATGTGGCAGCAACAGCTGGGGTTTAAATTGATTTCATGTCTGTGAAAGCAAATGTATGGGTGGTGGCGTTTGACAGCGCCGCTGCAGAGGGGAACGCTTATGTTAGATATCTCTCAGTTTTCCAAAGCCTACATTTCATCAGTGTAGAAGACACTGCTTAAGACATTTTTTCACAAACACAACCCTTTGTGGCAACTCTTGTTTGACCACAACTCTTTGCAGCAATTCTCTTCTCCTTCAGGGCTCTCCCCCTCCCACCCCAGCAAAAAGCCAAGTATTCCTTTCAGGAAGTGAAGTTCAGCTATACAGGATAAACATACAGATTAATAGCCAAGATGATGATGTTAGAGGCAATGCACACCCTGTGATTTTTCAGTGTATTTTTCTGCCTCGTGCTGTATTGTTTCGGAAGCTCTCAAGCAAGGAACTCTTCACAAGAAGTGAAGAGCAAAATTACTGCAGATTGCAAGAATTTTTTGAAAAACTCAAACAAGAAAAAGGAAACTTTTGTGTTGTCATCACCAAGATGATTACAAGAAGCTACACCTAGTGAGACAATTCTCCCTCCCCATATTTCAGTACTATTTCTGAAGTAAGGAGCACACAGAAAAGTACCTCCTTGCTCTGTACCATAGCCAGCATATTTAGAGGCATTATTTAGAGAGTGACATACTTGAGGCCATCCACACTATGCCATACCAAAGGTCTAACTTGTTTCTTATCCTGCTTCCAGCAGTCATTTCAAAGTGGATACCTGGGAAACAACATATGTAGGCCAAGAATATATGACACTTCTCTTTAACACTCTTGTCAGCCCCCAGGTATTTCCACTTCAGGGTACTTCCTGCATTTGCATATGTTTCTGTGTGTTTAGTTAACCCTAGTGGCCTTTGGGCCATGTAAAACTGCACTATGGCAGCATTCTTTGGCAAGCAGTTTCACAGACCGGTTGCCTGAATAATCATTTCACATTGTTTTCAACCTTGTTCCCACTCTTTGAATTCGAAGTCCCTTTATTGTAGAACTGGACAACAGTGAACAGTGAACTCAATCAATCCCTCCCAGGTGCTCACAATTTCATGTGTAGATCTCTAAAATAACGCAGGTTGAGGCATCCCCACCTACTAAGCAGCTCCCAGTACAGAAACAATCCCTGATCTTTTAACATCCTTGAGTTATCCTGCCCCAACTCCTTTATATCTGCTCTGAAATTACAGTACTGAAATTATACACCGTATTCAAAGGATGAGGAAAACACTGTTATTCAGTGGCACTATGACATCCTCTGGTTTGTTCTCTGTTCCTTGCTAGCTTTTGCCTTGCCTTTTTTTCTGACCACTATTTCACACTGAGATTACATTTTCTTGGCAGTGTCAGTCACAGCCCTAAGACCTCTCTCCAAAGAAGTCATCATCCACTCATTGTCTATTATTTTATGTGGAAAGCTCAGATATTTTCCCTTGTGGAACACATTATGTAAAATTTCCCCACACTGAATTTCACGTCCGTTTCTCACCCAATCACTGAGATATTTTTGCAGCTCTTCACACTTGGCTTTTCTACTTGTTACCCTTAATGTCATCATCCTACAGCTCATCTCCTTTCCTAGGTTTTTTATGAATACATTGGGTAGCACAGATTCCTGTACAGCTTCCAGCAGTTTGGCCTCTCATTTACTTATTTTCGCCAAAGTTTCTCTTAGGACATGGCTGCACAGTTTCCCTGAAAATTTGATAAAGATTGTGAAACAATTGAACACATTTATATGAATGCATGGTGTTCTTCAGCTTTCCCAGTTGTAATGAACTTCTTGGAGTTCAAATAATTATTTTAAGTAGTCTTGCTGAGCCATAGTAATGAAAAGAGAAATAAACTGGATTCCTATCTGACAAAAGCTTGTGTGTTCCTGTTGTGTATGAAAACTCCCCATTTAACAAAGTGTTTATAATTTCTGAAAGATTTTAAAACATGGTGAATGGTACAGTGCTACTCAAACGGAGCAAGAAGTGGTCAGCCTTTACTACCAAGACTACAAGATATGAAGATCCTTGAGGGTTCATGGCACTTCCATGGGCTGATCCTGTGTGCTGACATTGTTTTGGTCCTCTTTTAGTTTCTCTGTTTTTCTGTAAGCTTTCACACACTTCTATCACAGTCTGTGATATTTGCAATTAGGGAACAAATCTCAGCTAACAAATCCAGACTCAGTAAATACAAGTTTGGATCATTTAAACCAGAAAGGAGTCATAAAAATTACATAATCTGAGCTGGAAGTACCATAGAACTCCTTCACAAATTACATCATCCTTCACTGTAAATTTGTACTAGACACAAAGCAAAGACAAAATAATTTCTAGGGCACACCAAGGCTAATACTTATAAGGGAGATTAAATACAGTCAGCAGATCAAAACAGCATCTGGACTCAGTGGCTAATGGAACATTTCAGTATGGAGATATAATGCAACATAATGCAGTAATGTTATACATCATTAAAGCTTTTTATGCCCTGATCAGCAGCTCTGAGGGCTGCTCCTGCTTGCAGACTAGGATCAGCCATGAATAAAATTGTTTTTAATGTCTTTACTAAAGAAGTGAATTTTCAGAGGATACAAAGAAAAGCTAGAATTGAAATACTAATTTTGCCATAGCTTGACTCTAGCCATGTATGACACCACAACACAGCTATTCCTGCTGCCAAAAATAACTCTCTTGAAAGGTGAGGCATCTCCTCTGTAGTAAGAATCTATCAAGAAGGATTTTAAAATATAAGCTCTTATTTTCTTGGTCATTTGTCCTGTTGTGAATCATGTCTCAGAGCAGCAGAGTCCAAGGCTCTGACTGAACAACCTATGTTCAGAAAACAAGTCTGACACGTGTTGCTGCATATAATCTTCATTGATTTACAATGCAGTATCACTCCAAGCACTGCTTGTAGGCAGCCTTGGCAGATGCTGTGGAGATGCTGTTTCCTGTTCTGTGTAGATCCTGTGATCAAACATCACCAAGAAGGACTTGTACCATAATTTTTCTTTAGGAGAAGTGTTGCTGTTGTGCCCGGGACGGTGAGAAATGACACGAACAAAATCCAGAAAAAATGGCTTATTTAATTAATTCTAAATTGGTTTTTGTAAGTTGAGTCGCCAGCATGGCAAAAGATTATTGGACCTCTGACCAACCACCCATCAGGGTGACTGGTCAGTCCACACAACACCCATTTCAAAATATTTCTTTCAGGATATCATAACAATCCTTTGGCAAAACAGCAGGTGCAAAAATAGAAAAATAGTTTACAAAAACTCTTAACGGTATTTTGCATAATTTCTGTGAGAAACATAAAGTTCTCACAGAATGCAGCAGAAAGCTGAAAAATTCCTCTGCTAAAGCTTTTCAGTGTCCACAGAGAAGAGCTGTCTGTCCAGTGGTACCTTCATCCATTTAAGATGTCACCTTCCATTTATACGTGTTTATACAACACTTCAGTACTCCACACACTTCACATATCCTTTCTTTGCCCATATTTAGGCCAGCAAGTTAGTACCAACAGTGCACTACACCATGCCCCATGCTACGTGGTGCAGAAGTGATGACAAGGAAATTAAGAAATGTTGTTTTTCAGGATCAAATGCAATCCCATGACCATTACCATCTCCAGGGGAAAAAAATGCAGCTTCCAGAGACTGCAAAACTTCTGGGTTTTTTACATACCTACAAAGGTTTAAAAGTAGCGTCTTAAGGTAATACATAAGGCTGCTGCTGCTCTATTGATCTTACATAAATTGGGAGTAAAAGCTGTAGAATTAAGAAGTTGAGTTTCCCTTTGCTGAAGGGAAGACTGTTTAGACTGTTAAGTCTAAAGCAATTCAGCCAATAATACTTGCTTGCTGCAAGTAAAACAAGATGGCCCTAAAGAATGTCTTTCTCAGCAACCGTCCCTTTATGCCAGTGCTGGTACTTTACAGTGAGACAGAGCCATGTGGGAGATATTATAAAAGTAGTATTTTTCTCCATACAGCCCAGAAGGTGCTTTTCTTGAATACAGAAAAGAGAGTCATCAGGCCTCATGACAGTTACTGCTCTCCTTCAGGATTTCATGTAGACTAGTTTTTCAAATGATTCTTAAATCTCATAATGAGGAAAATTTTACTGTCATGGGATTCTCAGTGTGGATACAGCAGCCTAATTTCATATAGAGCATAGGAAAGGGACACAGGCAAGGCAGGGTGGGGGAGCAGGGGCACAGGGTGTATTACTTCCAGGCAGTGCCCTTTAGGGTAGTAGTGTAGCTCCACATCCTCTGTAAGAGCTGCATCACACAGCCAGGCTGCAGGATGAATGCTGCCCTTCACCAAACACACCTCACGGGCTTGACATGCATCTGCCTGTAATGGCATTACTTACCCCTTGTTAGGCATCAAGCAAAATGGAAGATTTGCTGCTTCAGAGCCTGAATTCATTTGCTTACATACTCTAGCTACAGTGTGATGGGAAAACTCAGCACTTTGAAGAAGCTGCTCAAATTGAAATGCAAAGATCCCATGGCACTTTTAAAAAAGATATATGTAGGTAACCTGTGATAATGAATTAGACAAATATTACCACTAATCAGAACTAGGAGAAAGCATGACCGCAGGGATGGAGTCATTCTTTCTTGCAAGGGATGGTTGTAGACTGAGATTTGTTAGCCTGGAAAGAGATGAACTGGGGGAAGCATTGTAGAAATCTGTGGAGCATGAATGATTTGAAGAGTCACTTTTGGCTGAAGGATGCTGTGGATGCTAACGGACTACTGGGGTTCAAAGGGTGAGTGTACAAACCCAGGGCGGCAAAGTCCAAGGAGGGTTATGTCCCTCTCTGGAAATCTCTGAGCCTCATATGATTGGAAACTGGGAGGAAGCATCATACATAGGACTGCTCTTTTAAAGCATACCTCCCTCCTTCAGGATCTGCTACGGCCCACTAGGCAACAGCTCTTCAGTCTGGCACACCATAGTTGCTTTTGCATTGTGTGACTCCCTTGGGGCTATAACTTGTAAGCTTGTCTAGATGATCTGACTGTCCTTTCCTCCATCAACAAAATGTTTTTGTACAGCAAGAGCACTGTGGGGAATAAAGGATAGGAGTGGAAAGTAACAGTTGTACTGCTTTTAATGTGGAAGCTA
Source organism: Rhagologus leucostigma (assembly GCA_013397725.1). Lineage (NCBI taxonomy): Eukaryota > Metazoa > Chordata > Aves > Passeriformes > Rhagologus > Rhagologus leucostigma. Next base: position 46,017 of record VZTD01001661.1, read on the forward strand.
CAGGACACATAATATTTAATTATTTATTAGTTACTGTGCCTTGTGACTCTTGTTATATGCAAAGCTGCAGACAGAATATTTACTAAAAATAGGTCAAGGAAACAGAATTTAGCCTTTAAAATAATTGGATTCTATCCAGAATAATAATTTTTGCCATCAGCATGTGTTTGAAGTGTAAAGAACACAAAGTGTTCTTGCAAATTGACTAATTTACAGTTAAAATTGATTGTCTTCATTTGACAGCACAAGCATTTATTTCATGGAAGCTGAAAAACATATTTGTTGGAAATAAACACTGGTATACTGAGCTCAAGGGTCTACAGTGATGACAACAGATTTTGTGTGACTAACCTGAGACACCACAGAATATCCCCACTTTCAAAATGCTCTAAGTCTGCCTCAAGTTACTTGTTTCAATTCTACATACCCTAAAATACTGTTTTATTTGAAGGAGGGGAAGGAGAAGGAGAAGGAGAAGGAGAAGGAGAAGGAGAAGGAGAAGGAGAAGGAGAAGGAGAAGGAGAAGGAGAAGGAGAAGGAGAAGGAGAAGGAGGAGCTATAATTTTATTTCCTTTGGGAAAGATGGATGCCAGACTATTTATAGCAAATAATGCTTCCTTCCCTTATTACAAAGCATGTGTTGCACTAACAGCTATTTCAGCAAGACTGATGAACTAGAGCAATTAAGCAAACAGGCATTAGCAGTCTGACCAAAAATCCCTCTACTATGCATTCAACTTCAAAATTCCAGTATCAGTATACTGCAGATGCAGTAAACAGATGTAAAAATCACAAAAGTATCTTGCTTCTCAGAAGATAGGAAGTGCTTGAATTCAGGAAAAACAAATTAATAAGTGTCTCTAGTAATTCACACCTTTTTAATCTTTTTTATAAAATTGCATTTTTAGACATCATGGTATATAAGCTTTCTTAAGAATTTCTTCAGTACTTACTGATGGAAGAAAAATCAAGTCATGAGGTACTGCAGCAAAAAAAACCATCTTGAGCATACACCACAGGTAAGTAACCCTAAAATGCATCAGATTACCTAATTTTTGCATCAGATGCATAATAGAAAGTAGGAAAGGAGCATAAGGACTTGGCTAATGGGATCATTGGTCACTTACTAACATTTCCTGAGATATTTAAAGGGATTGCATATATTTAAGACTTGACTCTCCTACTAACACTTACTCTTAGTTACCCCTAACTAAGGAGCTGTTGTGTTCAACAAGAAATTATGTAACTGAATTTTCTTTTGATGTTTTGATGAATATGATCTAATGGAAAAGGACTGTGGATGGGAGGGCAAGACACGCTCTGCAAAGAAGCATGTTTGCTAAATCTTGCTCAAAAGCGAAAAAATGATGTACACATCTGTTGTAGCAGGGGTCTATCACCCTCTGCCATCAGAGATGAAAGAAATCCCTGGTGCCAGAAAAAGAAGGAGTCTCAGTCTTATAAATTGGAAGAGAAATTTTAGGTATCAGATGGCCAGAACGTACCATCAAATGTCATCATCCAAAGCATACATCTTCCTATATATGATGGGGAAGGATGGTTTTCACAAGTATGGCTGAAGAATCCATGCACCAACACCTCCAAAGGGACAAGTAACAGCAAACCAAGTAGTTATTCTCTACCGTAACATCAGCAGGCAATAGTGATGGTGTTCCTCCTCTGGAACTCCTCACTGAATTGTGGCAAATTAATTAAAAGAAGCCTGAACCAGTGAGAGCCTGAATATGAGATAACATGAAACACCAAAATGTACCCAGAGAAATCAATAAACATTTACCAGGTTACTTGCAAAGTCATGTGTTTGCATCTGAGAAAGAGATGTACATACAGGGAAAGTTCTGCTTCTCTGAGGATGAAACACCTGGTCTCAATAGATGCAGTGATTTATAATGTTCTATAGGAAAGCTAATGTTCTGTCATTAAACAGATGACTCATCAATACAGAGATTTCATTGGATTGACCTAGAAGGCAGGCAGATACATAATAGTACATTACATGACGTGAGCTGAAAAAAAAATTAAGAAAAAAACCCTATAGACTGCTAAAAGTGCCTTCCTTGAGCTGGGTTACTATGGCTTCAATCATTCAGCTAGCCACCAAAAGAGCATTAACTCTGTCTCTAGGAACTGAACAGATTTTTATTTGCTTTTTACTGCAGCCATTTAAATTCTTATTATTTCCAATCACCTTTACTCACTCCTGATCATACAACATTCTTGTGACAGAGTTTTACTTTAAAAACTAGGAAAGTTTTATACTTCCATTTGTTGTTTGACACATTTCTGAAACAGCTGGATGCTGTGCCCAGGGAGCACATGAGATGACTTCTCCAAGTATTAACATACCTTCATAGTGCCTTCTCACTGGATTTCAAAAAGATATTTCACCTTTGCCTTGTCAAAGGCTGTAGGAAGGAAATTGAGTCACTGATTGAAATAAATGCCCAACACAATCACCTGATACAGTTATGCTGTTTAACTGTGGGATTGGCTTTTCTTGCGAAGGCTATTTTTTAATAAAAAAAGCTTGAGATGAGATGTTGATATCAAGCAACAGGGACCCTGACACAGCTGAAGGTTGGGCACTCAGTTTAGGCATATAAAAAGAGAGGGTAAAAGCCTCTTCCCTTATTTTTGGAATTAAATACGTATGAATGTGCTGAGAGCCAAAGCAACGTATTTTTCACACCACACCTTTCATTTTAGATGATACAGACACATTTACACAAGTTTCATATGCTTTCAACATCTGCATTCAGAACATAATTTATACAATTTCACATGCAAATTAAATCCTTCAGTTAACAATCTGAACTACTTAGAAAAATGAAGGTTTTCTGATTCATTCTTTGAAGATTGAGGTAAAACTATCACTTCCCTTTCCCTTTCTTCTTACATTCCTTCCTCCTGCCCTACCAAACAATATTCAGGCAATGACAGAGCTGCGTAGACACAACTTAGCTTATGAAAATGTTGAAGCTATCATGAAAATGGAATAAAGTACACACTTTAAAGGAATTAAAGCTGGGTGGTCTTGCAACAGAAAATGCTGCAGCAGTTCTCTATTGGTAACAGATACAGTTGCTCTGCAAAAGTGCTGCTCCAGCAAAAGCCCTTGTGTTCTTCAGCTGTTCTTACTTCACACAATTATACTGGTGCAAATTCTGCTAACACAATTTTGTCAGCACAGACACTAGCTCTAGAAATTTCACCATTACAGGTTTGATGAATATTAATCAAGTATATTAAATATATAAGTAAACAAGTATATTAACAAAACAGTTCTGATGCAGGCTTGTTAAGACCTCACAATGCTCTAGGACTCTGATCCTCTGCTGACAGCATGTTTTATTCATTACAGTTCACATCAAACTTACTGACAGCTTGTTTGAATGCTGCCCTTGGTAGGCTGCTGAGTCCCTTTTGTTGTTTTTCATTCCCTCTCTAACTGAAGTGTTACCTGAGCTGTAGCTGGAAAATGGGACCAAGCCCACAGTAGCTTTCTGTTAGCTGCCCTGGACAGCACCAGAACATCTGTGCAAATTGCAGCCTGGAAACTGAACTGGATGGTTAACCAACAGTCCAGTTTGTATTGCAGAGGCCCTGTTACACTATTGACCAAATTAGATGGATTTAAGCTAGCATAGACATGCTTCTCCTTTCTGCAGAGGAGTCTTTGGCTCCTGCACAGGACATCCTTAGGCTGCACTTCATTCAACATTTGTGCAGTGCCTGCCAGGCACAATGGAAGTCTTTACGTATGGCCAGGCTGCTACTGAAGTCCAAATAGTGATATATTTTTCTTTTTACAAGGTAATGGATGGCATCAGCTATATGTACAAAGGCAGTGGAGTTTAGAGATGATCACTTACTCTTCCCTTCCCTCCCTGGTGCCAGTCTCCCCTCCTCTCCATTGCTCTCTCCTCCTCTTCTCTTATTTTTCTGTCCCTTCACAGCTTCCTGAAACAGTACAGGTTAAGTCGCAGTTTGATAATGAAATAAATACTTTCAAGCTATATCTGCAGTCCCTGCTGTATTTTTAGAAATACTGGGTAATTTTTGTCTCATTGGGCTCAGTGTTCAGTTGAGTCACCAGTGGCACAAGGGAGTAATGGCTCTGTTGCAGGAACAAAACAACCTCTGTATAGTGCCTGTAGGAAATTCAATTGGTGTCTGTCTGTCTGCTTCCCTTTCTTCGTGGGGACACTTCTGAGGCACTATAATTGGCTTAGCTGGGGAGATAAGTGACAATTGTGGATGGGAGGAGGAAAAACAGGACGAGGAAATCTCTCTGTTTTTTATCTGTCTATTGAGATGTCAATGTCAGCCAAGAACCACTTTAAAAAGATCTACTCTTATCTCTCAAGAACAAGGACACATGGAAAGATCTAGTCATGACAGGAAAAGCCAGTTACAAGGATACACGTGCCTAGGGCTTTCTGTAATGTTTCCTGATGAGAGGCTCACTGGCATACTCAGGGCTAGATCACTGCTTTGGGAGATGACGAGAGGACTAATTCAAACCTTCAGGTTTCTACCAGCCACATGCATAGGTTCATAGCCATAAACATTTGTCTCTTCTGGGCTCTTTGCCCACATTAAGTCAGTACAACTTCACTGATTCCCTCGATCTCAAAAGCATGCATGCCTGTTTCCTATATGGCTTCCATCATCACAGACTGGTTTATATGGACTGGGCAAATTTGACCTAACACGGATTTGCCTGCTTTTCTTAAGAAAAGTACCTCTATGTGTGAAGGAGGAAACTTTGGAGTCTAATTACATGCAGGTTGATTCAAATGGTACTGAACCATACCAAAATGAGAGAACTACTGAAGCTCTGAGAGCCTCTGTGTTTCCTGGTTGTGTACAAAAGACACTGCAGCAAATTGTTTCAATTGGCATAGTAAGATGAATGAATCATAAAGCAGACAAGCAGCAATTCATCCCTCCACGCAGCTTCTCCCTCTAATAGTATTGTAGTTAGTCAGCTCAGTAATTATATTTTCGAAAACATTTTGCTTGCAGTCAGGTTCCTCTGCTCTTACTGACCAAAGAGGATAGCATACGTTCACAGGTTTATTCCAGAAAATAAAATGGTTTTGTACCTCTACAGAATTTAATCCCAGCTGCAAAGATCAGAGTTCCCCTCACCAGATACACATCCATCAGCAGTCTCTGACCCAGGGTAACCTTGGAAATCAATGTTCAACTCATTTTCACAGACCAGACCAGTACAAATCCTGTTTAAAAAGGCACAGGCTTCAAGCTGTTCATCAAGAGAGCAGAATACCACCAACCTTATTTTCAGTTTTTGTAGGATCTAAGTAGGCTTAGCAAAACATTTCTAGTCAGACACCAAAGCTTTTTTTGGTATCTTTTTAACATTGGAGTTTTCAGTTGGTAGATGTTTCATACAGAGGCACATTGTAAAAAATGCTTTTCTCATTGTTGAGTTTCATTGCTTGACAGTGTAAATATAAAATACTAAATTCTACAAACTCTATTCATCTTGCCTTCGCAGCTATTTGTATGAAAATACCATCAGATTGTGGGTTCATTTTCTATGTCCAAAAGTAGGCACCAGAAATTACAAAGTTATACTTGGCTGCATAGGCATTTTTTTCAAAGCATGTAAAGGTCAGGTGTTGGTATTTGAGCTTCTGGATCATTCCTGAACACACTGCCTTGACACCAGTCAAGGGCAGCATTATCTAAGAACTGTTCTGAGTCACATGTACAACACTGAACTGTCTAGCTTACCTCCTTGGCACTCTTTTATTTGTAAATATTAGAGGATTAAGCTAAGTCAAACCCCAGCATCCATGTACTACCTTCTGATTTCATAAAATGCCATCTCTTTCTACAAAATCTGGAAATCATTAGAGTACTTTTTTTCTCATTACTAATGTAGAAAATAATTCTGAAGATAAACAAAAATATGGGCTGTGTAGATAAAATATGGAGGAGGACATAAAGAAGTTTCCAGTGTCAGCAGTTTATGGCAACCCAAGATTTATTTTACACCACAAGACGACTGTTTCAGAAGACTGGTAAAAGCTTTGAAATGACATTAGCTAGTGGTGGGTTCCACTCTGAAAGGCAGGCAAACACACAGATGCTCATGGTCAAAAAGGAAAAACAAAAGTTAGAGGGTCCACAAAAAGTTGCATAGTTTTATTAGTGAATTATACACTTGGCATGGAAAGTGGTATAAGTCAGTAAGTTAGTCCCTTATCTTCCAGTATAAACACACAGTGGTGGATTTTGAAGGCAGGCAGGCAGGCAGGCAGGAGGAAGGAAGGAATGAAGGAAGGAAGGAAGGAAGGAAGGAAGGAAGGAACGAAGGATTACCAGTAAGGAAGGAAGGATTACCAGTACCAGTCATGGCTGCAGCACTGATCCAGCTGACGAGGTGTTTTAGGGTCCTGGAGGTACCATCTGGACTTCACGGAGGTACATTTTGTAGATAACTTTCCCCACTCTAGAGCTAAGTGTCTCAGTTTGTCACTCTGAATGCAAATTATTTGTCATACACAATTTGTTCTTCTATACCTTTGTGAAAATGGGTCAGAGGGTTTCAGGGGTCTTTGGTGATCTTGATCCCACCCCTACTGGGTTGACCTTTAGTTGCCAGTCCGTGCCTGCTTCTTGACCTCATTCCTGCATCTGTGCTGTGCTGTGTTGTGCTTATCTCCAGAAGCCAGAACAAGGGTGTTTGACCCAGAAAAATACTGCCCTACCCCTGTATGGTCCCCTTCTCCAGTCATATTCCGTTCTTTTTCACAGAATATTCTTACTATCACTCCTCTGTTTACCTCCAAGCAATCCAGCTATCAGTGTTTGAGACACACTCGTTAGCCCCTTATCTTCTGGGCTTCTACAGCTAGAAGCAAGCAATCATCTATGTAACACAAACTGAGTTGTACTTCAAGTCTCTGGCTTGAACTAACCTTAATAACAGGTCTCAGCCTATCTGTTATATCTAATTTGGCTAGTGAAGAATTTGTGTTCACTTCTCTACTTTTATTCTTCCGACCTTTAGCTTAGCTCTGATTTAATATCCCCAAACTTGCTTCTGATTTGAGTGAGGTTTTTTTTCTGCATGGTGTTTGCTTACACTGTTTTTCTCCATAGGCTGTTTTTTTCCTATTTACTTGCCTTTACCACCAATCTTTTAAAATAACTATACTTCAGTTCGGCTCTTTCTGGTCACCAGCTGCTGCTATTCAGTAGTTGATAGAGAAGGCATTTCCTAGAGATTATATGTTTTCAATGAGAATGCTCTTCAGCTGATGATTTCAAGTGTGATTTTCTGAAATATTCATTTAATGCTCTGTCTTTATGGAAGTGCCTTCCAGTTCAATTAGCTGTCCATTTTCAGAAAGCAATGCACAAAATGGTGGGTTAATGGTCAAAACGAACTTGCTGAAGTTTGAATATTTACAATGTTTTGGGTTTGTTATGCTTACAGGACAAATAGCACTTTGTAACCCTCTTCAGTTACTGTCAATTGTCATCTGCAGATGACTAACTTGCTATCCGCTGTTCATTCAACCACAGTCACTTTATCTGGCTGTTGATTTCAATATCACCTTTGGGGACTGATTTACAGGTGTGCTTGTGTCTGGCTATCCAGTGCCCTGCCAAAACTTAGGTAGGATAAATCTGTCTTCTGATGAAGATGGCTGGTATGATGTAAGGAAGATACATCTTTTGCAGCCTTGACAATGCGTGCATCACTGCAACTGACTAGGCTGCAATGTGTCTGAATTTGCCTTATGACAGAGGTGAATTATAGACATGTTCAAAGTACTTCTAATGATATTTTTGGCATCCATGAACAAAGTACCAACTGCAGTTGGCAAATGTGTTGGCAAGTCCTTCTCACATGGATATGTATGTCCTAGTTTCAGCCAGGACAGGGTTAATTTTTTACAGTAGTTGGGAGGAGAGCATGGCCAGACCCTAATGTTATTCAACACTACCTCACATCCTTGCCAGGGGTGGGGAAAAGGAACACTTCCTCTTTTCTGAGGAGAAGGGTGTCCTTTTCTGGTCAGGAGAAAAGGAAGTGAGGGGTCGGTATTTGTCACAGGCTTTACGTGTAAATGGTTTCTTTGTCTTACACCTTTCGTTATAAATATTATTGCTGTTATGACTTGTTTTCCTATTTTATTGCTGTTTCCAGCAAATTCTTCTTCTTATCTCAACCTGTAATTATCACCTTTTGTGCCTCCAATTCTCAATTCCATCCCACCAGAGTGGGAAGAGGGAGGGGAAGATGGAAAGGAGTGAGAGGCAGTGTGATATGGAGTCTTGAGGAAGAGCTAAATTGGGAAGTACCAACCCTAAATCAGTACAATCTATTAAGATAGTGTATATTAGATAGATACCTATTAGATAGTGTAGGAATCAGTGGATATCCAACAGATGTCCAATCTATCCTCCTCAGCTGTAGCAAGACCACCTCCACAAAGCTTCCTTCTAGGAGGAAGAAAACAAATCTCAATTCAATGATCTTGGTTTCTGGAAGATCATACTGGCATTCACAACTTTCATACTGGCATTCACAACTTTCTGTTGCTTTTATAATTGCTTACAGTGCTTTAAACAATCACGCTGACTTTGGAGAAGTGAATAAACTCTTCCCTCTGGATGCCTATGTAAGTTTTAGGTCAGCATCTGCATAATGTAAACGAGCAGCTGGGTAGAAACAGAGAAAGGAATTTGGAAGGATTTATTTCAAAACATCAGAAAATAACAAGTAAAGGGCTTGAACATTAAAAAAGGCTTGAGTAAGAGAATGCAAACAATAGAACCAATAAGAGAAAAAACTGGCTGTGAGCGGGCATCAGCTGTTACAGTTGCAGCAGTTTGATCTGGCTTAGGGGGGAAAAGGATGGCCCATCTGGTGCTGTTGACTGCTTTGTGAGTGAGCACCACAAAGTATCACAAAATCACAAAATGGGTCAGGTTGGAAGGGATCGCAATGCATCTTCTGGTCTAACCTCCCTGCTAAAGCAGGGTCCTTCTAGAGCACATGACACAGGACTGCATACAGACACTTCTCGAGTATCTCCAGTGAGGGAGACTCCACAACCTCTGGGCAGCCTGTTCCAGTGTGCAGTCACCTGCACAATAAAGAAATTTTTCCTCATGTTCAGGTGGAACTTCCTGTGCATCAATTTCTGCCTTTTGTCCTATTGTTTGGCACCACCGAGAAGAGCCTGGATGCATCCTCTACGCACCCTCCTCCCAGGTACTTATAGACATTGATTAGACCATCTCCCAGATTTCTCGAGGCTTTTCCTCATAAGAGAGATGTTCTAGTCCCCTTATTCACTCAAGGTTTTTCTTTCAAAATAACTAGAAGAGAAGTCTCTGGGGTGACTTTATTTAACCTTACTGTGGCTTTTCAGTACCTGAAAGGGACCCGCAAGAAAGCTGGAGAGAAACTTTTTACAATGGTGCGTAGTGTCGCACTGACCACTCGACCGCTCGGAGGCCTGGCAGATGACATGCTGCAGTGTCCCGGTCGGAGAGACCACTTGGTGAGAAGCAAGCTGGAGTTGGCTCTCTAAAGAGCCCTCTGCCCGTAGCTCTCTAAGGAGCAGGCTGCAGTCAGGATATTGCTGTGCAACAGGTGGAGGCAAAGGAGAAGAGAAGGACCTCTTGGTGCAACAGTGTCAGGTTTACAGTCCTGAGGGAGAAGCAACCAAAAAAGGCCAGGAGAATGGTTTGCCAGTAGTTTTTGTAAGGGGAAAAATTCAGGGGTGGATCAAAGGGATAAACCAATGGGGAATTGATGAGAGATGACAAGAAACCAATGGGGAATAACAGGGGGAGGAACTCATACAAACAGGCCAATGGGGTTTACAACTGAGATGAACTTTCTAGAACATAATTAACTAAGCAATGAAGGACATGAATATGCAAAACAACCTAACCAATCGAGAACTGAGGAACAAGGAACTTACTAGAATGGTGGGAGGAGATGCTTCCAAGGGTAACACCCAGGGGGACGAGCCCTCAAATCTCGGTGCTGCCCTCAGAGCCACTGTCATGGGTGGGGAAATCAACCCACTGGATGGCCTCAGACCTGCCAGTGGGTTGAATCACTGCCAAGTGTAGTGAAAAAACAAGGCTTTAAACTGGAAGAGGGTAGGTTTCGATTAGCTATAATAATGAAATATTTTACAATGAGAGTGGTAAAACACTGGTACAGATTGCCCAGAGAGGTGGTAGATGCTCCATCCCTGGAAGGATTCAAGATCAGGCTGGACAGGGTTGTGAGCAACCAGATCTATTTGGGGATGTCTCTGATCATTGCAGGGGGCTGGACTAAATGACCTTTAAATGTCCCTTCCAACACAATGTATTCTGTGATTCTGTAATTCTGTGATCTGTGATTCTGAGGCGTAGTGGAAGGTGTGGGTGGAAGCCCATGGCAGAGAGGTTGGAGCTGGGTGATTTTTAAAGTCCCTTTCAACCCAAATTGTTATATGACTCTGAGTATCTTTGTAGCCCCCTGCTGGACTTGCCCCAGGAGCTTCCCTGTCTTTCTTTTACTCAGGACCCCTGAACGGGCCACAGTATTCCAGGTGAGGCCTCACCAGGGCTGAGTAGAGGGGCAGGATCACCTCCCTTGACCTGCTGGCAATGCTCTTCTGAATACAGCCCAGGGTACCATGGGCCTGCAAGGCCAGCAGGGCACACTGCTGGCTCACGGAGAGCTTGTTGTCCACCAGAACTCCCAGGTCCTTCTCCACAGAGCTGCTTTCCAGCAGGTCCCCCCCAGCCTGCGCTGGTGCCTGGGGTTGTTCCTCCCCGGGTGCAGGACCTGCATTTGCCTTTGCTGAATTTCAGAAGGTTCCTCTCTGCCCATCTCTCCAGCCTGTCGAGGTCCTTCTGAGGGGCTGCACGGCCCTCTGGGGTATCGGCCACTCCTCCCAGCTTTGTGTTGTCAGTGACATTGCTGAGGAGGCCTCTGCCCCTTCATCCAAGTCACTGATGGGTAAGTTAAACAAGACTGGGTCCTCGGAGGACACCACTAGGGACGGGCCTCTAACTAGACTCTGTGCCACTGATCACAACCCTGTTGCATGTAAGCATATGGTGCTTTTACTGCAAGTCAGTGAAGAGGGTTCAAGGCAGCTGAGCCTCAGCTCCACCTGAAACATGGTGGCAAAAAAGGAGGGGTTGGAATTCTTCACACCTAATTGACCCCAAGTGAGCTGGAGGTTGACAAAGCAGGATTGATTCACTGTGGAGATTTCAGGTGCAAGGTCTGTTCATTTTGTCACTGATATTGACTACTGCCACTGATCAAATAGACTGGTTTGTCCAGCCATGAGCTCAGAGAAACCTCCGACTAAGTATTCTGCTGTGGAAAGTATATTTCCAGAAGAGGACTTGATGTGTAACTTTATGAAATCTTAAAGACAGATTTAATGAATGACACTTAGCTTGTCTCACTGCAGTAAAATGAATCCAAGAAGGAGACCTGATCTTAATTTTCTTGCTGAGACTAGCCGGCAGAGCCTGAAATTCAAAGATACAATATCTGCTTTGTTACTCTATGAGCTTGCTGTAAAATATGCTGTAATCTTTGCCAGGGATATGTCGTGCATTCCCTGGAGGTTTTTCAGCGCTGAGGAACACTTCAGACTGCTTAACAGTTTGTTCAGGCTTTGCCTTATAAGGCCTTTTAACTCCAGCACAAGCGCATGACAGCCCCTCCAAGTGTCAGGCTGTTGGGAACAGATCACAGCAACAGTTTCTCTGCTCAGAGAGCCACATTTGTCCTGTCTGCCTTGACCTACCGCCCTTCTAGCTCCTGTCCTGACAGGCAGCATAAAAGTGGGGGCTTAGCGTAAAGGGTGGGAAGCCCAAAAATTTAACTCTGCAGTCCTTACTGCAAAGACTGAATGACTTTGAATGCATTGAGACACTTTTGTGTTTTACACAGACATTGGTTACAGCTGTGGTGCCCTGGGAAGATTGGTGGTCTACCACTTACACACATTCTTCAGTGGTAAGGCATGGGATCTGCTTTGCTGGTGAAGCTGAGCCATGAGTTAAAATTTGCTCTCAGTTCATTCCCACTCTGCAATTGCAATGGGAGCAGCAACTCTATATCAGGGCAGCAGAAACACTTCATTTTTTCTATTCTCAGTGTGTCTATGTCTTATTTTAGCTCTGAAACATCAGCAGATTAGGCTGAAGTACTGAAATGGGGAACGCTAACCACTGAAAGCCGAATATGCTTTCCTTTGACTTAAAATATCCTCTGGTTGAGTTTTATAAGCCATGGGAAACAGACACTCGTGGCAATTCAGGAGTACTCTCAGCCTCTCCTGCAGTTCCCATCAGCATTCCCATCGCAGCGTGGCCAGGCTGCACATTGGCAGAAACCTCACTGGCCTTCGCAAGTGTTTGGAGTTGAGGGGAAAAGTAGCCCAATGGTGGGGGGTGACAGAGGGGGCAAAACAGCAAAGAACAGACCGTGGACCTCCTGCACCCTAATCCCCTGTCAGAAGGATATCCCGTTTCCTGCAAGCAAAACCCCACTTCTTAAGCTCTCTCCACATCCAAGAAAGCCTTCCACATTTCAAAAACCTACCAGTGGTAGCAATTTCTACTACATAGACTCAGTAGTCGAGTAAATCCAGGCTGTCTGGGGCAAATCATGCAAAAGAGGATACAGAGATAGGGTTGTATTTGAAGGTAATCTGTTCAAAGGCTCTGAAATGGAACTGTAACCTGCTTTGAGGGCAAAGGATACTGAGACATCAGTAGCCACTATTTGTCATCATACAGTGCTTTATCTAGAGCCAAAAGATCACAACTTAATTAAGCATTAAAACTGCAATAACCACAGTATCCAGGGACCTTAAGTTGCCCAGAGTTAGACTTTTCAGAAACAGATAAAAGAACTGCCTATGTTGTACGTTGAGCTCCATATACTGATGGGCACATTTCATATAAAAATTTCAGCTGCATCTGCTAATCTCCAAAACAAGCTAACTTTTGATAGGTTGTTTTTTTTTTAACCCACCTTTTAAGGACTTTTGAACCAATTTTTACTTACAGTCCTATTTGATATGGGCACTGCTGAAAGGTTTTTCCAGTTTCCTACTTGCAGCAATGCTGCATTTCACTCTCTGGCATTGTAGCAGCTGAAATGGCAGCTCACTCAAGGGAAACAAAACGCAAGCTAATACTTACTGTGGAACTTTTAACACAAAAGCAACAGACTAAAATACTAGCACTGCTTCCCCTGAATTATCATTTTAATTTGACAATGCACACCAGATCTCCAATCTAAAGGCAATCTCTGTTTTTCCTGCCATTTTTATATTATTAACTCATTTTTCTCGGTGCACTCTTTGTTTTTCTTCAAAGTATCAAGAAAGTTCCTTTTGGTTTGCATCTTTTTTCCTCTCTGCCTCACTCCAGAAGACTGTAAGCTACCCTTTTTTTCTGCAGCAGTGGGTTTTCTGTCCTATTTGGGAAAACTGTGCTCAGATCGATTGCAGGAATGATTCTTACTACAAAATTTCACAGCTGGTACACTTTCATCATGAGATGAGACAGGCAGTCTGGAATACTAAATCAGAACTCTGATAGCTGGATAGCAAGTGTAGTGAAAACAAGAAAAAAATGGCTATTAACAAAGAAGCATTTTTTGGGGAGCTGATTTGTGGAACTCCTTGCCGTAATACTGCTGAGAGTCAGAACTAACTATCAGTCAGCAGAGGACTAGAATCTTGTGTTGATAGCAAATGCAATGTGGTTTAAAACCAGTGTATTTTGAAAGGGAAATCAAAGGGAAAACTCAAAAGGGAAACTCAAATCCAGAGTTGCTCATCATGCTGTGATTGTGAACTCCCAGGCAAAGCTTTATTATTTTGAAGGTACTAATAAGAAGGATTTCAAGTACTTTTTTCAACCAAAAATAAGAATACATCACGTAATTTTTAAGTTTTTATGTATTATGAAATTTAACTAATCATCCTTTAACTAATCCTTCCTCAGCAGCTGCACAAGAAGTCCCAGTACTGCAGAGTTCACATTAAAAGAAAAAGAAGATGAGAAAACAAGAAGACAGACAAAGAAACACCTTCATGGAAGGATGATTTGAAAGTTGTCAGGGCTTGACCAGTAACAACATCTGTGGGATGTCTGCTTATTGATCTACTCTACTCAATAAAGTCATTTAACTTGTTTAGGTTAGAGTTTGTTTTGCAAGTAGTGTTACTGACTTGCAGACATATTGGGGGGGGCGCCAGCACAGGCATTGGAAGAGAAATGGTGAAATACCTAGACATATTTAAAATGTGAAAACTGCAAATACAACTTTAAATGTCCCTTCTCCCATATGTTCCCTGTTTTCTGAAAAGTGCCATCATCCTTAAATGGGACTCTCATGTCGACAAGGAGATATGTGCATTCAGTATAGTTGAACGGTGGTTTAGCAATTCATAACATGTCAAGTGAAAGATCTGTTGATGATGTTGCTTGAAACAGACATGTCCAGGGCTCTTGTCACTTCACTGCCATCACACACCAGATACAAAATTGACATCTGCTGTGGGCATGTGTACGTAGGTTTGCGCATACTTGACGTACACTGAGACAGCTATAAAATACCATGTGACTGCCTGGGCACTAGAATCAAGAAACACCTTTGTCTTTTGACAGCTCTCAACTGGAAGTATTTTAGCAGTCTTTAAAAAGTATGTATTTTTAAATATTCTTATCAGTCTTTTGAAAGTCTATTTTTCCACTACAGGAACAGTAAAAATGTGGAGAAAATGAATTTGTCTGAATAGATCTCATGCAGCCACTCTGTCCATAACTTAATTGGGTGCCCAAGCTGCAAATGTTGTATTGCCCGTAAAATCAGAAGACCAAATAAGTTGGCCATCTAAAAAAATCAAGAAAAAATATAGAAAAAGGGAGATGATTTTTCTTTTCTGTGAGCGAAGAGTAGAAAATCATGTTGGGTAACATCATGACAAAGAGACGCATTTGTTTCATTACTTGTAGCTGTTTGTCTCTTTACAATTTAATAAGGAAAGCAAAGTTTCTCCACCATCCTTATGAAAGAGTCTCAGACTGTTGTGATGTGAAGAGTAGTCTGTGACAGAAGCAAGCCTCAGCTGAGGGATTTTTTCACTTCACTAATTGATTCAAACCTCCTAGGGGGATTCTGAAAGGTTCGAGTTCGACACAAGAATAATTCAAGAAAAAAATAGTCTTATATTGTTAAATTAACAACCTGACATGCTGCCGCCTTCTCCATTTGTGCAGACAGCCCTGCTATGTAGTTACTATCACTTTAATGTATGATGAACAAGCACAGAGAGCCCAGAGGTACAGCAGGCTCTGTCAGGGTATGTGCCTGTTGTAAACCAGTTCCAGCCTCACAG
The DNA here is from genome assembly GCA_013397725.1 of Rhagologus leucostigma. Lineage (NCBI taxonomy): Eukaryota > Metazoa > Chordata > Aves > Passeriformes > Rhagologus > Rhagologus leucostigma. The sequence continues at coordinate 61,475 of VZTD01001661.1, forward strand.
AGAGCCTTTTTGTTTTCATTCCTGACACACCTAGCAGTAACTAACCTAACTACATGAGAACACTTCAGACCTTTTGAGAGAGGTCTGAATTTATTATGAAGTTGAGGATACCCGCAGCCTTGCTCCACAGGTTTTTCTCCAGTACAGGAGACATAAACCAGAGAAAGCTGGAGAAAGATGAGAAGCCTGTTTAAGTACTAAATTAAGACATAACTGGAAGTTTTCAAAGTTAAAGCATTCAACCTCTTCCCAAATATCTTTATTTAAAAGGTTGGGTGACTGCTTAGTTTTGAAACAATTAAGTCTTGTATTCTCTTTCAGATTTCAAAATTGGAATACATGCGGAAGCTTAAAATGTAGACACGTTGACAGGGAATTTCAAAGCAGTCTAGAGGATTAAGAATCATTTTGCACTAAAATCAGTGGAAGACAATGTCAGTCATTAAGACTGCTTTGTAAATCAGCATTAAATTTCATGCTAGGAACTTCTGACTACTAGGTTTAATGAATACTGTCTCTTCTGAATGCTACTTACCAAACAAGGCCATTGTACATTAGAGGTGCAAAATATAAAGATGTTTTACTAATTAGCTGCACACCAGGGATACCAGTTTAATGTCATCTTGAGTCAGGCTTGTATTATATACCACATTATATATGTGGTATATAATACAATGTAGAACAGTTCTCCAGCTTATACCTTACAGCATTAAAGCATAAAAGAATACCATTAGAGTGACATGAATAGGAAGTCAGTGGAACTTGCATCTCCCTCAGGAATTCTGATAAAGATTTTTTTTCAGCATCTGCTGTCTGTAGTACTAGTCTTGAAAAAGCACTAGAGGGAATACTACCTTCTTGTTGTGACCCTTAGCAAGGAACCAGTGGGGATACCTTTCCCATGAAGGGGACATGACAGCGTGCTTGTGTGCCTGTGACTGTAGCACTGGAAGTGTGACCACAGAAAAGGAACAGCCCTAATGATCCTTGGAAGAAACCATTTTCACATATGCAATGCAGGATCTTAACGTAATACATACCTGTGTTCAAGGTGAAGGCTTGGCACTTTTTTGGCTGTTAAAAGCTTAATGAATTCCCTAGATAACAAAAGAAGTTGGATGTACTAATTTGGACGTAGTGTAGACTGATCCAAAAACTCATATCGAACTTTCAGCCTGTGTCCAGAAAGCAGACAGTTATTTTTGTCTCTTCTTTGTGACTCTGCCACTCTCTGAAGTGGAAGCCAAAAGGCCAGGAGATGATTTCTATGTAGAAGGTTTCCAGTTTTTGTTAGGTCAGAAGACCAGAAATGGGATATTGTCTAAAAATACATAATTTGATTTGGTTTTTTGGTTGATTTGCTCTTTGTTTTTGTTTTTTTTTTTAAGGGCTGGCACCACTGGCTAGCAGGCTCAAAGGCTACATGACAGGTCTCTGGAGGATTTCAGAAAGATGGACTGTGATAAATAGACCTGACTCTGATCTGAATCACTCTTTCAAAGTACTCTTAAGGCCCTTTATTTGAATGGATGGATTTAACTCCTCTTCATCACAGAGATAAAATAAAATTCTAGCTCTTATGTTTCTATAATGTGCTGGAATTGAGGTGGACTGGTTTAAATGCCTAATTGTTAAATTACAGCCTTGATGCAGACAAGCTGTAGGGACCTCTCTCGGCAGCCCCTCCACCGAGGAGGAAGATAATGATGTCATAATTTTCCTAGCTATTTAACCTTGGCTGAAAGCTTGTCATTAAGAAAAGCTGCCCTTGTAGACTGGAGTGGACTCCTCAAAACTTCTTTGGCACTGCAAATCCAATGCCAATCCTGTAGCCTTTCTTTTAGGAGCTTAAGTATAGGAGACAAAACTGAGAATGGTCTAAAGGATCTGGTAACAACAGGGTGTTTAAAAAGTAGGTATTAAGTTATCTTCTGGTCATATGTGTGGGAAAAAAAAGCAAAGGTCACACTGCAATTACAGAAATAGTAAAAAAGAAATATTCAGATTCTGGCCCCAGTTACATTCTGGAACACTCATTTATTTTCACCTTTCTACAGCTTTTGTCTTTTGGGCTGCAGACAACTTACTTATTTTCTTTACAATCTCACTTCTGAAGCATAATCCAGTGTACTAACACAAACCTCAGCAGTAAATATTTTTATGTTTTTTAGGGGAATACCATTTCAGCTATGTACTATATGTGGAGAATGATCAGAAGGCACAAGAATAGAAATAAATACTGCTAAAAGCAGCTTTCCTGCTGCAGTCTGAGTTGTTTGAAAAGAAAGGAGAGAGAAATGCCAGAACCTACAGGAACCAAGCTTTAGTTTTAAGATCCAAAGTGAAAAAATGTACACTTTTTCATCTTTTCCTTGGCAGAACGAATGGCCAAATCAGTTTCAAGGGACTAGAGGGGCAAGAGCCTCCTCTGTATCAGCATTAAAGTTGTCAGGAACAATGAAACTCAATGCTACAAAATGTTTCAAATGGGGTGGATAACACAAGTCCTCAGGTACACACAATTCTCATCTCTTTAACAGCTACAGAAAGATGCACAACTAAGGGGTGGTGACCTATTTTGGTGGCATCATTTTGATGATAGAATTGAAATTCAACAAAAATTCCCTTTTTAGTGAAGAGAGTTGTCCTATTCCCAGATATGTCTCTGTCCTGCACTGTAATGCTGGCAGTATTACTTGTTCTTAGCATTTCTCTCTGCCTCAGGTGGATGTTGAATGTCAAGAGAGGCACTGAGAATAGAAAGCGGAAGGTAAGGACAAGTCAGGATTTTCTTTTTTGATTGATTTCAGAGACTAAAGGAATTTGGGAAGAGTTGCTATGTTTCTCCTCTGCAGGTCATCCAATCCCACTCTGCTCTCCAGGAGCTGGATTAGTGACAGAATCACAGAACCAGCTAGGCTAGAAAAGATGTTTGAGGTCATCAAGTCCAACCTCTGACCTAATATGACCCCGGCAATTAGACCATGGCACTTAGCGCCACGTCCAGTCTTTTCTTGAACACCTCCGGGAAAGTGACTCCATCACCTCCCTGGGCAGCCCATTCCAATGCCCAATCACTCTTTCTGTGAAGAACTTGTTCCTAATGTCCAGCCTAAACCTCCCCTGGCACAGCTTAAAAGACTCTGTCCTCTCATCCTATCACTGGTTGCCTGGGAGAGGACAATGACCCCCACTTGGCTACACCCTCCTTTCAGGGAGCTGTAGAGAGTGATAAGGTCTCCCTGAGCCTCCTTTTCTTCAGGCTAAACACCCCCAGTTCCCTCCACTGCACCTCACAGGACTCGTGCTTCAGACTTCTCACCAGCCTTGCTGCCCTTCTCTGGACACACTCCAGCATCTCAACATCCTTCCAAACTGGGGGGCCCAGCACTGGACACAGAACTCAAGGTGCGGCCTCACCGGTGCCGAGTACAGGGGAAGAAGGACTTCCCTGGTCCTGCTGGCCACACTGTTCCTGACACAGGCCAGGATGCCCTTGGCCTTCTTGACCATGTGAGCACACTGCTGGCTCATGTTCAGCCTGCTGCCAATCAGTGCCCACACGTCCCTTTCTGCCTGGCCACTGTCCAGCCACTCTGTCCCCAGCCTGTAGCACTGCAGGGGTTGTTGCGGCCAAAGTACAGGACCCGGCACCTGGTCTTGTTTATCCTCATATCGTTGGATATGGCCCATCGATCCAGCCCGCCCGGGCCCCTCTGCAGAGCCCTCCTACCCTCCAGCAGATCAACGCTCCCACCCAACTCGGTGTCATCTGCAAATTTGCTGATGGTGGACTCAATCCCCTCACCCAGATCACCACTGAAGATGTTAAACAGGACTGGCCCCAGCACTGATCCCTGGGGAACGCCACTGGTGAGCAGCCACCACCTGGATGCAGCACCATTCCTCCCCACTCTCTGGGCCCGGCCATCCAGCCAGTTCCCAACCCAGCCAAGAGTGCACCTGTCCAAGCCGTGGGCTGCCAGCTTTTCCAGGAGTATGCTGTGGGAGACAGTGTCAAAGGCCTTGCTGAAGTCCAGGCAGATGCATCCACAGCCTTCCCTGCATCCACCAAGAAGGCCACCTGGTCATAAAAGGGGATCAGGTTGGTCAGGCAGGACCTGCCCCTCGTAAATCTTTGCTGGCTGGGTCTGATCCCCTGGCTGTTCTGTAGGTGCCGTGTGATCGCACTCAAGATGATCTGTTCCATAACCTTGCTAGGCACTGGGGTCAGGCTGACAGGCCTGTAGTTTCCCAGATCCTGCAGCTGGGTAAGCAAGCTACAGTGCTAGCAGCCAGCACTGAAATCCCAAGAGGAGACGGGCTGCTTCCTCCACCTGGGAATCTTCAAATAACCCAGCTACCTGGTAAGGAAAAAAGGGAGAAAAGAGAATTGCATACATAATTTCTTCTTCTTCTTCCCTACTTCAAGGAAAGTCACAGCAAATAGCATCTTCAAGGTTACTCATCTGGAGGCTTTGGCAGGGGATGCTCTGTGGCTCACTTCCTTAGTTACTGCCAAGGACATTAGTAGATGCCAAGTTTCTGCAAGGTGTTGAATAAACCTCAGGCTAGCACGAGGCTGTTTTAGCATGGTAGTGGGGCTGGCAGAACAACAGGTCTCAGGAAAATAGTTGCTTCCTGTCCCTCATTCCAGTCAAATCACCTACAAGCAACTGTTAGTGGACAACAAACATCATTTGGCCAGGAGCTTTCTGGTCCGTGGAGTCTCTCAAGGACCCCTACCCCTCACAGCATCTGGCAGTCTGTTGAGAGGAGGTGTCATGAAGCTGTCATGACTACAGGGAGACCCTCTAGTCAGAGGACTTCTCAGTGCAACCTTCCCATGGCTGCAGAATGAGACCAAGCAAACACAGAAGAACCTCATAGACTGCATTTATTAATAAATTATGGCTTACCTATTCATAAGCCTGCTGTCTTGGGAAGGTTTAAAACAAAGCCCTGTGCTCTAGCTTTTTATTTCTTAAACAGTTCCATCTCCTGCTGTGCATGCTTCAACTCCATGTCTTGATAGCAAGTGGCAAACAGAAGAGAAAAAGGGGGGAAGAAATAACTTCAGTTACTCCAAGTTTGATAAAAAAATTCTTTTCTATAAAGAAAGAATGATCTTGTGCGCTTAGAAAACTGAACTCAGAGGTATAGGCTGAACTCTGCCACTGCCCTCTTGTTCAATTTCAGACATATAACATAGAGTTTCACCATTTGCATTTTCCAGGTGTGAAATGCTGTAAGGGATAGAGGGGAGATTTCCAAGCCTCTGCTTGTCCTGTTGCACAGACTGGTTTTCCCATCAGCCAATACTGCCTGGGGGCTGCGCCCATGAAAACACATGCAAGGGGGAATGAGGAATGAAGAAAGTGAACTGGTGGTAGCATCTGCTACCCCACAGAAGGGTGAGGGCACATATTTGGGTATTCGGCTTCTCACTTTCACCATGGCAAGTCATGAGTGAAAATATATCGGGGACCTCCCTCCACCAGCCACACTGAGTGGGTGTGAAGGGCTTGGACAACAGTCCCCATCATACAGCCATCACTTACTGGGTTAACATGTCCAGGCAGGACGAAGACAACTGTCCTGGAGTGATGTGTCACTGGGATGAGGGTCCCTGAGGTGCAACTCACATCTGTGAATACCAAGAGGCCCAAGCACAACCCCTGGTGTTGGAGCCACTCCATACCCCCAGCAAGCTGCCTGAGTACAGGAAAGAGAAGGTCAGGAAGACACTTTTGTGTGGCAAGGCAGAGAGCTGCAATTAAAACCTCAGATGGAGTAGTCTCTCCTGGAAGTTTCAGATGGTGCCACTGCCAGAAATTTTGAAGGGGACGTAGTGTGAGGCACCGTGTTTGAGGAAGTCCAAAAAATGAGCATGGGTGATGAGCTCAGGTATCCAAAAGTTTAGATGACCTTTTCATTCCTGGACTATTTTAATATAGCCAGACTTTGGTAAGGAAGGTAAAGAAAGATTAATCAAACCTCAGAATTTCAACTTAGATGAAAATAATATGGTCCAAACATGCCATAGGCATGGATGCTTGACAATATTGAGGATGCCAGAGCAGTGTTAGTGCAGCACAATGCAGCATGTTGGCATGTGGTAATTTTAAGAGCCAGAAGTATCTCCTCTTAAACAATCTGAAATGCAAATGTGAAGCCTGTTTTCCCTCCTTGCTCTGTGTTTTTTTGACAGCCACTGCCAGGATCCAAGCAATAACTTGTCACCTCAAAAATACGTTGATCATTTGCAATGGCTGAGGCGCTAATCCTGACCCTCACGTGTGTGCATGTGCCTTCCTTACACAGTCTTCAGGACAAACTCTGGTTTCTTAGACTAAGACAGTCCTACCAGCAGCCAGGATGGGAGGCCAAAGGCTTCATAAGGACTAGATGCCTGGCATCATGCAGAAGGGTTCTTACAGTATGCAGTGCAACAGCAAGAAAACAACCTGGTTCGCTTGACCAAAACCAAACACAGGTGATTTAAACTAGAACCTCTCCTAATCCAGTTCAGCTGCATGGCAAGGATAAGACCCTGATTTTCACTACATAACTAAGCTGTCTCATTTAAAGTTCGGGCTACACATAGCTCAGAGTGCTTTCAGGATCTTCTCCAGCACTGAACAGGGGCTACAGATTGTTTCCTACACTCTTTTCCAAAGAAATGAAAATAAGAATCTGTTCTGCATGGCAATGGGATGCAATTCACACCTTATTAGGATTTAGCAGTTCTTGCTCTTTTAAAAATTGCTGTGAAAAGAATAGCTTTTGAACTAACATTTGAAGAAATAAAAGGGACATTTTTCTTTCCATTCTTAGCTACTGAACAAAGTATATTAAACCTGCTCTTACCTACTCTCCTAGAATCTTCTTGCTCCTCCCTACACACTCCATCCTCTCTTGTTTTCCTAGTGTCTTCAAAATTTTGAAGTATCACCCTAGTCTCCCGCCCTAAAAGTCAGGGAAAAAAAAGAATAAAAAAGCTTCAGTATTTAACAAAATTTCTTGATTTTTAAATTCAAGTCCCTTACCAACAGAGCAAAACATTCTAGGAACAAAAATCTTAACCAGTACAGATGAAATAAATGTTTGAAAATGGACTGGGTAGTTGTTTTGTTTTGTTTTATTCAATATTGCCTTCACTAACTAAATGTCTATAGGGGCTGTCTGCTGCAGACTCCGTCATAGTGTAGTACGTCACCTCGTAGAGGTCATTTTACCTGGGTGTGCTCTGTGAACTGCCTGGGTAAAGGATTTCAACCTCATTGCATCACAGGCTTCAAGCTATATGTAGAGAAATACGTAGAGAAACTAGTGGCTATTACTATTGCAGGACTTCCAGCCTTTCCTCACTGCTAGTTATGAGCAAGAAACGGCTCCGCTGCAGTTGCAGATGCAACCTCTATCATTCCTGTAGTCACAAAGGGTCAACAGACCTGATCCATGTTTCCTCAGCAAACTAAACTGGAGGGGTGCACAGCCCTGCAGCATGTCTCACTGGGACCAGGAATGCTGCAGCACTCGCTAGAATGCACCCTGCTTATCCCTTTCTGGCAACAAGCACTGCAGTTAATTTGGAGAGCGGATAAACAAGGGGGGGAATACAGTGTCCAGCTCTGTATCATAATTGAGATACTCACATCCATTTTTATAAATGACTGTCTGGAATGCACCTGAATACACTCTTAAATGTCTTCCTGAGTGGATGTCATACAGAAGGAAAGACGGGATGGCCCAAAGTGATGCATATTGCACACAACTTTGGCAACATGTAATGTGACTACAGGTTGTGGAATGAATAGGCTGCCCATTCCTGCTCCAGTAAGTACTGGGGCATAACCCTTGTCTTTGCTGGATATAGCCTGTAGCAGAATTCTTCCCCTGGGCAAGGCTTAACAGCAAAACATGAGAAGGGTATTGAAGGGATTTAATTGCATAGCTATCAAGCCTTAGTAGCAGTTGCCCATATATGTTCTCAGAGCACATGTGGGAGTAGAAATGTCTGGATCCTGTGTGATGGGATATTTCAAAACCAGCTGTAGTAATACAAGTAGCAATGCATGGACCTTTACATGGTAATGGAAAACAAAAAAGAGAGATTTTGAAGACAAACAACAAGAGACCAAACAGGCTAGAGGGGAGCTGCTATTCAATAAATTACTTGAAGCTGGAAGACTTTTGAAAGAGTATCCCAGTATCTAGCCGCAGTTGTTGCATTTCCCTTAGCTGTGAGCCCCCCAATGCCCACTTACTCATACTGCCCCACTTGAGATATGGCAATAAAACTTTGCCTTTTGGCCACAGTGACTACCAGAATTACATAATGTTCTGTGAGTTTTTCTATGACAAAGGATGTCTTTCACGGAGGCAAAGCTAAGCAAGAAGTCACTTTGACATGCTGTCACGAGACAAGGAGACTGTGCACCAGTAGGGAAAATGGGACTAGGAGGTAAAAACACTTGACAAAGCAGCTGCCTTGAAAAACAGCCTGCAGCAAGTAGCACATCCTGGAACTGGAAGTGCAATGAAGGTGGAGGATGTCTAAGAGAGAAGACTAGGATGTAGAAAACTAAAATGCCAGGCTAGGTGGCTCTTGAAAGGGCAAGCACATGGGAAACACGGTAATTTCCAGATCGCTTTCCTTCAAGACAGTCGAGTTTCCTTGTCTTAGCAGCAAGAGGTTATTACATCAAAATTATTTGCTGCAAAATGCACTTCTGCTCCCCATGGCAGGACAGCCCCACGATGTCACGGTCAGCCCCCACCCAGCTCTGCATCTGGCGTGGTGGCTGCCCTAGCTCGGAGACGCCCCTCAGCTGGGGCCAGCCCCATGCTCACCCGTGCAGCGGCACCCCATGGGACAGGACTGGGAGAGCGTGGGGGGCTTCGCTGCTGTCTGTGAGAAAAGGAAGCAGACAGACGATCATACAAGTAAAAAGTGTGAGGAGCTTGCAGGCAAAACCGAAGCCAGGCTTGAAATCACGGGTGCCCTTGTGATACTGGCTCAGGTGTACCCTCTCTTCCTCACCTGCCTCCTTCTCCTCTATTTATAACAGCGGGTTCTTCGGCGAGACTCTTTGTACACAGACCTTTGTCACTTTAATGTCTGGTGTCAATACATGCAATGCCTGCAGGGCTTGTGGACACCTTACCCCTCCCTCCCCATCCAGATGCTCTTCGCCGCTTCTCTTAAGGGCTGCCCTGCAGCAGCAGCCTTTTGCAGCGTGCCATGTTACCGCTGTACTCACAAGTGTCTGTGCGGTTCCCCCAGAGTCCGCGCTCTCCCTCCTCCTGGCAGCCCTGTCCTTTCCCTTATCCAAACCCGCTCCAGCTGGGGCTGCAGCCACCGCCTGCCTGCCTGTCTGCCGCAGCTCCCGCTCCCTGCGCCATGTGCCACCGTCCTTCCCTGCGCGCTGTGCTGCTCGCTAAGGACGTGCTGTGGCACAGCTGTCTGCCTCCTCTGCTGCAGTCAGGCAGGTTTGTATTACCGTGCACGCTGCTGATGTCGAGCTCCTGTCGTGACCCAGCACCCCATAGGAGGAGCAAATGAGCTGAGACGTCAACGCAAAAAATTATAGCCATGCGAGCTATCCCTCTGCTCAGCTGCTTGGAGAGTGCCTACATGGTTTGTGTGACAGCACCAGCACACAGAAGCAGCACTGAAATGCAGTTAGCAATACAGCTGGGAGACAGGCAGCCAGGCAGGCACTGGTCCAGTGACTAAAATGATCGTACCGTGAGCCAGCCTGCAGTGCCTCCAAAAGTGGCTGACTGCTACACAGGAGCTCGGCTTTCTTTGCAATTACTCCAGTTTCCCCCCGGTGACTGCAGTGTGCGCTCCGTTTTGGTTTTGTTTGCCTTTTTGTTTCTCCCTCCCACCCACCGGTCTCCCTCTCTCCTCCCGTGTCCTTCTCTCCAGGATGGCGGAAGCAGAGTTGCACAAGGAAAGGCTCCAAGCCATAGCAGTAAGTCAGTTTCCTTTTACTTGGTCTTTGTCCATAGCCGTGGGTTGTTGGAGGGAAGGGGGGGATTTCAGCACAGTGGCTAGGAAGCGCCCGGAGTGCCCGGCTTTTGCGAAGTTGTGTGTGGAATTCCCTGTTCGGGAAATGAGTGGTTAAAGTCTGCTTTGCGGGATTTGGCGGAGAAAGAGGGCTCTGAGGAAGAGCGTTGAGCTGACACGTGCAGAAAGAAAAATGTGAATGCACAGTGGCATGCTTAAAAGATTGATGATAGAGAAGAAAAGAAGGAATAAATGGGGAGAAGGGGAGATTGCAGGAGAAAATCAGTACTCTGCTGAAAATGTCTTTTTTCACAGTTGGAGGGTTTGCTTAGCTGATGAAGAAGTCAAGCAAAATGATCTGCTGCAGGATGGGTTTTAGTGCAGAAAATAATTGTGATATTGCTAATTTTAAGACAATCGAGCACAGGCACTGCATTATCAAAACTGTGTAATTGTTTGAGCTACTAGTTAAACGGTCACCTCAGCTCCATAGCTGAGCCCGTGATTTCAGACAAATTCCCTGCTGAGCTGCATCATGCCAGGGGTAAAATCTAGGCAGGATTGAGCCCCATTTTAGTTATAACTTTTGTTTTCACATTTAGTAGACTAATTTTTATTAAGCCATGAGCTCAGCTGGTGCAGACCTCAGAGGAGCGTGGCTAGAGACACCTGGAGAGGAAGGGGCCTGGGTGTTTAGGATCCACCGTCATCCTGGCATACAGAAACTGCCAGCTCATCTTGTAGCATGTCACAGGCACCGTGTCAAAAGGCCTGTGTTTCTGTGGGCGCTGCCAGTCGGACAGCCCCATACAGCCTGCCCTTGTTCAAGTGACACCCAGCTCTTCTTCCCCATGGCTGAGATGTTGATGCAGCTGTGCCAGTCCCAGACGGATGGCACAGTCCGTGCCGGGGACCACACACCTGGAGGTCTGAAGGGAAACAGAAGACAGGAGAGCCCACATGGATTTTAAGTTCTCTTCCCCAGTTCCCCCAGTGATCAACAGATGCTAAATTTTTCTGTAGCTGGCACAGGTTACAGATTTCTTTTGTAGTGTAACAGGAATGGCTGCTGCTGCTTCTGCTGCTGCTGCTGTTGTTCCAAGACATTTTTCTGAAGTCCACTATTCTGATGATAAGTCCATGGAGATTTAAAATAACCAGATTTAAAAGAAATAGATACGAGATTTTTCTCTCTAAAATAGTAACTGTAAAAGAGCAAATGGAATCATTTGCTACGGGGAGAGGGGAAGCTATAACCATTTAATTTTCAGGCATCGGAAAGCAGATGCATATTTTTAAGCTGGTTCTCAGTTTTCTATCAGCATAGGCATTGCCATATCTCAAGTGGAAACACCAGGAATGTTCCCCCAGAGGAACAAACCTCACCACTGCCTGTGATTTGGGACTCCTTCATGGCAGAACTGTACTGCAGAGCTGCTCTGTGCTTTGCTGCAGTGAATAGCTCTGAAACACTTCTGTCTCCACATTAAAAAAAAAAAAAAGCTTTACGTTATTGTTGTTCCTTTTGACTGCTATGTAACAAAACACCAGACAGCACTCATTTTCATATGATGTCCTCAAACCTTTCACCAAAGTAGATCAAGTGCTCTGGTTCTTAGTGCCCTGCATTTCACACCAATGAGGCCATTATAGATTTAATATTATCACCTGGTATATTGCAGCTCTTACAGCAGGTTTATGTTGGCATAATAGAAGGCCTTGAGAGTCTGGACCTTCACTTTCTATACATATTTCCTTTTTGGTTTCTATTTCTGGTAATAAATAAAACATAGTAAGCAATGTATGCAGTTAATTAGATTGAAAGAATTTTACTTCAGCGTCAAAAATATTCAGCCTTATTTTAAGCGTTAATGTGGGTCCGTGAACCAACTTGTTTGCTTGCCACTCTGCAGAGCAACAGGTTTTCCATATGAGCTTGTTAGGTGACTTTTCTCCTATGCTTGGGCTGCTGCAAATGTTTCTTAGAATACAGAGAAGTTAATTTCTAGCGTAAGCTTTGCTCCGTCAGAATGAGTGACAAGACACGAGTTAGGCATTTCCCTCCCGCCACTGGCTGGCTAAAATAAGGTCAATTCTCAAACGTTGTATGGCTTTTCTCAGAAGAAGAAAGGAATGGCATTTCAGTTCAGCTTGGTGTTTCATCTGTTTGAACACGCTGCAGTATCCCTCTGAAATGAGCAGAAGCTTACTCCAGCATCCTGCAATCACACTGGTTGAATGCTAGACTTACTGAAAGAAATCCACTTACCACTGGGTTCTCTACACACTGTTCTCTGTACGTTTGCTTCTATAATCACCATGGTAAATGAGTTTGCTGGGAAATGTGCAGAGTAAATTTTAAGGGTGCATCACTGAATATTTAAACAGAACAAATCCAAAAATAGAAATATGAACTTAGACACCAGAAAGCTGACTTGTTTTGAAGCATTTGATTTTTTCCTTTGTTACCTTGACTTATAACAGTTTTAATATATGTTTCTCTGGCACAGAGGCAAGTGTCATGGGAAGAGGAAAAGAAGGAGTCTACTGTTAGGACATTAATCTAAACCTCAGTGAATGTGAGTTAGCCACTTGTTTTGTCTGCAGCAAGTACTTAGCCTCTCTGTGCGTTCATGTTCTATCTGTAAACTGTGAATAATTGACTTTGCCCTTGTCTTAGGGAGCTGTTAGGGGTGCATGCAAGATTGAGCTGTACTTGGATGCCATGGTCTACCAGGGCAAGAAATATCTAAATAAGTCTTTAAAAAATAGAATTTGTGATTCTAAAACCAGAGAAGCTTCAAATGTGTATGTTTTAATGTCATTGAAATGCTTAAGCTGTGATTTTTAGATCTTTCTGAAGTGCCTAAAATTCACACACTGACTATGGCAAGACTCAGAGCACTGTGCAAATCTGATTTGACAAGTAGGAAGATGTGAGACAACTACTAAAAAGTGGAACCCAGTTCTCTCTGCTTGGGAGGAAGACATAAACTTTGTGTCCTGGAGAGGTTCTGTGATGACTAGGAGTGATCGGTTTTCTGATCCTTACTTGAGCAGAGGTCACATCACATCTTCCATCTTGGATGTCATGTGTGCTATAGGCACTGGTAAATTTTTCTGCCATGACACACTGCTCTTAACATCTGTCTGAGCCTGAGCCTGAATCACCAGAGCATCCATCTGCTGCTCCACCAGCAATGGAGCTGAGTGGTGCCCACTCTTAATGCTGTAGGAAGATGCCTTCAGGAGGCACACAAGAGGTTAAAAGAGGAGGTCTGAAGCCATCTTCTCTCTGAGCTTGTTCCTGTATAGAGCACTTTAGTGTTTGCGTCTGCTTGTTTCCTGAAGGAGATTGCTGGGTTAAATTTTGGGTGAAGAAGGAAGCATTTTTGTGGCTTTAAAAAATATGCTGGCTGCAAGTTGCTCAGAAGTTGGGAATGTAAATAGTCCCAGACTTGGTAGCCTGGGGACAGGTGAAGTGACTTAATTTATCTTATTTTGGACAAATAACGCGTGTGGCCCCAAAATTTGTTATATGGCCCCTTTTCTATGACTGTAGAGAACCTCACAAGATAGCAATCTAAACACAGACAAGCATTTACAAAACGTAAGTATTTTCTGTCCCTTATCTAGCAATCACAAAGCTGGGAAGTAGGGTGTTGCGTATCGGTGCATCTGGGATACAAATGCACGTATGCTGCAGTGAACATGTGTTATCCACACACGAAGTGGATTAAATGCAATCATTGAGGGGCAGCACTGAGGAGAAATTCTCAGCTGAAGCAACAACCAGGACAGGAGTTGGAGGAGGTTTCCAGGTTCAAGAGATGTTCAGCCTAGAGATTCAAGTGGGGAGCTACTCTACTGATTCCTTAGCAGATAAAAACAACAGCCATGACGGTCCCTTACTTGCGAGTGCCCGGCTCAGAGAACCAGTAGCTCAATTAAAGTACCACTGACATTAAATTAGCCACACCAAAGATACCTCCTGTCAAGCAAGACCATTCTTACTTTTTCTATGAGATGATACATTTGTTGAGCTGAATCTAACGTTACTTAGATGTCATCAGGGGGTTGACCTACTATGGCAGGACAGTGGTGTTTAAAAATAGCCCCCTCCTGTATCAGTGTGGTCTGCCTTACATGGATTAAGGACTGGCTTTCTGACACGTCTCAAAAAGTTGCTGTTTGTGAGGGAGACTGCTGTTCCTTGAGAGCAAAGGCAGGGGGAAACTTACAGGAAGCAGCTTTTCAAGATTTGAAGGCATTCCCTAGTTGTAATTTGATATAAATGAAAATTGCTGGTGTACAGGTAACATAAAGAGTGGTGGAGGAGTTGGATATACTACATCAAGAGAGCAAGTTGGATTATTTGGTAAACTGGATCTTCCATTTAAAGAAGTACTTCATACCTGTGTACAGCTGGCATTAAGAAAGGCCAGTGTGGGTTTGTGCATCCAGATTTAAGGTAGTACGGGGCTAGTACCACAGAAGAGGGCTCTGCAGTCTGATCAGCGCTGCCTTTCACAGGGAGCAAGAGCTAGTGTGGGAGGTAATTCAACAGGGGAAAGGAGGGGGATCCTTGTCCTGCACAGGAGATTAGTTTCACACCAGTTAAACCTATACCAGGTGAGATCTGAGAGTCCTCCCGAACAGGAGCTAGGTGCATTCACATTTACATATAGCACTGCACTAATTTCTCAATAGGTGTTTGAGAATACTAACACAATTAGAATAGTAATAAAATCTTTTGGAAAGACAGTGCTGGTATAGTTTCAGTATCACAGTTGCTGGTAAGCTAAGCATTCTGTATTTCTGAGTTGGACACTCAACAGCTGCAGTGAGGATCATGTGGTGTCCATAGATTTCAGAAAATTTATTGACAGAAAAGCCAGTATCCCGTCTGCCTCTTCTCACCCTTCCCCTCTCCCTCCCTCCCACCTCCCGCAAATAGCTATTACTCCACAAAATGAAAACTCATGACTAGTACATCATACCCAGGGTCATTTTACTGTAACACTGCTCCACAATTTTTATGAGTCCTTCCAGAGATCATCATCATGAAAATTAGAAACTGGTGTTGAGAATCACCTAGAAAGATGTGGAAAATTCATTTAATCAACAGTTTACTATTGCTGTAGTAATAGATAGCTTAATACACTAGTTTCCAATGCCTTCCTTTAGGAAGTAATGCTTTTGTCCTCAAAATTCAGCATGGGATCAAATGCGTCTGAATCCAGTTGTGTTCAGACCTAGACTGCAGGGAAAAATCAAAATGCAGCAAGATTTGGAAAAAGTAAGCCAGCTATGACTTTGCTGCTTGGAAAATAGGTGAGTGAGAAGAATCTGCAGAAGGCATCAGTGTTGTGGAGAGAGAGGGTAAGTAAATACTACTTACATGTTCTGGCACAAGGATTAGTAGGTATCTAAGGAAGGTAACAGCTGTAGACAAAACAAACCCAAAAAAATGTTCTCGCTATAATGAGTTGTTAAACTGTAGAGCCCCATTCTCCAGGACGTGGTGGATGCTGAAGAATGCACTTGGGCTTGAGAACAAACCAGGCATGCTCATGGAAGTGGACTTTCTCATTAGAAGCAACTTTTGAGTTGCAAATTACTAGAGGTTGGCAGAGAATTTTTTATCTGTTTGCCATGCTCCTTGTTCTGCTTTAGGCACAGTGAAGCATGGGCTAGATGTCCTGATGAAGTGCAGCCATCCTGTGTACTCAAACACATTCCTGGAGTAACCAAATCTCGAAGTTTTGACACTAGAGAAAGCCCCCTTTGCAATACTAATTTGAATTCAAACTCATTCAGTATTGCTACATAGTTTAATCCAATTTTCCCATTCCCATTTTTCCCCTCATTATCTTATTTGCTCTTATCATATTTATCATAGCTTACGTATCATATTTATGGCCCTGGTTAATCACAACCATTCCTCTGCCATCTCATTCCTCAGTGGTCCCAAAATCCAGTTACCTGAAACAGAAAAAATCCTCCTGTAGCTGTGGCTCTCCTCCTTTTACATTCTGAGCTAAAAGACTCAGAGGGCTAGTGAGACCTTATCGTAGTTCTAGAGTACTCTGGTGAGGAAGACCTGGCAGAGTTGAGTCTGCATCCTGCTGCAAATATTTCCAGGGATGGATTCAGCAGGAGTAAACTAGGGGTTACCACAAACTAAATCTAAATTAGATCTGTATTGTGAGCATGACACAAATCTGTGAGATTCCTGCGAACCTCATGCAAATCAGCCAGAGGAGAGAAATTATGTTTGCATTGCTGTAAAGGATGAAGAGAGGTTTCCCTGCACACAGATCTGCAACCCTACCCTGGACTGCAGCAATACCATGAGTCAGCTTCATGGCAGACCTTACACAGAGAAATACATGCAAGCACAGTTTTATCTTGCCTTTACTTTTGGAGCATATAAAGCACTGGGAGTTAATGCACAGTGTACGAGATGTTACAGCCGTTGCCTATTCTAAGCCAAAAGTCAAACAAAAATGCCTAAAGTATCTGGAAACTAAAATTACCTTCTCAGGTTTTATCTGTATTTTTGCTTTAGAAATGTTTAGATGACAGCAAGAGAAGTAGAATTATGAAGAAAAAATATTTCTGTCAAAGTATCAGTGAAAACTAGAGAGAAAACTAGAGAAACCAGAAACCAACTTGCTCTTGAGAAGTTTCTAGACAGTTTCCAGACTTACCCAAACTCAACTGTTTAAATTTAGAATTGTTTCCACAGCACATTCCTAGCCCTTAACACATCACCAACATCTCTTGAGCACAGACAAGAAAGCTGAGATACTGGATTTTGTTTTGTGCCTTTCAAATTGTATTGTGAAAAAGAAGTTGAAAATGAATGAAAAGGTTTCGTGATTTTTTTTGTTGTTGTTTTTAAGTCTCTGGTTAAATAAAATAGTTGGAAAGATCTACATTTTTGGGAACTATTGAACAGCTCTAGCCTGGAGTGTAACTTCAAGGACAGATTTCCCATACTGTGGTATTAGTGGGGTAGCTGTTCGTCTGAAGTCAGACTGTGGGACTTACTCACCATGCTAAAAGTAATGGATAGCTGGGTAGCTAGGTTGAAGGTGGGATAGGCCTGGAAGGGATAGCACAGTGATACTCAGCCTCTCCTTGACCAGTCCTACTCTTTCAGGAATCGCTCCTTGTATCTAACTCCTTACCTGCTTTACAAATACTGTTTTGTTCTTGCACAGAATGAAGTGTATCCTTCCTGCAAAGCACAGTCACCAGCAAGATGGTTCATCTGCCAAGTGTATTTGGGAAAGGATTGGACTATGCACCTCTAGTAAATTATTAATTATTACCTTGCCCTCTCTCAAATGGCACATGAGCGTGTGCTGAGCCTGTGTGTGCTGAGGCACTGGTTGGACTGAGGATGCCTTTTAGAAGCAGGACTTGGAACCAAAGGGATGCTACACCCGCCTCTGTCCCTAATTTCCTAGAGGAGGAAAGCATTTTCTGTCACAAATTCTGATCAGGGAAAGCCATGTGGTTGCAAGGGTTAACATCATCCAGCAAGTGGGGTGGCAGTGAAATAGGTATGGCCTTTTGGCAGTTGCACACCAGACCTGTGTAGTTCTTTATACACAGATGCTTTTTGTTACTTAGCTGACATCCAGAGAGGTTAGATGCTGGAGGCGTGTAAAGCTTTCTTCCTCTTCGCCAGTAAAAACAAATGCTCTCTGTGCACAAAAAAGGCCAGCAACCAATGCAGTTCGGAGAGCTCTTTTTGGAAGGAGACAGACCTGCCCTCATCTATGAGTTGCTGCTCCTTCCAGACACACAAAGCTCAGGTTGTTGATTTAGGCAGTGCTCAGACTGTTTTAATCTGAGCTGCCAGCATAATTTGTCAAGATCCACAGACAACAGTCAGCAGGGTGGGGCTCATCCCCTCTGCAGTTCCTAGTAATAGCAGTCACTGACAATCAGCTGGAGATTTGGGACAGCAGAGATGTGTTAAGATATTTCCAAAAAATTACATACCTTGAAAGAAAGGCCTCATTTTACCAGCAGAAGACTTAAATAAAAGGTGCTTTCCAGCTTTTTGGGGCTATGTCATTGTCAGCTCCTCTGCTTCAGCCATGTTCCTTTGCCATGCAGAGTTGCAAGCAGCACTGCAGTAGAGAGAAGTAACCTGGGCAAGTAATGGCTGAGAAGACCCTTTTAAGAGGCTGACTATCGCAGACAGAAATTGGAAGCCAGGCTGCCGTGTAATTTATTGCTGGAGGAGGGAGAGGTGAGCAGCCCGTGGCGCTGGCTGCAGTCACACAGCTGCAGTCTCGTTATGGCACAGCAGCAGCAGGAGCGAGCGCAGGGCTGAGATGGCTCGGAGTGGGTATGAGTGCCTGGCCATTAATTAACCAGCTGAGTGCCACTGCGGAATGACTGGCCTGTCCCAGAGGGAAAGGGTATACAAGCACGTACACACACCCCCCTTGTTAACCTCTCGTGGAACACCGCTGCTCTTCGCCACGTGCCAGGCCCTTGGAAAAGATCCTGATGACAACCATGGGTTTTTTAAGGATCCCTAGTCATCCAGCTGTTTCCCATTTGGAGCATAAAGCAAGCATTTGGCATCCAAGGTGTCACTAAATTTACGATAACTGCAGCACAGGGGACTGGATTGTCTCATGTGCTGGCGTTGGTACAAAATTGCTGTCTTGAATGTGTTGGCCAGTTCTGGCAGCTCTGTGCAGATAGTGTTTGAGAGTTAATCCCTTATCTCTTCTGAATCCTTAACTACATTGACATAAAAAGCAAGGCTCAGTTGTTAGTCGTGTATTTGTTCTTAATAAATATAAGCATATGCAAGCACTTGCTGCATGTTAGAGAAATAGGCTCCAGCAGAAGTCTGATTCAGCATTGAAAGCTGCATCTTTAAGACTGCTCCTTCTGGTAGGGATACCTGCAGTATTAGGAATATACATAAACTCATCCGAGCATCACCGAGATCTTAGCAAATTGTTCTGGTTAAGGAAGTAACTTCTAACCAGATAGGGAAAAAAATCTATAGTTTTTAAAAAATAAAATAAAGAACAGCCTAAATGTAGAACTTTTAAGAACTGTGTACCTGAAACAGTAAAACACTGAGAAGTACTGGTTCTTTGTTCTAAATTTACAGTTGTTATTGCTGAAGTTCCAAAATGTACAAGATTTAGACTAAAATAAGATATAGACTATAGGATATAGACTATATTGGATATCTGAATCTCATCTGTAAAATAGAGACTTGTTCACACTTTTCATGCTTTAGGTTTAGATTATCAGATTGCCAACTTCCTGGTTTCTTGAGGAAAAATAATAGAATTGAAGTGGTTTATGAGTATTCTTTTCCTTATCATGTGTGACATTGCTTATGATGCTGATCCAAGGTTTTGGTGAGACTGATGTGTCACAGACTTCCTCTTCTGTGAATTTGTCAGTAACTCATAGTGTTCCAGAGGAGTTGTTCCAGAATCAATACAGCTTACAATGTAGGCAACTCTTTACATTTTTTTTCCTGGGCTTTTAATATAATGTAGTAATTCATAATACTGAAGACAAGAGATGTTCTAAAGATTATTCCACTTCTGAAAGGAGATGGAAAATCCTGATGAACTGGAGAAAGCTGGTAAGAGTTGACTTTTACAACTCTGCCGCAAATCTCAGAGAACTTCAGGGGTGAATTCCCCTCTGGATTTGGCCCCTGTATCTCAGGAATAAACTGTCTGCAAACTCACTGCCCATGAAAGCAGCCCTGAAATGCAAATCTAAGGAAAAAAACACTGGTATTTTGGTGGTCCAAATATCTACAGCGACAGTTTCTGCTACGTTTTGGTCTGTGACATTTTAGGGCAAGCCTCCATCCTGGCTTAAACATGTAAGAAAACAAAAATAGTCTTTGGTCTCTGTTAGTTTGAAAACATATGCTCATTGGTAAAATAAATCCAATTTACATTGAAGTGGACAACATTTACCACGTGACTGTGGGCAAGTCATAGGCGACTGGTGGAAAGCTGGTGAAGTGTTTATGTACTGTTACTATCTATCTGTGATAGATACTACTACTATCTACAAGCTCATCCGTGTGCCACTGAAGCGAAAAAGAGTGTTTAAAATGATACTGGCATATTACTAGCCTTTTTCATGTGGTGTCTTCAAAACAAGGAGTCTTAGCACCTAGTACTTAACAACTGCTGGATAGCAGTTCTGAAGAAAAAGTGATAGTGGATAATGCTGCAAACAGTGCTCAGCAGTCTCATATATCATGGAAAAGGCATTGTGTATATATATGTGTGTATATACATACAAACACATACATAAAATGTTGGTATATATATTCTGGAATGCTGCTTGTTAGGCACGTGGAATGGTGTTTTGGTCAGACCCATGCTGGATGTTAGTCTCTAAGAAATCCATGGGCAGAATGAAGAAGAGTCCAAGAGAGTCAGGAATGATCAGAAGTGGAAGAAAATGACTGCTGAGGCAAGACAGAATTGTCTGTCCTGGTGAAGAAAATACCAAGGTTTAGCTGATCTTTTTTAAGCGTAGAAAAACCTTCTGTATTCCTGTGATGTTGGATCACCAGCATTTTTGCTTATTCTCAGATGTTTCTCAGTCAACCAGTGATAACTAGTCTGCATATAAAGGGTTCTTCTGCAGCCGGTCAGTTTCCTTTCAATGCCAAGCACAGTCCTTCCCTGAGATTGGCAGCTGACGTATGGATGCTTGCAGACCCAGAAGAACAATTTAACCCAACTGCAGTGGCAGAAATCTGAAGCTGGGTTGGTTTATTTTGCATTTTGAATAGGCTCAGTGTGTGAGTAGTCAGGCACTGGAATTCAGAAATGTTGGGTAACCTGATCGTATTGGAGAACATAAGATTACCTTTCTTCCTGTAGGAGAACTACCAGTGCCTATTCTCTTCTGCAGCAGGACCCTATTCTGCTGCCAATGAAGTTTATAGGAATTCTACTGCTAGTTTCAGTGGTGAGCAGGAACAGACCCATAGTATCCCCGTAAGTACTCCACTACTTCTAACTCGATCATCACAAAAAATGCCAGATCTGTGCCAATTCAGACATGTAAATCTGACTTTCCAGGAGGAAGTATAAGGATGAGGATGAATAGAGAAAGTGAGATTCACCATTTGTCTAAACTTGAGAGCTGCATGCTTTGCCATTTGTCAAATGCTCGTATCAGCAGTACAGAGGCACAGTTAGAAAGTGCCTAAACTCACCTATCGCAAGTTCAGCTTTTTATGTAAAAAAACTTACTGGATTTTAAACTCTGTATGTTCTTTTACACTCACGGGAGAAACCAGTTTTGACAGCTTGGTTCTCGTAATACGCACTGCTCTTGACTTCTTCCCTGTTATGTTACCAAGAGTGCTGATATACCTTTGCTGGAATAAGCTTCCCATGCTTTAACTGTGCTTTGCAAGGAGCTGCTTTTTCAGTACAATCTTTTTCAACAGAAGTTTTTTCTCTTGGTAGAAATGTTACAAATGGGAGCAGGGGACACGGGGGTTTGGAATAAAGAAAAAAAATTATAGTAATGATAGTACCTTCTAGTTTTTCTCTTCAGGCAGGGGGGAGAGAAAAAAATTAAAAAGAGGAGATATTTTCAGTTTCAGTGAAACCATGTTTGTGGTTTCTTTGTTAATCCTTGAAGGTGTGAAACTGTGAAGGCTCAGCAAGCTGAAATTTCCCTAAGGCTGTAGCCTAAAATCAAAGTGGATGAGAACCCTACCCTTCAGCTTGTGCAAGCAGAATTAAAGCATCAATACTGTGATTGAATTTTGTTGTTTTCCTTTTTATCCAACCCAAACTGGCTTTGAGTTGCCTTTGCAAAACAATGCAAAACTTTGCACTGGAACTTTGCAGCTGGTCCTTAGGACCTCTTTGGGGGCTGGAAAACAAATAGTGCATAATCTGTACAGCAAATAAATTGTCAAAGGCGTCTAGAAAACTCAACTTCAGGCAAATTTCTTTGTGGCTACATCTTGACCTGTATGTGCAGAAAGCCCTTCAGCATGCATTAAGGTAAAGCAACAGGTTCTCAGATTATAACATCCATACAGGTTTACCTTTCTCTATTCCTATGTTTTAAGACAGCTCACATCATATTTAAGAAACTAATCAGAGAGAGGCTTCACTGCTGATGTGCTGTTAATATTGCACTCCATTTCAAACTGTTTGTCCTTTTTTAGCAGAATTTTTTATCTTAATAAAGCCCCACTTAAACCGTGAACAATAAGCAACTGGTTTGCTTGTGGATATATGGCTGAAGCATTACATGTTTCCAGGTGCAATCCAGAATTGCAGATATTGGGTACTTAATAAAGGTGGCAAAGCTGGTGACAGCCTCTTACTGTGTTGCAGCAGAAATTACCTCCTGAGTTTTACAGTGTTACAAATATTACATTGGTGTGTGACTTAAAAACCTCACTCCTTCTTTCCAGACCAGTTCTTCTCCCTTTAACAAACACACTAAACAAAACAGTCTTTTGGCAATCTGAGAAATAGCAACAGTGGGTTTGGCTGGTCCAAGAGTTGAGCTTTTTTCTACTGTAAAGTGCATCAGTTTCCAAAAAGTCACTATGTAAGTGGCATTCAGCTTTCAAATTGTATTGTCTTTCAGAAGTTAATGTAGAGTGTCTCATCTACAAAATGGTGGAAATATTTTCCTTGGCTACGATCATTTAGAGCATATCTAAGTCATACACTGAAGTACCTACATCTGTACAAAGATGCACATCTGGCTTTTAGGTCTGCTAGGTATCCAAAACATGTCCTCATTGTAACAAATCAGATTACTGGAAGGGACGTACAACAGCTATCAAAGGTAATGGAAACAAGCTGGTAACTTGCTCTAAGATCAGCAGTCAAGGGAAGCAGAGAGCAGTTAGGGTGAGCACAGCTGCCTCTGCACTATACTGTGGTGTACGGCATCCATTAGCTCCCCATCTGACTCAAAAATACATGCCAAAGAGCCTTACTCAGTAAAATCAGCATGAAGTCTAAACTTTTGTTTCAGAAAGGAGGCAATACAGTTGTTTATTATTCTCCTTAGTGTCCTTATTCAGACATCTTTTTCCAACCAACCAGCATCACAAACTTGAGTTGTTACTTTATTTTTTTTCTGTTGTTCTGGCAAGGACTAGCTATTTTTCCACTTTTTCCCTGACACATGAGTAAGAGCAATATTGTCAAAAGTATCCAGTAACTCTTGACACTCCGCCTGAGACTTTTCAAAGCCTGCGTTTTTCAGAAGGTAGGTTGTTGTGCAATGCTTCATATATCCAGAATATCCCTTGTATTGATCTGAACGACACTGTGAAACTTCAGTGCACCTGACTTCTGCATCTACTAGAAACCCAAAGGAAATCCTCATTGTGACAGTTTCACAAGTGGCAAATTGAACAACAGCACACAGTTTGTGATAGGAAAAACTTGCACCTACTTACCCTTTTAACATTAATTGCATCCTTGGTCTTCGTGCTTTTAAATCAATATTTATTTGTTTCAGTTTCTCCTTTAAAATACAGATAAAAGGAAGGAGAGAAACAAAATCTACTCAGTAGTAAGGAATACAAAGCATGCCATTGGAGGCAACAGCATGGGTCATGCAAAAAAACCCAATCAAAACCCCCTCTCTAATAGTTCTGGTTTGTCACCAAGTTACAGGTCCTTTCATGCCACCTGAACTTCTGGCCCCATTCTTCCCTACGAAATGTGGATTGTGATACTTACTGTGGCACAGAAGCAGTGTGAGAGCCATCTACATCAAGTCTAAATGGTGCTTTGAAGATGGAACTTCAGGCACAAGTGCTTCCCAGGGCTTTATTATTCTGTCTCCAGCAGCTGATGAAGCTTGATGCTACAAAGGAGGCAAAGAAAACCCCATTAAACACCTCCTGAATAGTTTCAGAGTAGTTTTTTTTCTGTTTTGGCAATGGAGAAGATGAATCTTTATTGTTCATTACTGGCACTAGAGCAGTGCCAGCTGAGGTCTACACCCTGTTGTGCCAGCAAAACAGTGAACGTGTCCCCAGTGTCAGCCTCCGACAAAGCACAGAACAAGGAAGATGAGAAATGAGCAGAAAAAGGTGAAATTATTTACCCAAGACGTTCAGGAAGCTGAACCTTCTTTTCACTCACTCATCCAGTGGCAGGCTCCACACTGAACCCCATTGCCCATGTCCTCATTAACTGCTGTGGTCAAAAGTTCCCATCCTACACAGAAACACACACTCCACTGATCTGCTTCTGCTTTGGGTGCTGAAAGATCCTATGTGGGCACAGGAGACTTGTCCTACCTCTCTTCTCTGCAGGATGCTGTGATCCTTCAGTGCCCAAGGTCTCCACCACCTCCACAGGCCGTGCCAGCAATGCCTTCAGCAGAGCACCTTCTGAAGAGCTTTCATGCGTTATGGTTACCTGGCATTAACAGACTGAGTCTTCCTAAACATGCTGCAGTGCTGCTCCTCAGCCGTGTCATGTATATTCTGTGACTACAGCATGTCTTATCAATTAACCCATCAGTTTTCTTCCTTACTGCCATCGTGCATGTGAGCAGCCATACCAATAACACACTTTCAGAGATCCTTCAGAGGTGTCTGAGGACCAGCATTTGCATTAAACATCTGCCTGGTGACTCCAGTACAGAGACGCCTGGTGCCAGAAGAAACCTCAATCCAGCCTGCTGACATGCCTTTTCTCCCTCTTGTTCATGTTTATGATCAGTATAATTATTTGCCTAGTCTACTCTGGTGGGCATAGGGGCAGGTTTTGTTAGTATCTTTGCAATAGGGGATGGAGTTAAGAAGCTGGTAAGTCGTCACACAAAATATATATTACAGCATTGGCCCTGACCTGCACATGTGCTGGAGCAGTCCCAAGCACAAGTACAGGTTGGGCAGATGATGGATTGAGAGCAGTCTCTGGGAGAAGGACTTGGACTTGCTGGTGGATCAGAGGCTGGACACGATCTGTCAGTGTGCACTCACAGCCCAGAAAGCCAAACGTGTTCCGGGCTGCATCCAAAGCAGCGAGGCCAGCAGGGCGAGGAAAGGGATTCTGCCCCTCTGCTCCTCTCTGGAGAGACCCATCTGGAGTGCTGTGTCCAGCCCAACATAAGAAAGACATGAAATTGTTGGATCAAGTCCAGGGGAGGCCATGAAGAGGATTGGGAGAGTGAAGCACCTCTCCCATGAAGACAGGTTGAGAGAATTGGGGGTGTTCAGCTTGGAGAAGAGAAGGATCCAGGGAGATTTTATAGCACTTTCCAGTACCTAAGGGGGGAAGAGAGCTGGGGAGGGAGTTTTTACCAAGGCATGTAGTAATAGGACAAGAAGTATGGCTTTAAAATAAAAGAGGGTGGGTTTAGATTAGATATAAGGAATAAATTCTTTACTGTGAGGGTGGCAACTCACCCACATAGGTTGCCCCGAGAAGCAGTGGGTGTGCCATTCCTGAAGTGTTAAAAGGTCAAGTTGGATGCTGCTTTGATCAGCCTGGTGTAGTGAAAGGAGCCCTTGCACTCGGCAGAGGTGTTGGAGCTAGATCATCTGTAAGGTCCCTTTCAACCCAAACCATTTCTATGATTCTTTGAATACCATGTTTCTTTATTTCTAGGGAAGCAAAGCAAGAACATCCCCTCACAGAGTAGCATGAGCTAGGAAACTTGCATTTACATCTCTGCAGCAACAGCACCTATGGATATAGCTTGATTTCTCTCTCTTTCTATTTTAGTTCACAGACATATTCAAAGGTACTGCTCCATGGCAAGTAATAACCCTCAGAAAGAAAAAAAACATTTAGGATGTGAGTAAAGAATGACTTTAGGAAGGAGAAGCATAGGCAGAAATATTTTCAGCTGTTCTGTCCAAGTCATTACAAATGACATAACTGTGGCATATATTTTCAAAAATCTTAGCGGTGGAATGGATCATTTTTGCCTCTGACTTTCTAGCTGTGATCTTGGACAAGTGGTGGGAAATTCTGAGGAGTTTAAGGCTGTTAAGATTCAGAGAGGAAAACCAAAAAGGTGAAAGTGTTGGTGCTAGTTTCCTAGCAATCCTCATGGCAGGAAGAGAGCGTTTTCGAGCACCAGCAGTTATCAGGACTGTCAGCCAGCTAGTTGCTCAACAAGGATGCACTCTCACGACTAGCACTGGTAAAAGAACCATATTTTATTAGTATGTATATCTTCTCTGAATGCCAGTTGTTCGGCCCAAGACAGCAGGAAAGATCATTATGGCAGACTTTGACTTGGCAAAAGTTGCATCAGAAAAGAAGATTCTTTTTCGATATCTCTGTTACAGAGAATTTCTTATAAATGGGAGAGAGAAGTATTACTGCCACTCCCACTGAATACTCCATGCGGGCCAAGACATGCTGTTAACAGTTTGTTTAGAAAAATATTTCTAAACCTTCTCCCTTTTCCATGAATCCATACAGATTTAGTCTTTGTCGTCTATTTCATATATCATTATCAAGCACCAGAGAATTAACTGTTTGCAGATGTGACTGAACTTGTGTTTGTTTCATTATCAGACTGACTTAATCAGGTTTTTTTCTGCTTTTCTTCTTTACTTCTGACATTGTCATGTCTTTGAACTCAGCACTGTAGCAGTGCCGTGGTGTGCGCTAGCATGGCAACTGGCCGTAATTGAGACAAGTAAAGTAATCTTTTGCAGGTATTGCTTGATGGTTCAAGCCTATCAAAGGCTGCCATATTTGGATGGCAGTCAGGACCTAGCTTGATGCAGCACAAAAAAACCCACCCAGTAGCAATATACAGTGGCCAAAAGATACCTTACAATGGAAAAATCCATTTTTTAGCACCATACTTTCTTTAATGGTTTTGTCCTTCCCCTTGATAAGAAAACTGAAGAGCTTATATAGCTCCTGTTTCTTCCTCTGTATGGGTGTACTTGCACATTTTCAATATCCTTACTGTTTGTCAAGTTTCTTTTATTCCCCCATGGTCAACCTGGATTGAAGTTTTTCTGCAGAATGCAAACTCTTGGCCAGATTTGCAGAAGAATTCACCAATCAGCACACAACAGGAAAGGGTTTCAATTTAAGATGCACCCTTGAAAATACAGACTCTCTTGTGCCCTCACTCCATTAGATTTCTGTATGGGATGGGTTATATTTTCATAATCTATCTCTAAATGTAGTGAGCATGTCTACATAAACTCCTGGTGGGTGGATCCCATCTGTTTCCACACTATAAGAAAATGTTTTAGAAACCTAAAGGAAAAAGAAGTTATAAATGTACCCATCCTTACACCCTGTCCCAGCTTCTCATTTTCTTGTCCTCTTTGATGTCTGTCTATGCAAATGCCAAGACCAAAATTCAGCTCTTTTCCCAAATTTTTCTTTAACTCAAAACTTAACTTTCTTGTTTCTCTTACCAGAGTTTGAAACTCTGTCTCCCAGTTTTCCTTTCAAAGAGGGTAAATAAGATACATTGGTCTTGTACTTACTTGCCTTTGAACTTTTTACCCTCTGTAATTCTGTCTCTTCAGACCACTCTGTTTCTGAAGAATCAACTATAAGATACAAGAACCATCCACAGCAATTACCAGATAAATCTTTCTCATATCACACTTCAGAGGAAATTATTCCAGAGAGAAATTCTCTGCAATCTTACTATTAGACATACTGCTTAAAGTTATAGGAAAAAAGAGAATGAAGGGAAAGCTTTGTAGGAACTACTGTTTCCTCCACCTTTAGATTGTAAACTGATGCAGAGGACTTGTAAAAATGCTATGGACATTTGAAAAAGAAAATCATGTACATCTGAGCAAGAGTTAAGATTTAATTTGCATTCAGTCACTTCCTTGGCAACTCTATTGCTTTAAACTTATCATCCTTGTTTCCTGATGACAATGTGTTACTGACATCAGCTTAAACTGATGGCAAAGATACCACCAATTTAGAAAATAAAGTGTCATCTCACGGAAGTTATCTGCCTTTGACACTGTGATGCACACCAAAGTGCCTAGCTGGAGCTGTGGACTCATAACATTACTACTGCTTGGCAGAACAGAAAGGATCACAGTGCAGTAAAAGAGGGATGTTCATTCTTGCCGGTTTGCATGGAAGAGTATGGTTATATGTTGATTCCATAATGAAGTGGAGACATGCCTTGTAAAATACAGATAATAAAAAACCCCACTGCAATATCTGATATACTTGTTCAATTGTTTTCCACAGTTCAATCATACTTCGCCTCTTCCCTGCATTCATAAGGACTCCTAAATTCCTTTTTAAACGTGAAAGCTAAGATTCCCATGTAGCCATATAACTGTACAGCTAAGTTTTTAAGAAAAATAGGAAATATTGTGAAACTTGCTACAAAATCACAAGAGTGGGCAAAACAGCACTAGCCATAATGTTTTTGATATTCCTCCTATGCATAGACCATGGAGACAATTAAGACTTTTGCTAGCAGATCTGCAGAGGATGTGATCTGCTTTTAGCAAGGAGAAGTTTAGTTCGGTATCAGAAACTTACCCTTTGAGACCTAAACCGAGAGCAGATGCAAAGTTAAGGTGGAGAGTCTGCAGCTACAATTAACTAAAGACTGCTTTCGTAGTGACCACACCTTAAAAAATGACTTTTGCAGGTTAAAATACAATTGAATTGCAGCAATGATAGAGGTTACATAGAAGTAAAGATTGTTATATATTCTTATGTGGAAATCTGATAGGTGATATAAATTAATCTAAAGTTTTGTCTCCTCATCTGGGGCTTCTTGGTATTACTGTAGTGCAGATGGAAGTACCTATTTCTCATAAGCTTCACTGTTGCTTTATAGTAATTCAAAATTTCAAGATGTAAAATCAAAAAATTTTTTCTCCTGCACATCAACTAAATGGTGACAGTAAGTTTGATTATAAAAATTAGCAGTGCCCTGTAAAACTAATACATCTACACATTGAAAATGGTGGGCACCAGCACTTAAGCTTCTGTGTGGAATGTAAAGCCTTGTTGCTTAAAAGCTAGACCATTCTTAAGAACTATCTGTCCCACAGAATTGAGGTGACTGGCTGCTCACCTACCCTGAGAATACTCAAAGGGCAGCCTAAAAATCCTCTTTTGACTGACTACTAGTACAGATCCGAGGTGGGCTGCTCCTTCAGTAAGAACAACTCGTGCCAAGTGCGAGAGGTTGACCGCTTCAAACCATCTCTTGGCTGAGGATTCCTGCCATCATCAACCTCTTCTAGCCACCTGTTAAGAGATAATAGTGGTTTTTGTAATCCCCATCCTAGCACTTCTGCAAGTACCAAAGAGTTTTGCCAAGGTACCTGTGCCAGGCACAGAGGTCTTGGAAAGCCTGAGGAACAATCACAAGGGCAAGTAGTCACAAAAGGATGCAACATGCAGTCCAGCAAATTTGAGTGCTCAGGGTTGTTTCTTCTTGTGTTGAATCAGTTAAGTCACTGTCATTCACAGCGGGCTGACTGGGTTTTAGAAGCCATAAGAAAATACTAGCAATGCACAAACAGCTGTCAGAAAGCAGAGAAAGGAGATGTTTCTGTCGAGAAGAACATATAGCTGACAAAATTTTCTAATTGGCTGGGGGAAAAAAATCATGCTTTCTGAGAATATGTGGAAAAGTGAACAAGTTATTTTTTCAGCTCCTTTTATTATTCTGTGCAACTGCAGGAAAGGACTGTGTAATTCACATGTGTTCTTGAACTAAAATGTGTGGTCTGGTGACTAGACATGGTAAGAGGGCAAGAATTCCTCTCACTCCACAGGATTTCAAAAACTCTTAAGTGTCCTTTCAAAAATGAAGAAGAAACACTTCATCCAAAGCTAAAAGTTCATCATTCTTTTTAATCTGATGAAATATTTTACCATTAAAAATAATTTCTTTATTTCTCATTAATATTTGAGTAGACAGTGTTGATTAGATGTGAAACACAAACATACCTAATGGAATAGTTTAAAAATTAAAATGTTAATTTTTAATTCTTACAGTGGCCTCACTTGAGTCATACTGTGTGTTCCTTAATAGCTCTTCATTGTCAGACCTTTTTATGAAATGGACACAAGGGTAATTGCCCTACTGTGCAAGAACTATACGATTAAATGGAGAATTGGATTTGTGGGCTGCCTGTCACCCACAGGCCATTTTGTTTTGCAGGTCTGCTGTAGCAGGTGTTCCCTACAGGGGACACAGACTCTAAAACAGACCTTAAAAGTAGCTACATATAACTATCTCACAGCTCAGTGAGATGCGTCAGGTCTGGGGAAGATGTCACTCACCATGACTCTGGCCAGCCATGAGCAATGATGGGTCAGAATGGCATAGAAACCCCACAATGAACAGTGTTTCCTATGCTGGTGACATTGTAGGTCCAAAACTGCTCCTTTCCAATGCAATTTTGCTTTCCTGATAGACAGGAACTGGCAGTTGCTAAAAGAGCATGGCAGGCAGGCTAGATAATCCAACTTTCTATGAATCCCAGAGTCATAATGAAGATAAAATTTGCTTAATTTTTAATAGGATCAGACTGGAATGCTAATAGAGGAAAGCTCAATTACTTTTAAGTCTGCAGTATTCATTAAGAAATAGCAGACTTCCCATTTTACAGTATCCGAGGAATTAATGTATGAACACGTATTTAGAGGATCTCATCTGCATTTTGGCTAGCCAGAAGCTGTGCTGTGTATGCCCCAAGCCCCTCTACTGCTGGAGCTGCTGACACGCATGGTGTCAGACAGTGATCTGCAGCTTGTTTCAGAAGGCTTCTGCAAGACACTAAGAGTAGGCACCTGTTGGCTGGCCAGCTGTTATTTTCTCTTAATCACCTTGGCTGGTTGAATACACTATGCAAACACTCAAAAGGGACAGTGAGTAGAGGGAAAGAGCAAGCCCCTTTTTGTGCGGTGCTGTCTGCCGGCTAGCAGTGACCACAAGCACCAGGCACCCACCCACACCGGAACCGGAGATGGAGGCAGATCGCTGCGCAGGAGGGCAGGCAGAGTTCCGGGTCAGGTCTGCCTTGCCCACTGATGGCAAGGGTGCACGGAGGAGGCAGGAACGAGGCAGAGAGGGCTCTTCATAGCAAAGGAAAGAGTTTATTGAGGGTGAGGGTCACAGGAACTGAAAGAAATCCACAAAGAGAGCACAAAGAGCAGTAAAACAGCACTGACATGGGGTTTTATAGCCCTACAGAACGGGAGGGGAAAGTACATGACAACCAATAATACGGCAGCAAGGGGGCGTTNGGGGAACTCACTCTCGTCTCGGGGCTCTTGGGCTGCGTGGGCATCAAACCACTGGAGTGGTTAGTGCGCTTGCTGTTGCTGGCCATGGCAGCGGCCATAGTGCACTGCAACACCTTTTGTACACTGAAAAGAAAAGCCATGCCTTGAACACTGGTACATATTTGTGCTGTAGAGGAGACTCCGACATTGCTTAGCTACTGATTGAAGATCATATTCTCTGTGCTCATAGTGCACTGTAGAAGAGTTGTGGGGTGGGGTTTTTTTGGTAATTAGAAAAAATTAACAAAGGTTGAGATCTTTGTAGCTGAACCAAAGTGGAGAAAATTCCTAAACAAGTGGTAGGTCCAGCAGACCCACAAATAGACACTAGGATTGGATTAGGATCAGCAGTTTCAAGGATACCTCATGTGCTGCTTTTATATCATGTTACACAGATGCAACTAAGTGTGTAGGAGTAGAGACGTATAGTCAGGTGCTCCAGACCCAGCTGCAGCCCTGAGGAGGTGACAACAGCCACATTCTGGACAATGTTTTGCTAGAGCCTCCACAGTTAGTGAAATGAAACCATTTAAACCTATGTGGCTGACTTTGCCCAGGAAAAGACACCTCAGAGAGACATACAGCTGCAGAGCAATGTAGTCTCTGCAAAGAAGGCAGTTGCAATCAGCTGGAAAGCAGTAATTGCTGCAACAGTGAAGTCCTTTGGAAAACAGGTAAGTGCCTGTGCTTACATTCGCATAGGTCCTGAGTGATCGTTGCTTTGGAAGGTGAGAACTGAGGTTCCAGGCAAAATGTATCTGGAACATTCTGTATTTACTGCATGAATTTTTATAAAATCTTCTGACAAATTTCACTTTTAGAAATTAAGCTCTTTGATAGATAACATTTGTTCCTATATAACAAATTGAAAAGAGGAAAGAGAGATTACATACCTGATGATAACTATAAGATAAATATATATAGGAAAGAAGTTTGGTTTTTTCTTTTCTATGGGGATGCTATCAGTATGTCTGCGTATAAAAAGGAGTTCAAATGATTGCTGAAGGATTTGTGGATCCACCATTCCTCTTTATGACTGCTTTTACCCAACATAAATTGGACTCCCCCAAATAACAAAACTTAGCAAGAGAACAGGACGTGGACAGATTAAAGTGTTAGTTTGACTGGAAACATCTGGAAAACAGAAGATAATGTTCCACAGACTTGTCTTTTGATTGATTGCTGGAAATTATTTGCAAAGGTAAACCAGTGCAGGAAGCTTGATAGTGAAGATGAAAAAATACCCTGTCTTTGCAGTAGCTGCACTCCTTTGTTGTCATTTTTAAGATCTGGGACTTAGGCTGAATAGCAAAAAGAGCTTTGCAGTTATCATTATGTATAGAGAAATGTGTGTCATGCACAGATAGCTGTTGGACAGGTTCTTTGCATGATATCTGTGGAAAAACTGTTGGCCAATCTCCAGTTCTTTCTGATTTCAAGTTTCAAACCTTTCTGATTCCACATGGCTGTCCCGGATCACAGAATCACAGAATGAATAAGAATGGAAGTGACTACTGGAGGTCATCTAGCCAATCCTCCCTGCTCAAGAAGGGTCCACTAGAGCAAATTGCCCTGGATTGCATCCAGATAATACTTGAGTATCTCCAGTGAGGGAGACTCAACAACCTCTCTGGGCAACCTGTTCCTGTGCTCGGTCACCCGCACAGTAAAGGAGTTCTTCCACATGTTCAGGTGGAACTTCCTGTTTCTGCCTGTTGCCTCTCGTCCTATTGCTCGGTATCACTGAGCAGAGCCTGGCTCCATCCTCTTGATACCCTGCCTTCAGATATTTATAGACACTGGTGAGGTCCCTTCTCTGTTGTCTCTTCTCCAGGCTGAAGAGGACGAGCTCCCTCTGCATTTCCGTATAAGAGAGATGCTCCAGTCCTCTCATCATCTTTGTAGCCTTATGCAGGACTCACTCCAGGAGCATCACATCTCTGTGTAATAACACTATCTAGGTCATCCATACATTCCCCTCATGCGGAAACCTCCAGTTCTGTGTCAGTTAATTCCTAGCCACGGAGAAATTAAGTTAAAGAAATCTCTTTGCATGTTTTCATTTGTTAAGCAACTAAAAACAAGCGTCTGGGGTTTTTATTATCCAAGAATCAATTAATATAGTTTAAAAGGTCTATTTTCAGGGAAGTGTTCAAACCTGGCTGTGGTGGAAAGCACAAGGTCTACCTGCAAAGTTTTGCTTGCACGTGTTGAGCTGCACAAACAGCTATAGCTGTGTGTGAAAGGCGCAGAGGAAAAAGCCCTCAAGCTCATCTTTAAGTGTGTAACCTACTAGCACATGTGTAACGTCTTCCTGTTGGAAGATAAACCAGTTATTTCCTTGATGAGCTTAGTGGGGCATGGAGATGGATATCCTGCTTTTTTAAATGACCAGAAAGCAACTGTTTACCTTTGGAGTCAAACATGAGCTTGTCTTGGCACTACAACCTTCTAAGTTAGATTTTGGGTTTGTGCCACATCTACAGCACATGCCTGTGACAGTGATCCCAATGTTGCGTCTCTGTCTGGGCCCTCCCAGCAGAGATGGCAGTGGCTCAGCTGCCTTAAGGAAACCCTTGGTTGACCTTAATGTGGGGAATGAATGTTCCTTGGAATAAACAGTTTGCAAAATGAGGCTGCTAGTAGCAAAACCTCAAAGGCTCTTGCACGACTTCAGAAGGAGGAAGCTGGTGCTTTTGATTTTTCCCAGCTTTGAGTCTTCTGGGAGAAATTCAACAAAGAAGCTGTTGACATCTATACTCAGAGTGGCTTATGATTTTTCCCACTCCTGGTGAGAAAAAAACTACATTCTTGGGTTTCATAGTCATTTTTAGAAGCTTTTTATAGCTGGTAGAATTTGTCTTATTTGATCCTAGTTATGAGAAGACTACTGTATCACATCAGGAATAGTGCTAAGGGCTTGATAGCTCAAAGGAGGAGCCTCCAGCCTTCAATCTGATACAGAAGTTTAAAATCCTCTGCTGCCTCCACTGCAGATGCAATGACTTTTGCGTCTGAGGCGGAGTTACTGTTCACTGTTACTATTTTTCATTTGTCATCTCAGACAAGAAACGCATACACAGGGAGCTTGCTTTTGGGTTTGGTGCCACTGTAATTTTTAGGCCATGGCCCCATTTCACGCAGCAGCCAGACACCTATCTCAGGGAGACAAGAGGGACTGACACAAATGCACAGGAGCGTCCTTAAGTGGGGCAGACAAACAGCAGGGTACTTCTCATTAAAAGCTTTTGAGCTCGTAATCATCCCATCTTATCCCAGTAAATTTCAATTATAACAGGAAGGAGGAAATGACAAATAGAGGTATTGACATGAATGTGTGGGCCAAGA
This sequence comes from Rhagologus leucostigma, assembly GCA_013397725.1. Taxonomy (NCBI): domain Eukaryota; kingdom Metazoa; phylum Chordata; class Aves; order Passeriformes; genus Rhagologus; species Rhagologus leucostigma. Next base: position 96,155 of record VZTD01001661.1, read on the forward strand.
AAAGTGAGAGAGAGGTGTAATGACAAAATTGGTGTGCAGTCTTCAGGAGGTTCATACAATAGTTCATCAGGTGGGAAGGGAAGGAAAAGACGAAAAATTGTATAGAACCAGGTTTGAAACCGTGAGCTTAAGAAAATGACAGACTGAGCAGACTGGGCTCAAGTCCACCGAAGTCAAGGGGTAGCTTGTCAATAGTTCCAGCTTGCTTTGCAGCAGGCTTTAATACTTTCATCTTTGCTTTCAATTCCCTGCCTGAAATGCTTCTGATCTGTCTTCAGAATCAGATTTTGGTGTGTTACTCTAAGACTTTTGCCTGTGAATCCCTTGAAAGCAGACCAGCAGTCTGCCTACTGTCTTACGCATGACAGCCTGTCTCAGGATGCACAAGGCTGCAGGGAACTAATGGATTTTTTATGATCATTTTTGCAGGCATTAGAGAAAAGGGCCATTCAGTCCATCCACTCTGTTGTACCATCCTGATAGTAACGAAAGCATTACGGCATTTCCCAGTGCCCTACCTTCTAGGGGAATACAGTGCAGCTGTAGACCAGCTGTGCTTCATTTGCACTCTGCAACAGAGCCCTTTTGTCTGCTTTAACTGCTATTTACCATCTTCTCTTTCACCATTCCTTCCTTCTCTTTTTACCCCTACATTTGGCTCTTTATAGGCAAAGCAATTGCTAAAAGACAGGTTATCTATTTGAAATGTAACATTTTCTGGGCTTAGCATCTATCCTTATAATGTTGAATCTAAGACAGCTTTCCCTATTTGTGATATGAAGGAAAATGAAGAATGACTCTTTTTGAGTGCGTACAAAAGGATGGCACGTTGCTGCCCTGGCTCCAGTTTCATTGGAAATAATGGATTTCTCACAGAGCTTTAAGCACTTGGCAGAGGCTCTGATCTGTTGATGTACTGAAGCAAGTTTGCCACTCAGCTATGGCTGCTTTGCAGACACCACATTTAGAATTGTTTCTATTTGTTGGTCCTTGAAAAGAGATGTTCCAGTTGTAGTGTCTCCAGTGTGTCTCCAGTGTTGCAGGGTAAAAAAAATTTAAAATCCACGTTTCCCATTTTGTCTCTAAATTGAGAACAAAGCAGAGTCAGACAACAAGCACCTTTCCTAAGGCAAAATACTGAAATGAAAGTGTAGCGCCTCATTCTTCAAATCCAAGTGAGATGGTTTGCTGTGGGCATCTCCATCAACACCACTGAGGCCACGGGCAGCAGTGGGCTGCTTGTCTTTCTTTAGTCCAGCATAATTTCACAACATTCCAATGTTATCTTTGCTCACAAAAAAAAAAAAAACCTCCACAGGATTTGATCCAAATACTAATATAGCAGGAGCAGGTAGACCATTTCTAATGCATGGATCAAAAGAAAAAAGTGACATGCTAGTTTCATTTATTTCCTGCTCCCGAACCCAGTGCACAGGGAGATGCATGTATCCAACTTCTAAGCAGAATTAATCAATTTCTTAAATGACTTTTCAAGTATAGCAGTATGGCCACAAATCTTCCATGCAGCCCAAACTTCTGCTGTGCAGCTACAGCAAACAATGAAGTGACATATTTTGTAGTGGTTTACGTCACTTTTCCTGTGACCTGTGCGATTTTGGCAGACATAGACATAGCATTGCAGGCTGCCAAGGGGCTGCTGTTTTGAGTGTTTTGGTTTTTAAAAGTCAATGTCTTTTCCTTGGCGAAACAAATGGTGGGCTGACAGTAGTATTTTGGATACTAGTGCCATCCGGTGGCCCACAAAGAATGCCATAATCCTCTTCAGTGTCCCCAAGAAACACTAATGCATTGCATTTTCAGCCAAAGTGGGGCCATGATGAGAATACATGATAGAAAAAGTAAAGCATTGAGTTTTAGAGGTCCATATTTTATTATTATTTTACGTACTGTGAGCACAGGCTCATTTGCAAAAAAGGGATTCAGTCCTTGTCTGTTTAGTTCAATTCAGTGGTGTCTGAGCAAAGGTGGGTACTCAGAAGTCAGAACAGCTATATCTTTTGTTGCAGACTGTTAGTCATTCTTCTCAGCATTTAAAGCAGATTATCAGGGATTAATTCTGCTCATATGAAAAAGGAAAAGAAAAGCTGGTATTGCAGTGTGGTATAGGTGAACAGTAATTCTGCAATTTAGCAAAACGCCTTTTTTGACATCTACATATTGGTTCATGAACACACATACATCCACATGACAGTAGGAAATGAGACAAAGTTTATTAGACCTGTTCATACTGCTGGGGAAAAAACAAGCAAACAACAAAAAATACGGGCAAGACCTTATTTGGGTAGGACAGGAAGGAAGGAAAAGGAAGTAGTAAACTTCAGGCTACAGAGGAACCACTGCCCTGAGTTGTGTTACTGAGATAAATACTAAAAAGGAATTTTAGTTTAAGTAAAGGAATTATAGTGTGGGCCATTGGGAAAATTGACAGGTGCTGTGAAATCTGCCATGTCTTGATCAGTTCTTCATTTGTTTTTCTCACATGTTGCTCTTCAAGGGCAATGTGTCTTTGTCCATGGTAATTTCTCTTCAGTTAGTAACCTTTACTAGGGTAAGGGGTTGCCTGAAGACTAGGAGGAGGTATAGACTGAGGAAATATATTATTTTAAAATGTGAGCCATAAAGCAGATGTTTTTAATCCAAGATTATTTGACAGTCTTTTTTGTCTATACTGAATCTTTTGTTCTTGAAAGTGTTTTAATGTTTCCCATCTTACCATTTGCAAAACTTGGAGGCCCTCAAACACAAAAAACTTAACATGAAATAGGCATCTATTAGGACGAGCAAATCAGGACCAGGATTTTTTTTGCCTGTGGAAATTTTTATTTGAGATTGCTGCTGAAAATTGCAGCCCACAAAATGACTTCCAGGAGGAATGTGAGCCGCAGGATCTATAGAATAAACAGCTCTGACCACAGCTAGTTACAGGAAAACAAACAGGCATCTTCCAGTAAAGTACATACTTGAGGCATAAACCTTGGCAACAAGATAAAAGTGCAATATGCATGGCCTGAGAGCCTAGCCTGATCTCTTGATTGTCTCACACCAACAGAATAAATTGTTGGTAACAAACAGAAAATATGCGTTGCGGAGACCTTTTGCCTCATACTGGCTTGGATGTGGTCGTTCTTGTGACATTAATATGAATAGACTGATTCACTATTTGTATCCCTGCCTAGAAGATGGTATCTTTATCAGAACATATTTCCAGTTCTCAGAAGAGTGCTAAAAATAGTAGAACTGATAAACCAACAGCAGGAAGCAGGCTCTATGGATCATCATTTACTCCAGCCTATTTAATTACACTGGTTCCTAAAGAACAGTAATGTGGGGAGGGACTCAGAAGAAATTATGCTAGTTGTTTTTATGGATGTATTATATTTGTTAACATACAATCTTATAATGCAAGAAACAGCATAGCATCATGCAGCTCCAAAGGCAGACCAGAAAAGAAATCATGACTCCAGGAATCAGAATTTCTTTTGAGTTACCTATTTTAGGAGATCAAATCCTGCCTTCAGAGCTCAAATTCTTTGTGGTGTTGATACCTCAGGATATTTCCCTCCAACCATGCTGCTGTGTGATGAAAAGAATTCAGCATGGTTCTCAGCAGGTGTTCTCACTGTTTGCAACTTCCCAGTGCCAGAATAATTTGTGCAAAAAAACAGAGAATCCTCAATCCCTTACTCCTTTGCCTTCAACATGATGACAACCTGTCCAGGTATCATCTAGAGCTAAATGACCAGTTGTGCTATGGGGTATACTCCTGCTGCAGGGAAAGGACATGGGATCCAGCTGTTGCTACCAGCTGCTGTGTCGGAAAAATGTCCTGTAATTCATGCCTGAAAGACTGGAGCAAAGGTGGAATTTATAAAAAAGGGTTGCTCTGGATTGTCCCTTGGCTTTCTGCCATTGAAGTAGAAGTTTCTGAAGAAAAGGAGTAGATTATGGGGAGCAAACTATATATTCTGTGCGTGGCAAACAAGATGCTGTTGTGTTCCAGCTGCCTGTAACTCTTCTGCATAGTTGTTAGAGACAAATGACTGGCTTACTATGTGCTTTGCAGAATTATGCTGAATAAGTACCCTGCTTTTATAAGTAAGGACCATGACAACCATGTCTAACAAGTTCTGGAGGAAGAGGTCCTGTAAGGGAGCGTGTGTGGCTGTGTAGAATTGCTTGGGCAGAAAGAAATATACAAGGAAAGGTCTTGGTTTTTTTCATGCTTACAACAGTACAGAGCAGAGCAGATCTGGGGCCTGGAGGCATCTGGTGCGAAACGCTGGTTTCCTAGCCTTTGGTTGAAAGTCTTCCTTCTATGACGTGTACCTTCTATTCTGGCTTTTGGGGGAGTTTTCCCTTCTTTCCGCAGAAGTGCTTCATCCATGGTTGTTTTGAGTGCTTTTGCTTACCATAAGAGTGAGCAGGAAGAGGCTTATTTAAGTCACAGAATCACAAGCCAGATTTTATGTAGAGATACCTCCAGAAGGAGCTCCTTGATACTATAATGCTTTCTATGAGGTCTGGCAAAAGCAGACTCAAAGCTCTTTTTCTCTTCAGACTCTTCCTTCACGTAGTATTTAATACTAGCCTAAATTACAAATTGCATTTTTGCCTACATAGCACATTAGTCAGGGGAATAAGATGATTTAGGTTTTATTTTTGCTAGCAAAACCTAATGGATAGTTTGAGTTTGAATTATTTGGAGGGTGGCAAGAAGTTGGGTGTTCTTCCCACCAAACCCAGACATAGAAAATGTGGCCATCTGCAGACGAAACACTTTATCCTCTAGTGGAATCCCGCAGTTTGCCACTTCAGACATTGGAATTTCAAAAGAGCTTGACTTATTACTGCTTGTTTCCACCACATCCTACCCCCACTCATGCTCATGGGAGTCATAGAATCATAGAGTTGTAGAATGGCTTGGGTCGGAAGGGACCTTAAAGACCGTCTCATCCCAAGCACCATGCCAGGGGCACTTTTCACCAGATCAGGTTGCTCAGAGCCCCATCCAGCCTGGCCTTGAACACTTCCAGGGATGGGACATCCAGAACTTCTAGACAACCTCTCACAGTAAAGAATTTCTTCTTAATATGTCATCTAAAGCTACTCTCTTTCAGTTTGGAGCCATTCCCACTTGTCCTGTCTCTACATACTCTTGTCAAAAGTCCCTCTCTATGTTTCTTGTAGGGTCCCTTCAGGTATTGATAAGCTGCAATTGGGTCACCCTGCAGCCTCCTCTTTGCCAGGCTGAACAATCCCAATTACCTCAGCCTTTTCTTATAGGAGAGGTGCTCCATCCTTCTAAACATCTTGGTGGCCTCCTCTGGACTCACTCCAACAGGTCCATGTCCTTCCTGTGCTGGGACCCCAGAGCTGGATGCAGTGTTCCAGGTGGGGTCTCAGCAGAGCGGAGCAGAGGGGCAGAATCCCCTCCCTCCCCTGCTGCCCACGCTGCTTTGGATGCAGCCCAGGACACGTTTGGCTTTCTGGGCTGGGAGTGCTCATGGCCGGGTCATGTCCAGCCTCTCACCCACCAGCACCCCCCAGTCCTTCTCACAGGGCTGCTCTCCATCTGTTCATCCCCAGCCTGTGCTGATACTGGGAGAGCCCTGACCCAGGTGCAGCACTTCGCACCTGGTCTTGTTTAACCTCATGAGATTCCCATGGGCCCATTTCTTGAGCTTACCCGGGTCCCTCTGGATGGTATCTTGACCTTCAGGTGTCTATCTTGCAAGCTGTTGTAGGCGATCTGCTAGCAAAAAGGGGATGCAAGTCTCCCTCTTCCCATCCCTGCTTGGCAACAGGCAGTTTTGTATATTTGATCTTCAGGGGACTGTGGAGGTACAGGTAGAGTGGTTTGTACTGATCAGTAGCACCTCCCCTTCAGGCTACATCATTCACTTCACAGAGCAACCTGCTCGGCAGTGGATTCACTGTAAACTGTCTGCAGGCTGGAGCACTTCTGTCAATTCATCCTTGCTTGACTGGAGGGGTACCTAGGAAACACCCAGCATTTCAGGGACGGGACCTTCAATAGTGTCACTACTAGCTGGCTTGCTGTGATCTGATTGTAGTGGCGCTGCGCATGCTATGTCAAGCAAAACTCAGCTTGCTGTGAGACCTTAGTGTTGTGCCCTCTTTTCTTTGTGGTATGTATCCAGTCTTGCAGCTTGTCATCTTTAACATTTTAATTGCTCTGATGGGGAAAATATGTTATTTCTAGGGGCTGTGCAGAGCAGTGATTTTGCAGCCAAGCTGACCCTTGTCAAAAGTGGATTGCAGATTATTGCAGTGGTACAGGAGACAGATGCTTGACAGATCAGTGATGTAGTCTGTAAACTTTATTCTAATGTACTGGAAGAGCACGCACTGCAGATGTGCATAAAGTGACCTCATTCTGTTCATATTGAAGATAATGGGTGAAGCCATTTGAAAATCCCAGTGATAACATTCTCAAAGTTTTCTTTAGCAGTTATAGTGAGAGCTTGGTAGTGTGTCAAACTCGTGTCTTTTAACAGAAAAAAAAAAAAAAAGAAAGAAAGTTTGAATCATTTGAATAAGTTATAAATCCTGAGTAGCTCTTTGTGGAAAATCATTTCTCCCTGCTTTTATGAGCCACTGCCTCAAGAAACTTTTTGCCTGACAGAAAGCATCCTGAATTTGTGTGTTCGTCTATAGCACTGCTGAATACAGTTAGGGCTTAATGACAAACACTATGTGCTCTTCCTTGAGCTTCCACTGTGCTTGTACTCACATGGCAAATTTGTGACAGGAGGCAAAGCTGAGGTAAGTTCTGTTTGTTCCTTCCTGGAGGAACATGACACTATATCTCTGCAAGATACCTGTCAGAGGATCTGAGACACAAAAATTCACAAAATGCAAGGTTTTGATATGTCCAGCCTCAGGTTTTGGGAATCCATATAGTTTGCACAGAATTCCTGTGCACAGTGCATACGTCTGGCTATGAGACTGTTTCAGTCATAACATAACAATCCCTGGCAGGACATAGTACCTCTTACTATTAGATTTTGAGCAATTACAGAACAGAGAGACTGTGTCTGCCACAAGAGCTTGCAGTCTAAATAAAGTTTCCTGTCCCTGGTGGCAGACCAGTTGGAAGCCCAAGCAAGATACAGTGAGTTATGTTGACTCTGCCATGGACTGAGAGATTGAGAGAGACCACCAAACAAACAGCCATGATCATCAGGAGTAGTCAAGGATGGAGATACTTCTCTTCTTAAATGATCTTACCAAAAATGAATATTTTGATATTCTATACACTTTCTGGAGCCCAATCCTGGTTTGCCAAACTGAGCAAAAACTAAAATACCTTTCTAACCAGACTTTACTGAGACCTCTAAGTCTTCTCCTCATTCAAAGTATTTGGTCCACTCCTGTGTGGGGACTTGCAGCCAAATGTGGTGCTGACTTGATCTGTGGGAACTGGGTCTTGTATCGAAGTCAGCAGCTACTGCCTGTGCAGGATGACTGGTCCTCTAACACTCAGACCATGAAAAACTTCCCATGAATTCCTTCATTGTGAGGGGTTACTGACTGCATATCACACAAGTGCTAATGCGCAGACGAGAGGGTTTTTTCAACCCCTCTTCCGTACTGGTTAATAAATTCCCAGCACTCCTCCTAGACTCTCCTGCCATCCCTGGAAAAATCTTGAGAATGTCTTTTCTTAATGGACCTTGGGTGTACATGCTCTTCTGCAGATCCCTGCAAAGGCAAGTGATTCAGCTGTGTGCGGCATCATACCCAAGCCTGTAACCGGGGCCATTTGGGCTCTGCAGTGGTCCAGTTTTTCAGGTAGCAGCACAGCCATCAAGCTGAAAAGAGCTTTGTGTGGAAGATGTAAGCAGTTGAATGGAGGGCCAGCAATTTTCTTTAAAAAGTGAAGAGAAGCTAAAAAAGCTAATTTTAGCTTGGTTTGAAACAAATGAAAGTAGGAGGTTTCGTTTTCACCTTACTCTGGAAAATTCCTTCACTAGCTAGTTGGGGAGCTGTTGTCTCTCTACCTCTCTCCTATTTCCTTTACTTCTAGGTAAAAAAAGACACTATAATCACTGTATCAATGCAATACAGTATCTCTGACCACCTTTGCCAGTAACATGTATGCTCGTAAGCTGGCAGAGTTAGTTCTGCTAAGGCAAAGGCAGCATCAGCTCAGAAGCTGTGGAGCAATCTGGCCAGCAATAGCAGAACCCATTAACTATAGTTTATAGTATAAGGTAGCTTTTTACTGCCAGATTTATTACCATGCAGAGAGTATAGATAATGGTTTTTGATTTAGTTTAGCACAAGCATGGAGGAAATACAGTATTGAATTCTCACAAAGTAACTTTGCACTGTGGCATGAGAGGCAGGTGCTTCAATTTAAGTTGTGTGTTGCATCACTTTTGGCCAGTGTACTTAAGCATCTTGCATTTTGAGCATGTTTCTTAAGGTCCTTCTATTTAAAAGGTCAGAGATCTTGCTTGTGGATGTCTTCCAGGCAGAAGAGAGTCTACAGGCCAAGGTGGTGGTGTACACTCCTTGGAACCTGCTGCTCTGCTGCAAGCTGTCATGGCTTCTGTCATGGTTTCAACAGTGCAGCCAGCTTAGGAATTGAGACCTTCACTTTTTCTTCAAGATCCTGCAGGAAATCAGAGTTTACAAACCGTATAAAATATTGCAAATTGCTGCATTTTTCACCTTAATCCAGTTGCTGAGTAAAGAGAAACACGAATTTCACACAGACCTGAATTAAAAAAGATCCTTCAACAGGGAATGTGCAGAGCATCATGCTGAAGACTGCAGCAGGTGATGACTATTCACTGGCTTCATCTTGTCTGAATCCCTGGAGGTGACTAAGCTACCTATCTTAAAAAGATAAAGCTTTAAGGAAGAGTGCTAAGCCTTCTGAGGCAGCCTCAGAGAAGGATCTGGCCTTCCTTAAGGATGTTCACCTGTGCAAAATTATGCATCCTATTATGTCAGGATGGAGTAACAGTAGAAGGAAGAAGGAATATGACTTTTGAGAAGGCATGTGTCTGCAGTCGCATCCTCTTCCTCCCCCAGCTTTATGGAAGGAATTGCTGCAGAGATGCATTTTCAAGTTAACAGAAGAGCAAAACTGATAGAAATACTCCATGGAAGAAGGAGTGGTTTCAAAATTTGATGTTATAGAATAGTGAGGCCTCCTTTGTGCAGAGGTCTGCAGAACACAAGGACAGAGGAATTGCACAGGAGTAGTTAAACAGGACATGCATGACAGCTTGTTGGCATTCAGTAGAAGAGGCCACATTACTCTGACTGGAGGAGGCAGGCAGGAAGAGGCAGGAATCAACCCACATCCCTGAAGATTCTTTTGTTACCTGCATCGTTTGGCTTTGGGGTTTTTTTGGTACACTCTTTGCTGTTATTAAGCTGTTGAAATGGTTCAGAGTTTTATAAACCTGTCAGGTGTGTGTGTCAGCTAAGTGTGAAATTTCTCTAAACTATACAGGCTTCGCTGTTTCAGATCTCGCCAAACCTTAAGCACCTGGGCAAACAAACCTGTACAAACCACACAGCAGTCATATGTGTCACTGGGAAGACCTTGAAGCTGTGGATTCCCAGATACACTTCACAGCAGGGATGCAAATCACGGAAAAATGCAGGCAGTTTTCTGAAGGGGACAAACCTTTGATGGCACAGCAAAAACTTGCCATCTCTACATCGATTTGGGTTCTGGAGCCAAGCATTAAGGTGATAAGATCCAGGCTGTGTTTTTCTGTTGCTCTGCCAGGGTCTCTGCCTTGAGTGCAGCAGACTGACACTGTGCCTTCCTCTGCATCCTGCCTGTGGCCTGCAGCCATGAGCACCCTGTCTTGAGGATCTGCAGCTAATCCATTCCTGGAGAGCAATCAGGCACATGTCGCAGGTTCCATGTGCTTACCGGTTCCTCCTTACTTGACGTGGCCAGATGGTGATGAAAAGCTGCATTGGGGATCTCTTTGTGTTTCCAGGATCAGGGTGGCCTTTCCCTTTGATGGAGAAAAGAGAAGGCCAGCAGATGAATTGGGTAGGCAATAAGTAGTGTAATGTCCCAGCTGTTCTTATTCACATAGAAAGCATTGGGATGCCTGACCTAAAGGAATGACATAGCAGTAATTCCTCCCGCATACTGCTAAGGTTCAGTGTTGAGGCATGTGATCTTACACCTGTCAAATTAAATAAGCTTACCAGAAGTAAGCTGGCTGGAGATGAAGCCAGTTCTTTTATGTGTTACAAAGGCTAGATGCCAAGGCCGAGGCTGGGTAGGATTTTTAGCATACGTGGATCACAGCATGCATTTTTACCAAGCACATAGATGTATCTACTCTCCCAGTCATGATCAAGTTCTTCATTTATGGTCAATGGTCCCTCTGTGTTCTCGTGTTGGAGTAATGTGATTCCTGTGATTAACTGGAGAGGAGACAGAAACGGCATGTCCAACAGCCCCATAAGTCTCTGTGACTCAGCAGGGAGTTACCCCCTAAGTGAAGAGGGGCACTCGTGCCCTCCCAGACCTGTGTGGGTCTTCACAAGGCGCAAATGTATAAGGTCTGCAGGGCTGGTCAAAAAGCAAGAGGAACCCAGCCCTCTACAGCCTCTTCAAAAAGAAAGGAAAACTTAGCCAGAAAGGTGGTTTGTGAACTGGTGTATTGTCTCAATAGCATCACCAGTTTGGAAGGGTACTGGCAGACAGAAGGTGGCAAGTCTCAGACTTTGGATTGCATCGCACTGTGCTTGTAGGGAAGGTTCTCTCCCTCTTTCTTTTCTCTGTAAAACCAGGCGTGAATGTAGAATTACATTCTTCCTGAATGTAGAACTTAGGACTCAAACACACCAGCAACAGCCACATATGTTAGCAGATCCCTGAGCATCAGACAGTGTAAGTATCCTTAGCTCATGACCAACACTGGACAAAAGCTTAAAGAAAAGGGGTTGAGTCAATAGTTTTATCTCACAAATGATAAGAAGTGCTTTTCAGCAGCAGAGGAGCCCTGCACAGTACAACTGCCAAGCTTTGCCGTACAAAACGAGGAGATTGGGTGGGATGCCATGCAGGTCAGTGCCGAAAGCCTCTGGGTCAGCAGGCAAGCTGCTACACACACAGGCAAAGGGAGGAAGCCTCAGTAAGAACATTTTGATGTGAAGCACTGAGACTCTAAAACAATTTGCTAATCCAGCCAGAATGTAAGGATTAAAACACAAGGCCCAACTCTATATATTAATTCCTTCATTTGGGTCTTTTCTTCCAGTGTTTTGAAAATAACAAGCAAAAAGCTGGATATGATTCAAGTACCAGAATTAGCACTGCTTATCCCTGTGGATCCTGGCCCTTGCTCTGTGCTGACCATCGAGATCAGTTTGTTCCCTTTCCACTACAGAAAATCCAGTTTCCTCTTGCTACTTAATATGCTGTGTCCTGGAGAAGTTTTAAGTTTCTTGAGGTGAACATGTCTGTCATATGTGCAATTAAAATGTATAAAGAGAGAAAACAAATCTTGCTGAAATCCCAGTCTTGGTAATTCTAACCTAAGTTCTCACCAAGTGAAAAATAATGCATAGAGATCCTCATCAGACATTTACTTAGGAGAAGACCAGTATAAGCAATCAGCTTGGATGCCTTGAAATCTTTGTGATTTATTTTTCATTTCTAGACAAACCTTGTGTAGGTGTTTCTCTGCACATTCAGCTGTGATCAGAAGTGTTTCCACCTTTACAATGAGGCTTTACAACAGCTTCATTGGCAGCATAAAGAGGTATTTAAGGAGTGTATGGGGCATGAGGGTAAACAAGAGACTTTTATTTGAAGCTGTGGAAATGTGATTAAATTATGCCCACAGACTAAATCCTGGCTTTCTCCTTTTCAACAGCAGACAGTGAAAGGATAGACATTGAATGGCATGGATTTAAACCAAAGCCAGTTAGTAGCAATATGAGGGTAGGGGAAGTTAATGAACTGATTTTCTACAAATAGCCTACTTGGGCTAAAGAAAGCTCCTTATTGTATACTTTTGTGAATGAAAACGTACAGTCTGCTTAGCATTCCTTATCCAAAATATATTTTTAAGAAAAATACAGAGAAAAGGTACTTGATTAAAAAGTAGCTTCTTTCAGAATTTTGCTGGTTGTCTAGAGAAAATAGAAGTTTCAGAACTTCTTCTGTGTGACATTATCTAGAAAGTTCACCTTATTTTTAGGAAGAAAGGCAATTTGCTAGATGAAGACAATTTTTCATCTAGCTCAGTCTGCAGACTGTGTAGAAGTCTTCAGTAGAAGGTCAGTGCTAGCAAGCTATGCACATCATCTTGGAGATCAATTGTAGTAGGCATGAGCTAATGAAGTGTAGTTGCCAGTCATTTATAACTGCTATTAGGGATTATCCAGAATAGTGGATAAATCATTCTATTTCATGATTTATACTAACAGGTTCTATACAGTTTTTTGAGCACTTTCCAGAAATAATTGATATTGCAGAGAAGGTTGCTCCTGGACTCAGGAGACCCTGAGCTCTCACCCATTTTCAGGGTTAGTGTTAAAACTTGAAAGTTCTGGAAAACATGCTGATGTGGAATTAATAGGGGGTGGGAATCTGACATTTTTAGGGTAACTGTTTGCTTCACTGTTGCATCCCACAGAAAAGGTACTCAGACACCAATGACCCTGGTCACTTCTCAGCAGCCATTAAAGAGCCTGACACCCATGATCAAATTGTGAATGCATAGGGAAGTGTGCCCTTTTTTTGTCAGCAACTGAAGGGAAGCAGCATCTGTGGGTGTCAGCCCATGTTCACTTCTGAAATGGGAGGAAAGAAGGGAAGTTGACTGAAAGTTTTCATACTTCGAGGAGTCATTGTGGTGGTGGCCCAGTCAGAAATGTGCATGGATTGTGTTAGACCTGAAGCTGCTTCCACTGACCCAGTAGCATTCAGTGAAACGAAGATTTGCATATAAAGCTGGGTTGCATGGAAATGGGTATTACTGCTCCATCAAAGTGGGCATTTCCCCATGGCATACCAGAGGAACCGTGTTTTCTCCCCAAATATTTTTACTTCATCATCTCAATGAGACCTTTTTCTATTATGTCCCCTTTCAAAATTGCTGATGAGGGAATTTTTAAAAAGGAAATTCCTTCCCGTGTTCATCAGTTTTCAGTAAGGGCTGTTGTTCTGGGAGCAGTGCCATCCTTTTATTTGTTGTTTGAGATGCATGGTGATTTTAATTAAGCAGTCATTGTCTATGTGCATCGTGGTGGTTGCCTTCAGTGACCAGAGAGCTATAATTACAAGCACACAGGGCAGCTGAAATTTTTGCTGCAGCCCTTTAGAGGATTGTGGGAATTGCTGTCTTTGCCAAAGATGATCCTTTCTCCTCCTGGACAGTTTTGACTTGGATAGTCTGAACTATGACATTGGCAGTGAGTTTGTGGCGGTCAGGAAGTGTTCATAACTCAGAAGTCCTGAGCAGCAGTTAGTCTTACAGGGCTCCATGTGAACAAACTCCTCCTCTGATATCCCAAACAGACTGGATGACTATGTCAGGTCTCCTACTCTAACACTGTGTTGAGGGCAATGCGCACATGGAAGCAGAGCTATTCAGTTTGCTTTAGCAGGTCAGCACAGGAGAAACCCATCCTTTGACATAGTGCAAGAGTAGCCTAACTCTTAGATGCAAAGTTGCAGTGAAAGCCAGTGTATTTCTCCCTGACAATGTGTTATTTTTTCACCTTGAGGGTCACTTCATTGTAAGTAATTCTGCCTTACCCTTAGCAGGGGCCTGTTCAATATACTAGAAACAAAGTGTTTCCATAACTTCCGGGCTCTTCTAGTTACTCCCTTACCAGGTTCTGCCTCAGTGAGTTAAGTTTATTTTGTTTCCGAAACAAACGTGCCAAGTCATTTCTTGCATGCTGTGTCAAGCTGTGTAGTTAATGGGAATCAACCCTTGCAACACTAATCTCCGTTTTATACCAGTTTCACAAGAGAGGAGGTGGAGGGCATACCTGATCACGAACTGTTCGCCTTGTCTCTAACCTCAGCTTTGCTTCCTGCTGTGCATACAACTGTGGAAAGAGCAGGCATGAGGAAGGGAAGTAAACCCAGCCCTTGCCTTTTAGCTGGGTTTCACTTGCTCCCTTCAGGCATTTATCTGCTGCACCTGTGCAATTGGGAACGCCTGTTGTTTATTCCTCAATGACCCATCTGCTTCTTGCTTGGAGTAATGGGAAATGGACACAGCTTTATCATAAAGGATGTGGGTATATGGAAAATAATGAAAATCATTGCAGTAGCAGGCTGTACTCCTGCTATTCCTGCATCCCATCTAGAACTTTCCAACATACAATTTGCTTCAATTAGGTATGGAGGAGGTCCAGTGAGGTGTGCTACCAAGGTCTTAGGCACTTAAGGCACTTGAAATAATGAATCTGTGCTTTAGGAAATGAGCCTTCTGCAATGGAGGACTGTGAGTGAAGAAGGGTGTCAGTCTCTTAGATGCTACATAGGAGCAGAGAGTGCAGTTCTCTGAAGTTCAGAAGCTGGATTCCAGTATACATATGCAGGGAAGTTGTCCCTGGCTCATGTTTTAAGTGAAACAAAGCTTAGTGAGGTGGCCATGGGATTTCAGGAAACTCAGGCATTGAGGGTCTCGCAGAAAAGTGCCTAAGGGAGTAAAGCCAGTATCTTACATTTAGGTCTTGTTGATGGTGTAATTGAAGAGAAAAAATTTATCTCAAGACAAGCATAGCTTGATTCTGCTTGGAGCACGGTAGGAGAGGAGCTGCAGGAAGAATCATTTCTCATAATCAGAAGCAACATATATTTTTCCCAGTGCTCAAAACAGGAGACCAGACAAGCCTCCAGCTTGCAATTACCGAGTCTGCATGGCTACCTGTAACAACATGATTTTCACCAAGCATAGTCATGCAGGACAATTGACAGCAAATAATGAAAGTGGTCGTTGATGATCCAAAAGGAGCAGGCATCCTGCCACCATCCTTCAAGGTGTATTTATTCTGATGTAACAGTGTCTCTGCTTCAGTTCTGCATCCTGCCTCTTCTGGTGCTGTGATTTGTGCTCCATGCTGTTCACAACAGCAGATAACATTCAGAGCCAGAGTCAGCAAAGCGCTGCCAGTACTGGGCTGTATCATTGCAACTTGTAGGGATGGTTGCTCTCGGGAGAGTTTCCTTCTCTTCAGACACAAGAGGAAAATAAAGAGATGACCAGACATAAATGAAGAAAGTGGGGGGAAAAGAGAAAAGAGAAAAAGGAAAAAAAGGAAGAAAAGTAGCCTCCTGTCTCTCTTAATATTTTCTTTCCTGCAAACCATTGCTGCTGAACAGCAAAAGAGGAAACAAATATACAGATTTGATTTCATTTATGGGAGACATGTACTCACCACAGTGAAAATGGTCATTTAAACATCCACCCTGGTGGAAGTTTCAGTTTCCCTGAGGAGTTTCTTGGGATTATGAGAACTGGAGGTTGAAATTTTTTACAGGACCCAGATGCTTCTTTTGCCCCAGAGTTCTGGGTGTCTCCAAACTGGCAACAGGAAAATGAGGTGTCAGCAACTCTTTTGCTTGGTTTTTTTTTTCCTTGGTTCCTGCCCTAAAAATATGTGAGTCTTAAATACAGGGGGAATAATATCTGTCAACTGGGCAGAGTAGAGAAAGTAATCACTTGCTGAAGAAATTAATGTAATTCTTTGTAACTGTTTTCCTTGCTTTGAAGCAGACTATAGTTTGCCTCCACTTGTGTCATTTTTGGGTGCATTTATTTTGCTTTGTCACAACGGGCAAATATTGTCACAACATTTGCGTTGTCACAACTTCTATGTCAGGCTGGACATTGCTTGGCACGCAGAATGATTCCAATGGGAAACCTTTGAAACTACTGATCGTAGCTCCTCCAGTGATGTGCTATCCTTCTCCTCAAGGTTCACATGTTCCCTGTTGGATTGTCTGTTGAGTTGGGGATGTTTTCTTTTATCCTAGCATGTTATTTTGGATACTTATACCATAAGCCTTAGGCTGACATCAGTTTTAGGCATGTATTTTCACAGTGAGGTCAGTCAAATAGAGCTTGCATTCTGTGCTGCTTCGTGGAGTGCTTTCTCCACAGGTCTGAGCTGGCTTTAAAACAAAGAAATCAGGCGCTTCTGCCAGTGCAAGTAGCCCAAAGGGCTTTACCAAGTCTTTACTGCCCCAGGGATTTCTAGAGGTGCATGTTTCTCCACAGACGCTTATGGCTTGGTGGGCCGAGTAATCTCTGTATCACTTCCCACGCTCTGGAGGCAGATTTCTAAACAAGAACAAAAATGATTTTGTAATGGAAAAATGAAATATTCTATGATTGCAGCATTGTAGGGAATTGTTTTGGTATAACTTGTTTTCTTCAAGATCTTATACTTGCTTTGGGTTTGAGTTTTTTGTAGTTGGTGGCAATGGTTTGTGGTTGTTTGAGTGGTTTTGACTGGAACAGTTTGAGAAGTGTGATACTAAACTTTAGGTTATTTTGA
The DNA here is from genome assembly GCA_013397725.1 of Rhagologus leucostigma. Classification (NCBI taxonomy): domain Eukaryota; kingdom Metazoa; phylum Chordata; class Aves; order Passeriformes; genus Rhagologus; species Rhagologus leucostigma. The sequence goes on from VZTD01001661.1 coordinate 112,715, forward strand.
TCAACGTAACAAACTATTCAGACAAAAAAGTCAGTAACTGTTAGGATTAACAATGAGAGAAAGACAAAAGCATACAAAAACTTAGCAGAAGTCCTTAAAATCGTATGTAGTTCAGGGGCTGCCTGAACCAGATGTATTTCAGTTTCTGTAGTAACTGTCCTCACAGTATTCCTTCTCGCTGACTGTCTCCAGGCTCCCCTGGGACGTCCATCACTTGCTAGAACCCACAGCATCCTGAGGCAAGGATTTCCACAGCAGACCATTGCACTGGCTTCAAAAACCCATCTCACCCAGTTTCACTTGATGCCCCTTTCTTTCCTGGAAGACAAAGTGAGCAGTAGATGTCCACTGGCTATGTCCATGATTTTACAGATCTGTATTTGATCATCCCAATGCATCTTGTTCTTCCAAGTGCAAGGGTTCTTACTGAGTATTTGATATATTTGGTTTTTAGCAATAGGAAGATGGCACTGACCAACTTTAGTGCTAAGAATTTCATCCTTTCCAAAATCTAGCTTCTTGAAAATAAATTTATGGCTTACATGTTGCACATCCACTTACGAATGCCTGACTACAAATCGCATTTTTCACTATGTGAATCACCTTGTTTTGCTTGATCTATGTTCTTTTCCCCTCATGTAGATCTGAGTAAAAAAAAAAAAAATGTATTTTAACTTTCCCATTTTCCTTGTAATTTGGTGAAGGGAGAGATGCAAAGCTTAAATGCTGTTTTACTCATTAATATCTCAAATATTCAGAGTGCCCTGAGACTACTTCCCAAATGCTACTCCTCTACCATTTTGGAAGGGTTATCTGTGGTGACTGTATTCTTACAAAAGCAGCACAGATAGATATACCTCAGAAAGATACAAATGTTTTTCTTTAAACATGCCACAATCACAGTGAAACTAGTTCCAATCTTTTCCACCTCTCTTCAATCCAGTTTTGGAAGTAAACCTTTTTGTTTAAAGTAGGAACTACATTTTCTGGGTGCCAGGACCCTCAGAAATTTGTAATTTAGCAGTAATACTTGGAAAAAAGTTATATGTAAATAGATGGACAAAGTAATGAGGAACATTTACTGGCTTACTCAGAGACAAGTGCCTTAAAAAATGCTCAAGTTAAGCATGTGTTTCAAATCCCATGTTTTCATAAAATACTGAACCAGAAGACTGTTTAAGTGGAGGCTGGAATGATGTCTAAAATCCTTTACATTATGATTTTGGTGGGATTTTTGTCATCCAGTCCGGTCTTCTACAACACTTTTCCAGAACCTGCTTATGTAAACCAGGTACACATATAGTCCCAACCTTCAGTGACTGGGATAAACCTAAATGGAAAGTGATATAGTGACCTGAATGTGGAAGGTCCTGATAGCTGATTCACACAATCTTTAGAGAAAAAAAAAAAGTACTTTTTATAACCCATATTCCTCACCCATAGCTTGTACAAAATCAGAGGGTAAAGGCATACACTCAGGCTGTCTGAATGCCAGTGAAATGGAAACGTGAGCAATATTCCAATTTAACTCCACTCGAAATCTACTAGTTAGTAAGTAGTTCAAGTATTTTAGTGCCTGCTGTGTTGCTGCCTACAGGGAAAATACTCTAAGTGCTTTCCCTTTCTCAAAAAGAAAAGGAGTTTTAATCTATCTTTTATAAGGCTGTCTTGTCACATCCATTATACAGCATGACACAACCAGCCAAAGGATGTATTGTGGTGGTTTCCATCACATGTTTCAGTGACAAGGTTTTTGTGGAAGGTAGAATACATACACATATACATGTGTGTGTGTCTGTGTGTGTACACATTTATATATAAGCATCTGTATAAATATATAGATGCACTTATCAATTTAGATCACTTAACAGTGGAGATGAATGTGCCTTATGCTGGCCTATGGAGTGTCAAATGTGGGGTGTTAATGCCTACATATGTGAAATCCAATATTTTTTCATCTGGCCAGCTTGACACAAAAGGGCAGAATTATCCTTATTCCAAGAATATTAGGCCATTAACTGGAAGAGCTTTTAGAACTACTTTATTCTGGTCCATGGCTGACCAGCTATTTGAGGAAATAGCAAAGAACAGATTCTGGTTTTCAGACTCCATGTACACTGTTAGTATCACAGGATGAAAAAATGGCAAGAGATAATATTGGGGTTTTTAATCCCTGAACCATCTAATACCTTATTCATTTCAAAAATGCAAAGGGCTAATGCAGACTGGAGGATAGGAGTGATGATCCACAGATCATAGTTCTGTATCAGAAGGATTTTTAAAGGTACACACATAAATTCTGTGTGCCTGTATGTGCATAAATGTCTTCTGTGTCTTCTCTGTGTAGACTAGTGAGATGTCAAGATAGGCACTGTTTGTGACATTTTAGTTGCTAAAAATGCTTATTTTCCTACCCTAAAACAACTTCAGTGAACCTGCTGGAGCAAGAGGAGGGCCAACAGGATGATTAGAGGGATGGAACACCTCTCCTAGGAGAAAAGACTGAGAGAACTGAGATTGTTCAGCCTGAAAGAGAAGGGCTGACCTAATTGTGGCCTTCTAGAACCTGAAGGGACCCTACAAAAAACATGGAGAGGGACTTTTGACAAGAGCGTATAGAGACAGGACAAGGGGGAATGGATTCAAACTGAAGGAGAGTAGCTTTAGATTAGATACTAGGAAGAAAATCTTTACTGTGAGGGTGGTGAGGCACTAGAACAGGTGGCCTGAAAGCGTTGGACGCCTTGGGATTGTTTAAGGTCAGGCTGGATGGGGCTCTGAGCAACCTGGTCTGGTGAAAGGTGACCCTGCCCCTGGCAGGTTGGTTGGAAGGAGATGGTCTTTAAGGTCCCTTCCAACCCAGACCATTCCATGATTCTATGATTCTGTTCTGTGAGGATATTTTTGTTCAGCAGTAGTATTCTTGCATACTTCAGACAATGGGGAGTGTGTGTGTAAATGTAGATATACATGAATAATAAGCATATAAGAGTGTGCAAAACATTACAGCACTGCTTGACATATGCAATATTTAGCTACTTTGCTTCTTCTGGGTTCGTTACTCCAGCCTTTCCATCACCATTCTAATGCCTAACTCTTCAGCAGAAGTGGTCCAGGCAGTTTTCTACCTCCATGTTTTGTTCTGTTTTTAGTGAGTTTGACATTAACTAATAATTTTTTTTAAAAGTTTCCTGATCTTCCTTTTAAGTGTAATGTTGTCCCTCAAAATGCCCTGTTTGATGTCCAATATAAGGAGGATTAATTTCTGCATGGGCAGAATCTTACCATATACTCCTTGAAGACAAGACATGAAGGTTTGAAATCCATGTAAAGCAGATAATTCCCAGAGCATCAGTAGGGCACCTAGAAATAAGTAAGAAAAACGACTTTGTGGATTTAAGGAATCCCCAAGTGTCTTCAAATCCAACCTTACAGCTACTGAAATATTTAAATTTAAAAAAGTTTTTGGAGATGAGAATAAAAACCATTGTTTCAGTAAAAACAGAGGCTGGTGTGCTTACTGTCTGCCTTCGTTTATTACTCAGTATTTCTGTCTTGGCTACAAAATCTCAAATGAGAAAAGACCTTCAGGAGAAGGAACCTGGTCCAGGATGGGGATGGATGGGTGAGGAGAAATGCTCCCCAGAAGGTGCAGAAGACTGACAAAAGCAAACAGTTGACCTTCCTAACAGGAAGGTGTTGCAGGGGGAAAAGCAGTTCTCCTCTTGAAACACCTGAGAGAGCGTGCTGCTCACTGAAGGGAGCAGCCTGGGCACAGGCGAGTGGCAATGAACAGGACTGTAACAACTCAGCTGTGGAAAGGACCGTGCTGTCCTTGGCACCACTCGGTCAGTCCACCTTCAGGGACCCGGTAATGGCCAGCTGCTGGCGTGTGCTGGTGGCTTGAATTTTAAACACAGCCAGCTGGAGGTTACCAGTCCCATTTACTTTGTAGGTAAATCGTATGCAATCTGGCTGAAACATCTTCTCACTGTTGAGCCCAGGAAAAGCCTTACCACCAACCTTGCTGGGGGAAAATAAGGTCTGCAAGCAGCTCCCTTCCTCCATGATACCACCCCCAGCTTTTGTAACACCTTGCTGTCACACAATTGCACCACACTATCCATGGTTTTGGCCCCAGCATCTCAAATGCAAAATCACATCTTTGTCCCTTTAACTTCTCTCTCAGCTGTGATGCCTGTTTTCTCCCCTCCTCTGGGACTGTGCACTCTGTTGCTGCTCCGGCTGCCGGGAGCAAGCGAGGAGAATTTCTCCTACGGGCAAGTAACCAGCCAGTCTGGGGCTGGCATCTTCCCAGAACGCTGCTGTTTGCATACCAGCAGGCAGAGGAGCAGGTGAAATGGGACTGGTGACATCTGTACAGATGTGTTTGACTGCTTACATGCTGTTACGAATCTGCTACCCTTAAAGCCTCCGTTTCTCTGACGAGATCTCTCTCTCTCTCTTTCCCCCTGCCTCCCTCTCTCTCTCTCTCTCTTTCTCTCAAAATTATTTTTCCAAGGAGAAAAGGAAAAGGCAGACAGAAATAGAAGGCAAGAGACAACAGCTTGAGGACCAGATACTTCAGCTGCAGCATTTCAAGGTAAGGGACTGATGCCAGAAATGATGGATTGACTAAATCTGTTCATTATTAGACATGCAGATCACACGTCTGAAAGCTGGGAAAAGCCCACTCTGACATGAAGCAGCTTTCACTGCCCGAGCCCTATCTCTTGCAGTGATCATGTCCTGCCTGCTTTTCATTCCATGTGTTTAATGCACAGGACCATGTTGTTTAAATGCTTTAGGAGCATGGAGTCAGGAGGGTGTGAATGCAGACAGCACAGTGGTGCTGTTATTATTAAATGCTGTTATTTATTATACATAATGATAAGACACCAATCGCTGTGAATTGGGTGTGCACTGCATAGCTTCAGCCAGCACTTTCTGCCTGCAGAGCTGCGTTGGATTTCTCTGGTGCCTGTCATTAGGTTTTGTGTCTGTGTTGCAGAAGGAGTGTTAGTTAGCATGCATCTGTGTATGTGTGTAAAGATTTCATTGTAGGCTGAAGTTATTAGGCATGCATGGCATAATAAAATGGACATGTATGTACATGCAGGGAAGGTGTTGATGCATACGTGTGTGTCTACATGGAGAAGCGCCTTGATATTTAACAGGGTGCCAAGCAATCCCAGTCCCTGTTGGTCTCCATGACAGCTGCAGATAGCATCATTTGAAAGCCATCCTTGCTATTTCTATCGTTTCTCCCTCCTGTCAGTAGCATTTTGTGCATAGCAAAGATAAGAACAAAAACATACGTGTGATCTTTTTGTAACTGATGAGCATTTGTGGGTCAGATCTTGTTATATTAGTTCAGTAGGGGAGCCTGAGGAATTTCAGTGATTAAAATATCTGAGAAAGATGATTAGAACTGGACAGTTTATCCTCACAGCAAGTGAGCTGAGCTGTGTTTTTAAAATTAAGATGTTTAGGTTGCTTGTGGAATAAGTGTATGTGTGTGTATGTGTGTATATGGATATGAACAGTGCACCTGCATTGGGAGATGATGTGCAGAATATCTCTGCCTGCACATACACTTGTAGACCAGACTGCAAGTTATGCTACAGGCAGGATCTTTCTCCTGCCTCTCCAAGACCCTGCAGTCATGTTCTGCAAATTATTCCTCCTTTTCTGGGAAACACGATGCAGTTAAGCCCAAGTGATTGATATCAGCCTACACAAATGCCCCATCAGGTTTACTCCCAGTCTGTGGATGTCACACATTGGTGTTTCCAGTCAAAGATGTGATTGCATTTCTGTGGGGCAACAGGAGTTGCCATTTTGTGCAGGCTGCCATTGACTACAGGCAGGGGAGAATTTGTTCTGGTAACTCAAGGGTACTGCAGCAGAGCAGTAAGGTACTGTTCCAGTACCTTCACGATGCTTGCTTTTTTCCTTTTTGCTACCAAGCTGATGACTCCTTTTAGCATGTTAACTGTTTCCAAGCTAACTGCATTATGATTCTTCGTGAAATTCTTTAAGCAGAGCCTTTTGGATAGACAGTTCTGTCAATTTTCTGCTTCATCTGTTTTACTTTGATATAGCTGTTGCTAGAATGTATTTTATCATCATGCGTAGGAAAAGTGAAACCCCTCAAGGTGGTGCAGTGGGATCAGCCCCTCAGCTGATGTAGACCGGCACTGACTTCAGCCCTGCTATGTTGATTGCCACTAGTGGAGGTTCAGTTTTGCTGCGTGGATTTTTTTCAGTGACACACATGAAAAATAGCTGTGTCCCTTTATTTTTTATCCCACAGGCTGGAGCAAGAGCAGTAATCGTACAGGAAGCTAATGGGAGATCAGGGCATAGAAATTTAATGACAGAGACATTTAAAATGCCAATTTTCTCAGCTAAAATCACAGCCAGACTTAAGGTCTGTAATCCTGTGTACAAGGATGAGCATCAGGATATAAGATCTTCTCCACCTCTCCATTCTGTGGCATCACTTGTCACCAGAGGAAAATTGTACTGCTTTTACAGGGGTGGTCATGGTGACTGCTGCTGTAGGAGCTGCCTGTACCACCAAGCAACTGTCTGCTGGGAAACCTGAATGAGGTGATAGCAGAGGTCTAACTGGGACTGGAGAGTTCATCCTCATTGCTGCTAGAACCTTCGTAAAATTATAATAAAAAATTTAAAAAATGAAGACAGAAGCACTGGCTGATAGTGTTTCTGTTTCTCTTTGGAGACAGATGAAGAAAACTGCATTTTTGTTTCATACATTTTTCAGTGTTCTGGTTGTTTAGTGGAGTGCTGACCAACACTGTATTTTGCCTGCCAGTTTGATTCACTCATCTGCAAATCTCTGTATCCCCCTCCTAGCTCCCCAATGCTCTCCCTCACCTCACCCTGCTTGTCCTGAGCCTCTCCAAGTCAGGAGCTCCAAGTCTGATATCAGTATAGTCCCTCAGTCTGATATGGCTCCCCAGTCTGACACACCAGACCAAAATAAGTGCATATATTTTCCTTCAGAGTGCTAAGTAGAACATGGTTCATTTCCTGAATTATGTGGATTTCCTCTAATGCTGTGCAAGGCATAAATCCGGGTTAAAAGACCAGGCTTTCCAAGGAAGCCTCTGTATTTACTTAAAATGCTGTGAGGCTATTGGTGTACATATATAGTGTAAGGATTTCATATCGGTGTTCATTAAAATCTGCTGTGAAGAAACCTTTGAAAATGAAATCTAGGTTAATCCTGTGTGTGCAGTATCTGGGTTGATCCCACAAGCATAAAAGCTTGAATTCACACAAAGACGTTCATGCCAGTATTCAATGGGTTTGCTTCATTTTTGTGCAGTGTCAGAGTAATTTTCTTTTTAAAATGCACTGTGTAAAATAGCATGTTAGGTTACCTAATAAGGGTTCTGGCAGCTACAGGGTTTCTGTTAATTTCAGAAAATTTTATTCACATTGGAAAAATATCTAATAGAAATAGTTTATTGCAAATGTTTATGCTGGATTACCTACAGTTTTCAAGTTGCTGGTGCCAATTAGACCCCTGGCAAAATGACTTTACTACCAGTTCATTCATTTTTTGTTTGTCACATATCTGGCTGAAAATAAGGCAGCAGCAGGTGCTGTCCCACTGCTTTAGGCAGAGCAACCCAGCAAACACTAGACCTAGTAAAAGTTAGCGCTGAACATGAACAAGGCTTTGGCAACACCTTTTACAAAGGCTCCTGACAATGAGGCCATTCCTGAGAATGACATCAGAACAAAAGTGTGGCTCAGCTATTAATGATCTCTGTGAGATTCAGAGTTAATCAAGTGAAACCCTTCAAATGTGAAAATCTGGAGTAGGAGACAGTCTAGAGTAGTATAGGCTCTAAAAGCTGAATTCCCTTTCGCTGACAGTGAAACCATATCTTCTCTTCTGTGAATCACTGCCAAGTAAGGACATTGGTGGGCACAGACTGACTGTGTAGTACCTTGAGGCCATTGGGGCTCTCTGTTGAAGGCAGGAGGTGTATTTGTCTACATTACAATCAGATGTCTTCATTGGAAAGCCTTTGGTGTTGGAACAGATATAAAGATGCTTTGAAGCCCCATTTTTTGAGATTGAACATGCTCTTTTGCTCTAATAAGAGGCAATTTACAACAGCTCCCCTAACCTCACAGCTACTCCAGTCCTTAATATGAAAATAATACTTCTTCGTGCATATAATGCAAGGTCAATTTTGTTGTGTTTTTTAACAACAGATGGAGTTTAACTGTCATGCCACAACAGTTTCTTAGCTGTATGCTTACAAATGGGGCTTCCTTGTCCACAGGAACTGGAGGTGTTACCAGCTTCTAGAGTTTAAAATCAGAGAAGTGGTCAAAATTCATCTTACACCAAACACATTTTGTGCAGTATCCACCAAAATTATTTGGTTTCTGGAGAAAGACTAAAATTTATTTTGGTTTCTCAGTTGAACTGGACAATACAACCTACAAGCAACAACTTCTTTTAAGAACTTGTTCAACTAGGCAGCAGTTGGGCCTGCCTGTTTTAACAGAGATGTTTACTATTTCAAATAAACTCCAGGGTAGCAGTATTTCTTCCAAAATCTGACTGCCTCTGTAGTTAGTTGAATAGAATTTCTATAATTGTCTACTGTAGCTCTGTTTGGTGGCCGATAGTAATAAAATAAACAGAACAAAACCTCCTAATTGAATGAAAAATTACTTCTCTGCTGTTACTTTAACTATTACCAATTACAATAAATCCATTTTCCACAGTTATTTTAGTTCTAGAGTGGTATAAATATTAGGGACCTATTTATTTTAACATCTGCTTCTTAAAGAATGCAGTTCATGAGCACAAACTGTAACATAATTACATCTTTACTCTGAAGGAAAGGAAAGCCTTTTTACGTTGTTATAGAGGTTTTGTTAGGGTATGGTTTTAGCTGAAACTATCTCATCTATAAATAAATTTTAATTTTGTAGTTCCAGTTATATTGCTGTCCTCAATTTAATCTATTCTTAAAATAATTGCTGTCAGAAAATATAAATAGAGATGTCTGTCTCTCGATATATATACACTGGAAAAACAGAGATAACTTTTGCAGATGAAGGAATCTTGTTATTTCTTTATAGCAAATCCCTTTATGATTTTCAGGTAAACTAATCTTTAAACCAAATGGCAACTCAGCCAAGCACACAAACAGTATTTGATGGTGTCATACAGTCTCCATTCCCTACAGGGTCAGTGCAATATTTTCCAAAACCTAGTTCGGAGATAAGGATGTCATGTAGAACAGTGTTAGATGCCTTGCACAAGCCCAGGAATATGATATCTGTTGTTCTTCCTTTATCCACCAATATGGATATGGATATTTATGGCTCCATCATAGAAGGCTACCAAATCTGTCAGGCATGGTTTGCCCTTAGGATGGTCTGGTTGGCTGTCACCAATCATCTCCTTGTTTTTCATGTGGCTTAGCATAGTTTCCAGGAGGATCCTGCTCCATGATCTTTCCAGGCACTGAGGTGGATGGGACTAAGCAGCCTGTCATTGCGCAGGTCTTCCTTTCTTTCCTTTTTAAAAGTGGGGACACTTTTCCAGTCACTGGAAACTTTACCAGTCTACCATAACTTCTCAAATAAAGTGAATAATGGCTTAGCCCCCTGCTCTGCCAGTTCTCTCATGAGGTCTCATGGTCTTGTGCACCTTCAGGTTCCTTAGATGGTCTTGAACCTGATGCTCCACTACAGTGGGTGGTTCTACATTCTCCCAGTCCCTGCCTTTGCCTTCTCCATCTCAGGCAGTGTGGCTGGAGCACTTGCTGGTGAAAGCTGAGGCAAAAATGTCATTGAGTACCTCAGCCTTCTCCATGTCTAAGGTAACCAGGTCTCCTTTTTCCTTCTGGAGAGTCTGAACATTTTCCCTAGTCTTCTTTTTATCACCAACATATCTGTAGAAGCTTTTTTTCTTGTCTTTGTTGTCTTTGGCCATATTTAAGCCTATCAGGGCTTTAGATTTCCTGACCTGATCCCTGGCTACTTGAACAATCCCTTTGTATTCCTCACTTGGAGAACTGCTTTCACCACTTGTCCTTGCTTTCACACTCCTTAGGCTTTCTTTTCATGTTTGTCCGGGAGATCCCTGTTCATCCACACAGGCCTCCTGGCATATTTGCCTGGCTTCCTCTTTGCTGGGATAATCACTCCTGAGCTTGGAGGAGGTAATCCTTGGATATCAACCAGCTTTCTTGGGCTCCTCTTCTCTCCAGGGCTTTATCCCATGATATTCTACAAAGCAGATCCCTGAGGAGGCCAAAGTCTGCTCTCCTGAAGTCCAGGGTAGTGAGCTTTCTGTGCACCTTCCTTGCTGCCCTAAGGATCTCAAACTCCATTTCATGGTCCTTGTGGTTGAGGCTGCCCTCGAGCTTCACATTCCCCACCAGCCCCTCCTTGCTGGTGAGCACAAGATCTGGCATAGTACATCTCCGTAGCCCCTCTGTCACTTGGAGAAGGAAGTTAGCATCACGGCACTCCAGGAACCTACTGGATTGCTTATGGCCTGCTGTTGTCCCTCCAAAAGGTATTGGGGTTGTTGAAGTACCCCAGACGGAACAGGGCTTGTGAACATGAACTCACTTTTAAATGTCTGTAGAGAGCCTCAGCAGCAGTTTTGGGACATGGAGAGGTTAAGAACTAATTCGGAGAGAAATTTCAATTTTGAGAGCACAGGGAACCCCTCTTCATCCCATTCTGTGTATTAGCACCTTTGGGCTGATGCCCGCCTTATCCTGAGATGTTTGTTTCCCACCAGGATTTAAACTGAGAATCGAGAGGCTCTCTGCCACTCTGCTAACCTGTTTTATGATCCACAAGAGAAATCCAGATTCATTAGACCAGAAAGGGAGTGGGAGATGGAATAGGCCTGCACAGTGTAAGTATTTAGGGCACTACTCTATCTGAATTAGAGTATGAAACCTTGGATATCCTTGCTGAGAAGTAGTATTTTGAAAGGAGGGGTTTCAAAAATCCTTATATGCTTTTCTTTTCAAGTAATCAGAAAACAAAATAACTATCTTCAGTTAAAATCTTTTAGTAATAAAAGAATAAAACAGAATAAAAAAATAAAATAGTTTATCGAGGCCAGCTACACAAATTGACTGCCACAGAGAGATGAGAGCTTTAGTCCTTTAGCTCATGTTCCTTATCTGCTTGCACGTCATTGAAACACAGCTGTAATTATTCTGGTATGATGCTTTCTGGTATGATGAAGCATGAGTTGTGCTTTTATTCAGGAAAAATATTATGTGTGAGTTGTGCTTCAGACTGGGGCACAGTTATCTTGGGATGATCATGTAAATAAACATACCATACAGGCAGGACTTCCTTGAAACGCATCAAAATTAGCATTTGGGTTTCAAGCAGTAACAAGGTCCTTCAAGCACCTCATGGCCACTCCAGCAGATTTTGTTTCAGCCAGACTGTGTCGATGTAGCTCAAGGATGCTTACGGCTCTCTGCAACCTCAGCCCCTCCCGATGGCCTGAAACATGTTCAAAAACGAATTCACATCACCTGAATCCAGCTTTTTAAAATAATGTGTATAAGAACTTTTAAAACTAGAAAATAATGGAATCTCTGAAATATAATTTTTCTTTTTACCTCTTTTGACCAATGTGTGTATGTGAGAAGGAGTGATAAACTGAAGCCAAGGAGAGACTGAATATAGAGAGGAAATTATTCTTTTGCGAGATAAGAGTGAAAACAACTGTGGCTCTGTAGTAATAATAACTTGCAAAGCCTATTTGTTTTGGGGGGAGAGGTTTGACAATTTTTGAAATCTCAGATTGTTAACTATTCCAAAAAGATTTTCTTTTTTAAAAATTTTTACTTCTCTCACAATACATTTAACTTGCTTTGTAAATGTGGAGTGAGTACTCATAGGGAAAACCAAAGCATACCTAAATTTCTGGTGCCAGGAGGTAAAACTGTGGTCACTCTTTTCATGTGTGTATCTTTAAGAGGGGATCTTGTTCAGTCTTTTCAGTCCAACTGCGTGAAGGCCAGAAACCTCAGCTAGCTTGTAACTGTTTTTTATTCCAGCTCCAAAATTCCCTGGGAATCAGAGATGTTCTCATGAGTTTAAAAAGTAATTTATGTGCGAGGGAACCCTGAGATCTCCTTGTGCTCCTGCCAACAGGAGCAGGTTTGTCCCACGCCCATCTTCATCCCAATACGTTTGGATTCTTGACCAGGACAGAATCCCATGCCCCACCCCCTGGAGACTTGCTCCCAGGCTGGGCCATGTGGGACCTCATTGTAGCATCCCCTTTCACAAACTATGTGCCTGATGGTGTGTGCTTGCCAGGGCAGCCCGGTCTCCTCATCCCTCCCCTCACCTCTGCAGCAGCCACTGGCACTTGTTTATAGTTTATTCTCATTATGGTGCTTAACCTTGCCACAAGTGAAATATTAAACAATTGAACAGAGCCGTCATTATCATCCTGCAATGGAAAAGTCTGAAATTTTAAATAGACTTTCTAAAGAGAGATACTGAAAAATAAGCCCTAACTCTCCAGCATAAAACACAACTGTCAAGCAGAACTTCCTGGAAGACTAGAAGCTTAGAAAATATATGTAGAAAAGACTTATGTGCTTGACTTAACAGTCATCTTATTGTTCATTGTGTTTCATCTCAATGTCATCTCAAGTCTTTAATGAATGTTGGAAACACGTACCTTGTATCGGGCCATACCTGTGATCCCTGTCAGTGAAACTAGTCTGTACAGGCCAGTGCTCTGCAGCTGATGAATGATCTGAACGAGAGAGATACAAACTTTGTGCCTGCTCTTGTAGAGTCTTGACAATGTCTCTTGGCTGTGGTGGGTTTCCTTGAAGCTAAAAGAGCTCAGGTTTTGGTTCGTCTTCTTCGTCTTTGACTGGAAACAGCTGTCTACTTGATTTACAAAGTTAAATAAATGCGACTTGAACAATTTGAAAGCAATGTACTCAGAATATTTACACTGGTGATCTTGCTAATGAATAGGAAGCGTAGTCTGAGGACATAACTGATTGGTGCTTTTTTCCCCAAAAATCATTCCTAACTGGGCCTCTATCTGTACAGCTGTAATTTCTGTTCCTGTAAGGTTTTTAAACAGACAAAGCATGAGACCTTCATGAAGAAGCTGTCTGTAGCTGTCATCACACCCATCCATCAGGTCATTTGCCACAGACATGCCTTCTCCGTGCATCTGCAGCTCCGGTTGCACGCGGCTCACACTGAAGCCGTGCTGTTACAGCCCCTTGCCTTGTCATGGGGGCACCAAGCCGAGATGCAGCCCTTCCCCGAGTGAGCACAAATCATGCCAGCTATTTCAGTCTTCCTTTACCCATTTCTGCAGTCATGTTGCACTGTTTTACACGTTCCTGTTTGCTCTGTTGCTGTGCTGAACGTGTGCTTAGAGAAAAAGCAGTGGCTGGGTAAATACTCAGAGGAGCTGAAGGGCAGTCAAATGTACCTGCTACAGCAAGCAAACAAGGGGGAAAGATAATCTCTACGAAGTCTTTTGGCTGCCATGATTCCCGGTGGGGTTTATAATAGTGTCCATTGTTTATTTTTATTTACTTGTTTACTTGCTTCTTCTATTATTTATTTTCTCATCTCCCCACATGTACCCCCCTTACACCCACTGGTGGCTCACTGGTGCTGAAGCAAAATTCTATTACTCCAGGTGTTGTAGGGAAAGATGAGACGTGCTTTTTGGGGACAGGCGGAACACCAGTCCCTTTGGTGAGCCGACTGCCTTGGAGATCCTGGCCTCAGTGGTCCAGTGCAGCAAGGATTTTATGATAAGGAAAGCTCAGGCAAATTACCCATACCTGTGTGGCTGGGAAGAAACTTGTGAAGAGGTTATGCCATCAGTCTCCAGTGCCTGGTCACAAAAGCTTGTCCATTACAGTGGACAGGTCTAAACACGATGGAAAAAATTAAGTTAATGTATTTTAATGTTCTGTGTGATGAATACATATTAACCGACTGTCAGATAACGTTCGCAACTCTTGGAATAAATGTAACCTCCTTAAAAAAAAATTTAAGACATCTCTTCCTTAAGATATTTCTAAGAAATGCTTTGTTCGTTTCCTGAACAAAGAATAACAACAACAAACTAGCAGCTCCAAAGGATAATGTTTAATCTTCTTTATAAACACGCTGTTTGCTCTTGAGCAGGCTAAGCTTCACCAGCTAGGATACTTTTTTTTTTATTGAATCATACATATGAAAGCTATGACAATGAGATTCAAGTAGAGACTACAATCAAGCTGCAAGTTTTTCAGCTTGGCTTGTTTCCCTCATTTGGGCAATGCTTGAATCATACCATCTATCATGCACACACGCTCCTTGGGCTGAAACAAGTGTCTTAGATAACTGGAAAGGCAACAAAAAGTTTTGCTGCTATGTAAAACCAGATCATACCAGCAAGCTGGAAATGGCTGCTTGTCCTGCTCCCGGGACAGTCATACCATACAAGGCCACAACCATCTTGCAGCAGAGCAGTGTAGAATCTGTTGTGTTTGCTGAGGACCACACCTCTCCTTTTTTCTGCAAGTAGATTGTCTCACACTGAAAACCCACATAGGAAAACTCTGCATCAGTCTGAGCAGAGTCAGACTGTTTCATTTGCCTAATGGAAAATTAAATACTACAGCATCACTCAGGAATACATTCCGAGAAGCTGCTTATTTCCAGATGGACTTACCTGTCATACAGCTTATGTCTACAGCCCCTTTCTGCATTTGCATATTTCTTCACAAATGGTTAAGGGCATCTAACATTAACATGCCTGCTCACACTACAGGCATACGAATAATCTTTTTTTTCTTTTTTTTTTAAAGTCAAGGGAAGGCCTGCTGGCAAAGGAACAAGTCTTTCTATAGTCTCAGCACCTCATGTCCCAGTAACCTCTTTGCTAACACTGGCAACGGTGCTGTGCAGCAGCAGGCCAGGCCCAGACATGCTGGGTAGCCTGTACTAGCTGGGTTAGAGCCAGGGGAATGGCTGGGGAAGCTGCACAAGGATACGACAGCAAGAAATGCAGTGTGTGGAGAGGCTACGGAAGGCGGGTAGGCAGGACAAAGGAGGAATCTCAGAGGAGTTCTGACAATGGTCATTCTCGCACTTCCCTTACAAAGTCAATTTTATCAACCCAGGCAGATTGCTGGGAGCGTGCACAAGCGGAACAGGCTTCATTGCTCTGTGTGGCTTTCCCTCTTAGAGCTGATCCACTGGGTGATGGGGGGCCTCCAGGTAGCTTCCAAACAGCAAAGTCTGACTCACTGCTGCCTCTAGAGCTCCAGATCTGCCTGAAAACTTCACCCTTTTTGTACTGACGTAACTGTCTGAAATGCAGAGAGCAAATCTGAAATGCAGGCAGTTTTACTAGCACCCGAATGGGAGTGTTTGGGGGTAATATCTGACTCACAGTGACAGGCAAAAGAAGATGTTCGTTGCACTCTATTAGTAGGCCATGGGCTGGTTATATGTAGATTTGAGAACTTGGGAAACCAACCTTTTGCGTTCATGTTTTTCCCTGGCACAAATACTGGATGGATAGAGGGAAAAATAATTTCATATTAATAAATAAATTCAGCTCTAAAATGTTAATGTCTCATGGTCTTCAAGCCTCAAAATACAAAGACTTTTGCCAAAACTTCAATTTGGCAAAGATTTCAGTAAAAGTGCCTTTGATGTAGCCCTGCTGATTTCAGTGGAATTACACCAGGGATCATTAGTGGCTGTTTTCTAGGGCAGAGAACACCATAATTACCCGGAATAGTCCACATCCAGAAGTGTTTCACAAGGGCAGGCACATTTTACTGGAGGAGGCTGTCTTGGGTCAACTTTTGACCTTTGTTTCTTCTCAGGATTACCATCTTCCTTGAACTCAGGAGGCAGAAGAGTGCTCCACTTCCGCAAGCACTGCTTTCAAGGAGAGATAGTACTGATTGCCCCCTAACCATTTGCAAATACAAAAACCACACAAGCTTGTTTAAGGAACTACCTCAAAAGTTAGCAGCACGGCAAGGACTGGGGCTTTTCTCTTGTCCTAAAAAGTCATGACAAGTCTGGCAGATGTGTCTGGGCCTCAGGTTAAGACACTGTTAAAATGCATGTGGGACTGGAAATGTGTTATTCTCATGAACAAATTTTATGGAAGTGATTTCAAAATTAGCAAGACTGATGGTTAGAACTAATCAACTTTCACAAAGCAGAGAGTGCAGAGGTGACGTGGAATAGGCATAATGATTTATGAAAAGGATGCTAAAAAGTTTTACTTGCTGTAATAAAATGTCCTCTGATACTTAAACTTTCGATGCAACATTAAAGTAAAATGCAGCACTAAAAGTAAAGGTTTCCTTTGCATATACAGCATTAATTCTACTGTGTGCATTTGAGAAGCTATGCATTATTTCCTTGCTAGCACTAAATGTAACCAACTTAAAGCCCTCAGGCTTCACTGTCCTGAAGCATGAAACTGGAATAAATACCACGTAAGATTGCTGTGCACCACTTTTATGGCCATCGTGTCTGCTTCATTCAGACATTTGGCACAATTTCTTTCTGTCCTGTCCAACATTTGTTCACTTATTTCTGTCCTCACTATGGTCTGTTCACATAATTGTGACCTGGTTTTTTCCTTTTTTGCATGATGCAGAAGTCACTCTGTTTTCCTATGCTTGAACAAACTAAACCAAGTAAGCTGCCAGTTATTTCTACAATGTCAATGCTCAATTCTGTGCAGACAAACCAAATCACCTGAGAACAGTGGCAGCCTAGAGGATCGCAAGCCCAGTGCCCTTTCCACTTCAGTAGCAGAGAGCCTTTTTAATGACGTGATCTAATTTCTGTTGAAGGATTTAGTCCTGAAGAAATTGTTTTCTTGTGGTAAATGAAGGAATACTTACACCAGCCAGTACATAGCATAGCTGTTGCTCTGTCAGTGAAGTGGTTCCTTCTGAAAGTACATCATATTCACTGTATTCACAGTATTCACAATATTCAAATATTCCAGTATGGCAATGAGCTGTACAAATACCTGTATTTTTACAGTAGTGTATCTGGCCACTCTAAGAGCTCTTTATCATTTTCACAACATCTAATCATACAGCACAACTTTGGTGCATAAAGCTCTAAAATGCAATATAAAGTTAAAGCTCATAGCAGACAAAGAAACTATGCTGAAATACCAGCTTGTGGCCATTTTAATCACAGGCTTGTTAAGCAAATGCACGGTATTGTTGCGCAGGGGTAGCTCATACAGGTGGGTATTTCTGGGTTCCATCCTCATGCAAACCTTCTAGTAGCGCATTTGAGAAACACTTCTTGTTTTTCCTGGGATAAGATTTTGCAAGATTTTTTTAAGAAACATAACCCAAATTTCATAGCTATGGAGGACAGATGGCAGCAAACTCTCTTTTGTTTCCAATCTGCATCTGGCTCTGGTTTGCATCTGTCTGGGTTGCTTTGATGTGGGCTGCCTCACTAGACTGTCTCATATCCAGGAGCTGTGCCCAACCACCCGGCACAGCTCTACCACCACCTCACTACCCACCCTTGGTCTCATCATGTGTACCAAGGCCTTCCCTACATGTTTGTGATGAAAGTGCCTCCTTGGGAAATGCTTGCTTAAAGCAGGTGAGAGATTCTTCCACCCCTGCCCACTGCTTCACCCCTACACCAGTTATCTGGCCAGGGAGAAAATGCTTCCTGCACAGCAAGATGTGTGACCAACATCCCCTGGTGTGTGCCTGCCTGTTAGCCTATTGTATCTGCAGTGAGTGTAAAAATACACACAACCTCAGCAGCTTGGCAAATAGACTGTCTGCAGTGTAAGAAATGCATTTATAAATGTTTTCATTTCTCAATCTTCTTGTCTGAATTCTTCAGTATAGTATTTAACAAATGCCTTAATTTTCATCTTAAAAAGGAGAGCCGGATACATCAAAGCTTCTGGTTTTCCTGTTTTAGATAAAATATGCTGACATTTCACCCGAGAGGGAGGATTTTTAGTAGATCATAGCATTCCTGTCTCTAAATATGTCTTTTAAAAAATCCCATTGATGCTTTCCAGTTTCAAATTCATGCTATTAATAGGTTAAAAGAAAAAAAAATCTGGGAGAAAGAAACCACGTGATTTTGTAGCTTAAGTGTTTCCTATAAACAAAGACCAAAACAAAGGCTGTAAAAAAACACCTTATTTTTAGTGTACAGCAGTTGTACTGAAGGGACTGGCTTCTCCCTGTGTGAGCATCATCATGGAGACTCTGTAAAAGCACACTGAAAAAAGCCTGGGTTTTATCTGTCCTCTTGGAGTAGGAGAGGACTGACTGTTAACTTAATGTCTTCCATGCCAGTGCTGTCCAAGCAGCACTTTTTCAAAGGCTTTATTTATTTATTTTTGCTGGAGCCATATCTAAAACAGGTTTAGAGCAGAGAAGGCTGTCTTCATCTTCAGAGCTTGGTCTTGAGAAATTTTGGGGTTTTTTACCAACTGAGTGTCACTCAGGATTTCAGATTCAAGACCACAGCTGAATATGATACATGCAGCAACATAGTTCCTCATGCAGCTGGTCTACATTTGAAAGAAAAGGCAGCAATTTGCTAAAGAGCAGTCAGCCTTCACTAGGCTTTGCACTGGATTTAGCCCAGCAGGTACTCACTGAGCTGTGCTGTTGAGACTTTAGAAGCCAAAGCACAGATTGTTAAATGTTTAGCTCCTCAAGACCTGCAAATCCGGCTTTGACTGCCTCGCTTGGTTTCTTCATACATGTGGTGACTTGAGAGTCCTCTGTTGAGGGGACATTTCTATAGCACAGTGAGTCTGAATGAGGTCATGAAAATTCTGGCCCATAATCAGCTCAGTTGAACACAAAAATTTCACTACCAGCACATTAAATGTGGCAGGAAGCAGTAGTAGATGGTAGTGGCAGGAAGCAGTAGTAGATGGTAGTGCCAGGACAAGGATTAGCAAACTGCAGAAACTGTGGCTGGAGATAGCCACTTGTAATGTTTTGGCAACTAACACATTGGAGACCATGAGCAAAGCTGAATTCAGCCAGGTAAAGTATGTCACCAGCATCAGCAGGTCCGACTATTGAACTTGACTGCGTGGGACAAGAGCTTGAGACCTTTTCTGTTATGCAGAAGTCCTAATTCACACAGAAATCACTTTAAATCTGCCTAGACATCCCCTCATGCACAGCACAGTTGAAGCCAGTGAAAGCTTGAGTAATTTTTGAAGTATAATTTGCGTGTGCATTGCTTTATGTCTGCTGCCTTACTAAAATCTAATTGCCTGACATCAAATAGGCCATGGAGTGACAAAAATAGTTTGTGCATAGATACTATGTCTATATATATACACATACTCAAAAACAAGCAAGAAAGCCTTGTCTGTCATGTCAAAAATGTTTCTATTTTGGGTGAGGTTTGAAGCTTGCTTTTGGTGGTAAGTGTTTTCCCTTTATACATAGTTTGCACAAGTCATGTTCCATTCCAGCGACAAGCATGGCATTGAAAAGACACATATGGCATGTTTGGGCTGCCTCTGAAATCCAATTTCCTTGAATTGATGATTTCCTGATTAACTCCTCTTTGCAGAAGAGAAGCTGGTTCCTTGAACTAGCATTGCCAATGACCATGCAAATTCTAAATCAAGGCTCCGCTTTACTGATCAATGCAAGGGAAAGTTTGGTTCATCCCCTGGCTGACCACTTTTTCCGCCAGCTCCGTTTCCTTCTTGCCAAGGAGCAAAGTCCTGCTTAGGACTTTGGGCTCCTGATCTTCCTCATCCTATCTGCTGCATTTCTCTGTCGGATTTGGGCCAGACAAGGAACACAGGCATATATGCTATGTAAAGCATGGCTTTCAACCAGTGCACCTCCACGGGTGAACTACCCTGGATAAGCTGCAGCTGTATTAAACGGGGACCAGGTGAGGCTATAGCCACATTTTCGGTGTAGAAAGCACAATAAAACTCCCAGGAATAATTCTATTGGGTGAAGGATATTGGTGCTTTTTGCAACAGTGTTTCTGTGTCCTGGATTGTCCATGATTTCTGGAAGACTTTTGTTCATTTGTTCTGATTTGTTTATGCCCAAGAGATGATGTGTATGCTCATGTTTATGTATACATGTATCTGTCTGTCTGCGTGTAAATATATGGAGACACATCTGTTGTATAAATAAAAAAACTACAGCTTTGACTGATTTAATAGCAGACTATTTTTATACTCCATGAAAAACATTACATTCAGAGCACACTGATCTTTTGTTTTTGAAGCTTTAGAAAGTTTATGACTTTAGTCCTTCCAGCACATGCCTTGTCATTCACAAGAAATCCACTCTTGCATTCAAAAATTTCAGTTCTTGCAGGACTTGCTAATTAACTAATTTTAAACTCTTTGTTTTATTAGGAACTAAAAATAACTTCGTATTAGGGCATTGATGGTAAATAAGCCATATACTGTAAAACTGACACTCCTCAATGTGGAAGACATGACATCTGGATAAACAGCTAATCGTTTGGCTGTTACCAACTGTCTGAAGCAGTAAGCAGAAATTCAGTGGGGACAGTCATATTCAGAAGCAAAGACAGCTTCTTCTCAATCTTCAGATAGTTTTTGTTCAGTCTGTACCTAAGACATGGGATTTTTTTACATTACAGTCAAAAGCTCTTCGGGAAAAATGGCTGCTAGAGGGAATTCCTGCTGGCTCTGCAGAAGAGGAAGAAGCCAGAAGGAAGCAGTCAGAAGAGGATGAGCTGAAGGTAAAAAAGCTGGAAGAAAACATACACAGGTAGGGACAGCTTCCTTCAGCTTTGCTTAAGAACAGTCACTCCCATTAAGACTGGAGACTTTCCTTGCCAAGGTCCCCATCTCTGGCAGCAGCTGATGGCAGCTGCCCAGGCAAGACTGTAAAAGGCAGTCACACATACAGCCAAATATGCCCAGCGTTTGTCTCCTAGATGTCCACGTTGTGCAAGATAGAGTCATTGTGTTATCTTTGTGTTTAATGGACTTTTATGGATTTCTTTCATGAGGTAGCTAAAAAGAGGGCCAAGTTCCCCCTTCAGATGCATGTGTATGACTTGATCAACACTCAAGAGATTCTCCATTACTTTACACCTCCTACAGCCGAAATGAGTTCAAAGAGGGAGAGCATCCATTTGCACTCACTTCACTGGTGCAAATGACTTTTTGAAATGCAACAGCAGATGCCACCAGCAGATCAAATACCTACTGTTTTCAGAAGCAAGGTTTGGGTGTTAGAATTATCTTCTTTTATCAGTTTCCCATTGCAGTCTGAGTTGACATTTGTCCTCTTTTTTGTGTTTTCCCTCATTTTGTTACAAACAAAGGTCTCTAAAGTTCATAAGGAGAGTGTTTTTAATCCTCACAGAGCAAATTCCAGAGCTGTTTCTACCATTTAGGCTATGTAAATTTAGAGTTTTTTCAGCTGACAAAAGCTGGTAAAACTTGGCAACACAACTTTTACAAATATGTCAGCTGAGGCTACAACAGAGAAAAAGGGAACAGGACCAGTAGTCCAAGGGCTGACGTATTAACTTAGCATCTGGTGAACTCAATTTGCCTTATGACAGGTTTCTTGTGAAATTTCTTGGAGAAGTCAGTGAGAATGTTTCTTTGGGGATATACGCAAGCAGACCTACCGTAAGCTTGGACAATGCTAAGTGACTACTATGTGGAAGATGTAGATCAGCATGAATGTAAGAGTTCTGTCATGCTACTGGTCTTTGTCCTGTGATTCGTGTTAATTGAAACTGAGAATGCGTATTGTTCTTTTACATTTGTGGTAACATAAGGCATTTTAGATTTCATATGATTTTAGATTTCATATGATACCTGATGTTCTACTTCATAAATTAATACTGTGTACAGGAAGAATACAAGGACTATGCTTCAGGAATATGTACTGTAATACATATTTCATCTAGTGCTGAATGCTGCAAGGTGTTAGGAGCTCTGACCCCATCCAGCAAACACATCAAAGAGTGGCTAATTTCAGTGTTACGAGTACCACCACTGAAGGAAGTGAAACCTCTTTGCTTAATTAATTCAAAGTGTAGCATGAAGGACTATGTAAAACCTTTTCCCTATGGTTTGCTTTTTAAATTCCTTAACTGCAGCCATGAAATCAAATATTTGAATATTTGAAAGTAACAGAGCTCTGTTCTTCTGTGACCATCTATCTGTCAAATGACAGCTCAGCTGCTTTCTCCTGAGTTGAAGACATTTGTGTGACAGCCTCACTAACACGCTTAACTTCCCCGTTGTCTTTCTAAGGGAATTCCAAAGACAGTAAAAAAGTATTTTAATTTAAGTGAGAAAATATTATGTCTGATATGTAGAGATTAGACAGCAGAGGTTGAGGTCATTAGTCTAATTACAGTTTGCATCCATGACAACAGGACACATCCAGAGCCCATCAAAATAGGCTGAGAAGGTAAAGGGCTGCAGAAGGGGGAAGAAGAAGAGAGACAATGTCAAGCACATTATCCTGAGAAGTGAAGTAGAATGAACTCATCCTGAAAGTATTTTTCTTGCTGCCTGTGCACTAGATTTTCCCTCTGCATTCCCAGGAGAGAAACAAAGGGGAAGGATTACAGGGGGATCCTTCATCTGTTCATGTTAGCAGGGGATCAATGGCCCTTTGGAAGTCCACTATGCACTATCCAGGGGAACCCTGTGAAAAAGCCCGAACCCTCTCGACAAGGGTGACAGAGGACAGACTAAGCTGGTTCACCAGGAGGATAGAAAATTATTCAAGACCAGCCCTAAGGCTGATTCTGCAGGACTGCAAAACCACTGTGCCATGGATCTTGCATATTCATTAGTGTCACACTGCATCATATGTGCAAGCGCAGAGCAGCTGCAGTATCAATATATCTGTGAAAAAGTCTTGTGACACACATACTGGAAAATATATATAAAAATATGTAATATATTAAAAAAATATATCTTTTGCATTTACTCTTAGATCAGGGTGAAGCTTATTTGTGAGGGGCAATGTCCAGTGCCTGCTGGCAGCCAGTACCCATGACCCTGCTTTAACAAGGGGGAATGTGCAGTCATCCCTTTCATCTTGCAGCAGAGCATCCCATCATCGTGACAGAGAGCAGTGTTTCTTCTACACACACTGAAGCGCTCAGAAAGGTTCCTTTCATACCTCTGCTTTTATTATATGAATAGCTGTGGTAAAACAGAAGTATCCATCGTTACTTGCAGGCCAGCTGTAAAGAGTAGGTCTGACAAACTGAGTGAACTGTGTCACTTAGAACGGAAAACTGAGAGTGTTTGAGGCCAGACAAACGTTCCTAAATGAGGACGTGGCCTCATGTAGGTGAGCTCATGTAGCTGGTGGGCTCATGAGGATGTGTGCTGTCCAGAAAAGACCAATACCTCTTGGAGAAACAGCAGGGCTAGCACTGAGTTTGTAGATGGTCTTTAAGGCCTCTCACATCGCACAAATGCTTTGGTTGGGTATTGGTCACTCTGGTTCAGTTTTAAGTGACCTTCTCACTAAAATCATACATTTTTCAAGATGTAAACATGCTTCTAATGTTTATTCTTAACCTAGTGTAACCAGTTCTTCTTTGTGTGGGAAGTGTTTAGTTTCAACTGAGGCAGTAAAAATGCATAAGTGTACAGAGTGCTTCTTATTTATTAGACTTTTGTGTTATTTTATCATGATACAGGAAGTCATATACTTCAGTTTGTAGCTTGCAAGGATGTGTGCATACAGCTCAACTTAGACATGAGTAAGAGAAGTGATTTAATGAGCTTCCTCATCTGCAAAAGCATCTTGAAGAAGAATGCCTACATTACTCAGCATTTTTGTGCACTTCATGTCAAGCAATGCAAAAAGATCAGCATCAAATAAAAGGAATAAAGCAGAACAAATAATGCAATATAAATAATTTAATGCTATTATTATGCTGATAGTTAACATCAGGAGGCCATAGAAGTACATGATACACATATAAGTTAAAAAACAGGGAGTGCAGGATGAGGAAAAGATGCAGGCATATTAATGGTGTAACTGTGGATTACAGAACAGTGATTTGATAGTTCGGATTAGTTTAATATGTTTAGAACCCTTGTAACCAAGAATGCAAAGTGAAAATCAAGGAGTCAAAAGAGCTGAATTAATTTTGGTCCTGGATTTCCAGCACTCCTGCTTGCCTGACTTCAATCTTCAGAAAAAGACATTATGCCCCGTGCAAAAATCCACTGTGTCTTGCATTTCTTTAAAAAAAAGTGGTTGGCCCAATGGATTTAACAAGAAGACTGAACCCCGTATTCAACATTCATTGAGTCTTAAGAGGACTGGATGTCTGCCAGTAGTGAGATGACATTGTTAAGTGTTTGAATGCTGAAAGATTGGTGGCATCATTGTATCCATGTCAGAGTGAAGCCAGACATGGATATCTCTTGACACAATCTGCTTTTAGGCATGAACTTTAAAGCTGTTTAGTTTTTTTTATGTTCCTGTAAAGATCCTGGGTCAGTGTTAGAGGAAAACAGACATTTCTGAGTTTCTTTCCCATTGTTACACAGTGTAAAAGTGATCTCCTGTTTTTTGCAGCTACCTTAGATTTGGAGTAAATTATAGTAAAGGAGTGAAAAAATGCATGAAAAGCATTTCCCTTCTCTTGAACTCATTCTCGAAATCCCAAACCTGAAACATATTGTTTGGGATAGCACTGACAGAGATTCCCAGTCAACTTTAACAGACATATTTGTGGTAGTGTATTGTAGGTAAAACAAATGCTGCAATGTGTTGCGTGCCTCCCATGGTCTGTTTTATTTACTGCATGATGGTCTGGTTTTTTTGCGGCAGTGAATGGGAAGGTGGCATTTGACATCTGGGTATTAACAGGTAGTATTCATAGAACAGAGCAGCCCACCCAAAGCCTGCTATTCCTTCACAGCATTTCAAATGCTCCCAAAATTATTTTGTTGTGTTAGATTAAATTATGGTTCATGCTGGTGGCATATGTTTACTGCAAAAGGTGAAATGTTTTTGTTGTTCTGAAGCTTTTGGGTAGCATGGAAACAAGAAATACTCTGTTATCTCCCTACTTGATGAACACTTGTGTGAAGTACCAGGACTGGACTTGTTGTGGTTCTTGGAGTAAAGAAACCCAGTGAAATAAATGTTCAGCAAAGTGGCATATCCCTCCAGTAATCAAGAAGGCATCTGTTCACCTTGGATGAGAAGGTGCCCAACAACTACAAGGAGTGATAAATTCTAGCCATTTTGGATGTGTGGACCAGGCAGACAGCTTAAACCAGTGGATTCTGGATCCCCAAAATGCACACACAAGAGCCTCTTAAAATACTTTACCTTTCTGCATGCTGGTGGTAAGCCACTGCTGTGTCACCTCTAGGAGAAAGCTTTTCCATGGTGGTCCAGCATGGAGGGAGAGCTCCAGTGTTAATGACAGGGGAGTCTGTGCTCTGGCCCATAGGGCATAAGCTCTTTCCTGGAGTGAGCATATCCTTGCTGGATGTTGCTGTCTTGCTGATGTGGGCAGGTAGTAAATGCATGCAAAAGCTCCCTGCCTCCCAGCAGCTTCCATCTCAGAGTGAAAGATGCCTAATGAGAGGAAGTGCAGGAGAAGCACAGCTTCCAAGAAGTTCTGCAGATTCCAATTTCATCAACTCCCCGGAACTGCGGTTTCTGAAAGAGGACAACCTTCACCTCCCACTGAGCTCTTGCTGGGGTTTATTTTCATATGTCATACATTTCTTAGGAAAACAGAAACCAAAACAAAACCAGGCAAAAATCCTCAACAACAGGAAATCTCAGGTTTTCAAAGGAACCTGCTCTGCAGTGTGATTAGAGAATTTCTCAGGTCTTGCATGATGCTGTAAGAAAAGCAATGAGCTAGGAGTTGCTGGGTAGCAATGGATTTGAGGTTTTTTCATGTGGTATATATTCAGATGTAACACTTTAAAAAAGAAACAACAAGCCAACACTAAAAATAATAACACAGCTTACTACTTCAGCTCTGAAGCTCAGCTCATACTTAAAATAGCAGAATGACATGCCAGTGCCTTAACAGTTGCTTAAATGCTGGTGTTCTGGGTTTAATAGTAGCAATCTCTGGATCTTCCGCAACTCCTAGGCATCGCTAGCTTGTAATAACTTAATGATTTCTATGTGTCTTACAGAATGGAGAAAAGAGAAAGGCTCTTCAGTTGGAGCACAGACTCCCTCCACATCACCTATGTCTGCTCTCCTTAAATATGTGTACCATATATGGACCTTGATAAAGACACCCATTTCCCTAATTTGAGAGCCAGATATAAAAGAAGTCCCAAAACTCTGCCTGTACATAGCGAGGGATTTTCCACCTCTAGTGCTTCTGACACTTCACCCATGTCAGTGTGCTATAGATTCAGAGACAGGTTCCTTGAGAACAGAAGTAGGTTGTCAAGGTGTCCTGGCTTCAGCTAGGGTAGAGTTAATTTCTTCTTGTGGTGTTTCATCTCCAGCTGGGCTTAAAACCACCACACAAGGATGCATCTTTTTAGGCAAGATAACACTTGTAAAGTGCCATCAGTTTCTATATGAGTTAACACTAGATCATGTGCTGCACCCCTTTGTGAAAGGGGCAATGTCTCTAGGTCAGGTTCAAGAAAAATGCAATTCTAATAACTGCAGCCTTTTGATAAAATGGACATTTTGTACAAGGCTGGGTTTCTGTTGCCATACTAGATGAGACGTAGTGAAATATTACCAAATGAAAAATTCCAGAGCCTCTCTGGCTTTAACAGTTCAAGTTTAAAAAGTGCACATCTCTCAGTGTGCTGGTGTTAGCAAGATGGGGAAATCTCTTCATTACGCGTGTATTAGCTTATGTATTGAATCACCACAGATGCAAAGCCACCTTAGATCCTCACACTTCTTTTACGCCTAGTAGAACTGACAGAGGTTTCCTGAAGCAGTAAACTATATTATAGCATGAAAAGTGGAAACTAGAGAACTTCATTATGTCCGAATCAGATATTAATCATGGTTCAAATGGGATAGTTGCCTGGAGTAAAACAAAACTGACTAGTCTCCATTCCCTTCCTTGTTATGCTTACTTCTGTTGGGGCTGGCTGGTTGGTTTGCTTTCCTTGTGTACCAGCCTTAACACAGGGTAGTGCAGGTGAAACAGCTCCTTACATACCGTTGGTTCATATAGCACTTCATAGATGGAAAAAAATAAAGTTGTTGAAATTCTATAACAGAAAGACAAGTTTGTGTGAAGGTAACCTACATGTGCACAATCCTGAAAGACATGACAAACTGGGAGTGTATTTAGAAAGAGAAGGCAGAGAGTTAGGCAACAGCATGAATTTGTTTCATTGCTTTACGGGATCATTAGATTCTCTCCAAATTAAATCGGTGGACTTCTCTCTTTCCTGCCAAACCACTCTTTATGTGCTGGACATAAGGAGGCCAGAACATGCAGTGTACACATGTGTGTACACAAAATTCTAAGGTCAGGACATGCAGTGTACACACACACACATGCTCATGCACATGTGGTCACAGAGCCAGGGAAAACACAGCTGCAGTTCTGGTCCTCAGTATTGCCTTGTCCCAAAGGGCCAGGTTCATCCTGTTGCGTTCCAGGAGTTTAAATAAGTTGCCTACACTGGATCATCATCTCATTTGGCCACTGATGCAGTCAGTGAGAGAACAGCATCACCTCTGTGGCCTGTGTAAGCCTCTCTCTCTCTTGAACTCAGGTGCCTCAGTTAAGCGCCTGTTACGATCCAGTTTAGACTCAGAAGAGCAAAGAAAGCTAAGTTTCCGTGCACAAACCAGAAAGAACTTAGAAGATTCAAAATATTCCCAGAAATGAGATTAAAACCAAACGAGATTAAATGTTTATGCCAAAAAGTTGATGTATTTTATTTAATAGTAGAGAGGCAAAGAGAAGGAAACAGAAAAAAAAGAAAAAAAGAAATAGAAAAAGAGGTGTGCGTGTGGGGGAGGGGGACAGGGAGAGGTGACAGGAGTTAGGTGGAGGCATATCACCCATCCAGGGGTCCCGACGACGTCTCGTTGCTCCCCTCCATCTGGTCTTCTGGTGGTGAGGGTCCCCCGTGGCCGCTGCCACACGCCC
>VZTD01001661.1:141266-241095 GCA_013397725.1 Rhagologus leucostigma
CATAAACTATAATATTTCAGTCTCTTACAGCGCCTCAAGGGCAATGTGTGGAATTTAAGCCTTGATGTTGCTTCCTGCCCAGGCACCCTCTACTGAGCCTCTGGGCACTACCGTGATGCAAATATTCACCAATAACCATTACTTATGTGTCAAGTGCATCACCTCTTTATGACCCCAGGCTCTGCCCCATCACTCTTGCTGGTCGTCAGCACTGACACGTACTTCTGCAGAGCTGGGCTAGCACAGAGTAGGTGGAGGTGGGGCAAGGTGCAGTGTCTGGAGCCACCCAGTGGGCACTGGCAGTCTGAGCCTCGATTTTAAAAAATCTGCAGTCTGAAAAGCACGTCACCTTCCCCGCAGAGCATTTCAGCTCCTGCAGTATGTGAATCCCAAGGCAAAAAGCAATGCAAATCCCTGGTGATGGTCCACTGAAGGCAAAGTAAGACTGGATGCAGAGTAAGGAATCCTGATTGATGAGAAAGTGACACATGCAATGAATTTCATTGAGAGTTTGCAGTTAAAGAAAAAAGAAAAGTCCCAAGGAGGCATGTTCAGGAGCAGATAATAATCTGCTTGCACATGTATCATGGTCTCACTATAAAAAAGTGAACAAGCTGTAACAGAGACGCTGAGTGCGTTCAGAAAAAAATTGTAGACATCCAAGAATACAACGCATGACTCATGTGTTAAAAGTAACAATGAGGAACATTCGGAGCACTTGGACCAGCATGTTACAAAGGTAAAACAGGCTCAATGCCATATACAAATACGGGTTTGTAGGCTGAAATTGTATATGGCTCTATAATGTAAGATACTGAGGAATCAGACCCCAGCACCAGATTGCTGTAAGAACTCAAAGTAGAAAACTGACTTGGTGTGACGTATGTGCACAGAGACAACAAAACCTGTGGGGGAGAGATAGGGACTAATAAATGGAGACTGCGAGAGACTTCATACAACAAATGCTCATGGATTAAAACCATTGCAAAGCAAGATTTGCATGGTATCTGCTGTGACCTGTTGTGGCCACAGGGGAAAAAGGACTTAACAGAGATGTCAGGAGTACTGCTAAGCAAAAGAGGAAGGGTGGAGAGGGAGGAAAGAAGGAAAACACAAAAACTGTGCAAAATCAGCAACATAAAAAATTAGTTCAAGGTCAGATAATGCAGAGCTTTACCAAGGATTTCCATGTGATCAATACCCAGAGCTGCAATTAGAACTCTAGAACAAAGCATATTGTGTGTTGCAAAGTTTGGTCAGTGAGGTCAAGCAACTGGAGTATTGGGATTATGACTTTAGAATGTCATTAATGGCTTGGAAAGAATACTTGGAGTGAAAGGTAAAGCACTGGAATCAGACTTGGACAATATTCATGCTTCTTTTTAGAAGTCCTTCACCCGGTGAAGACTATCTGATATACAAGGAGTCATAGCTATCAGACAGTGAAAGAGAGGTATATACTGAAATTGGTCTACCTGGGTACTACCCATGTAAAATAATCTGTGGACAAGGCTCTGACATGCTTTAGGTGCCAGCAACATGGGTCTTCTGGGGCTTGAACGGGGATCTGTTCTCCCTTCTCTGCAGGTGTCAGTCTACATTAGGACAAACCTAAATACGAGACCAGACTCGTAAGAAGGCAAGTAAATTCAAAAACAAAGTACCTGCCAGGGAAAAGATGCTCTGAAAGAGACTAAGTTGATTCTGAATATCTGGATAACTGGTGAAACTTCAAAAAGCTGTGAAAACATTTTTTTAGATTGTAAGCGGTCTGGAAGACCTGGCAAAGCAATACCAACTTCATGCTGTCACATTCCCAGGAAAGTGCATTTAGTCCTCCATGTGAAAGTTCATTAAATTATGCCAGCTCTGTACTAGAACATTTTTACTAATGCAGCTACACAAGCAAAGCTTCCCTTTGTGGATTGCTGTTTTTATCAACAAAAAGTATGGACACTTAAATGGAGTGAGTTCTACAGGCAGAGGTTATTGTAGCCAGGTACTTACCTCTCTACTAGAAAACATACTGAAATAAAATGTTTTTAATAATAACCTGCCCTCTAGGCAAAACCAGCACACCAATGGGAAAGTTTGCAGGCAGTGCTAGTGGACAGAGTCATGGGGACCAAGTCTTTGCATCCTGCATTTGTCTAGACAGTGTAGGTGGTGCAGAGTGTGTCTCTGGGAATTGCCTCAAGGAAAGAAATCAGCCATGAGAGTATGAAGTGCAGAATTACCACTGGGTTAAACTCTTGCTTCTACCAAAGACTTCTTGCATTACTCGAAGCAAGGTACTTCAGCAGTTCTTCCACATCTCGTACTTTGGTGTTCATTTGTGCAATTTTCTTTCCCACACATTTAGCATAATGTGAGCCGAGCTCTATGGTACAGGAATTGCTTCTCACTGTGTGAATAGAACTTCACTGGTGCCCCTTAGAATATTGAGAGAATTTTTGCTCTTCAGAATTCTTCATGTTTCTCTCTTATTCTGCAGTGGCAGCTGAGAGCTGGTGCTTCTGAAAGCATGGCTTGAGGTGCCTCAGGCCCATGGTGTGACATACCTGCATAATTGAATGGGTAGCTATTGTTGATAATTCCTAAAGGAGTTTTATTTTTTAATTCAGCTGTCAAAATCCCATTCCCAAACAACTGATTATTCTCTTTAATGTGATGGTGTTTTTCTTATCTTTGCCCATTAGCCACTGGGCTTGTTTTATTTCTTCTTTTTCTCCTGCCGTCACTCTCTGTGTGCAATAAGTAAGGAATCCAGGATTCCTACTGGATCTCCAGGTGGGTTGCATCACCCCATCACCCCACCAGGTGCTGTGCACAGTATTATACTCTTTGCTGCAAAGGCTTTATATTCATGTCATGAAGGCAAGCAGTGACTAGAAAAGGAAGTGGGGACCAGAAGCATGGACTATAGCCTAGGTTTTCCGAGCTTGAGTGACGTGTCATGTAGCTAAGCCAAGTCTGTAACCAACTGGTGGACTGAAATTGTAACATGGATCTTTAACACCAGAAGAAATGCTTGTTGTCTGCAAACAGATACCAGAGAGAGAATGCAATTCCAGCTCAGACCCTGACATTATTGATTGTAGCTCAGGGAAAATGTCCTAAGTTAAATGGTGGAGTTATTGCTGGGTTATTTAAAGAACTTTTCATTTGTAGGAAACCCATTTGGGAAACATGAACTTGCTGACAGAATCTTAACTGCACAAAGTGTGAATAGACAGCTATTCCCAGTAAACATGGATTGCTGGTAATGCATAGGCGTATGGTAGGGGAACATGTAACACTCAAGTCAAATAAGTGACCAGAGAAAATAACATAATTAAGTCTTGGAGCCATATACTAAAAGTTTTCCATTCAGTTTCAATTTTGTACATTTTCAAAAACATACTTAGAAAATTGCAATTACTTGGGTATGAGACCATCTTTAGCCTCATTTCTGCTCTTTATATGTAAGTGTACTTTTTAATCAGGAAAGTGAATTTCACACAAGTGATCCTCCCAAGAACCCACACTGCAATCAGGAAATGGGTTGGCAGTCTGGTTTGCAGTAAGATGTTTTACTGTTGGTCCATTAGATAAAGGAAGTGTCTTAGTAACCCAGGTAAGGTTTGCTGAGACTTTCAGTTGAAGACGAAGCTCTTAGTTCCAAAAGAATAGAAGCAGAATATGAAATACTACTAAGTTACAGCAAAAGACTAAGGGTTTTCTGACTTGTCTGATGACCTCTGAGCTTTGTGACTTGGCACACCTGGAATAAACCCAGAAAGGCAGAAGATTCCTAGATTTAGAAATGCATTCCAGGCACCAGCTGCTGCCGAGCAACAATGTGTCACCAGTAGAGCAGGGCATGTAAGTTTCATCTCGCTTGCAGCACCCAGGTGGGAAAACCAGAGTAGTCAGCTCACCCTCCAAACGCTGTTCCAGAGGGGTTTCACGAGGCTAGCCATTGATTTGGTCCTGCAAGGACAATCCAGCTCACTGTCAGAAGTTATGCCCAACAATCAGACATCACTTCTGATGTGGGAGAGTGGTTCATATTTGTTACACTGGCACTCCAGTTTTGATGCCATAGGATTTTCAGCTGAGAAAATAAATAAAAGCCAAAAAAACCATCATTCTGACTTTAGGAAATGTTGCAGCAGGAGAAAACAGTGAAGATACCACAGGATTTACATGTGTACCCTGATTATGCCCCAAAACATGCAAGGGAAATGCCTCATGCCTTTGAGCCCTTACCCCATTGGAATCACCTTCTGGGGAGAGCTGTGGAGAACTGCAGGGTGTCACCATGCCAAGAACATGCTAATCCTCAGCTCTGTTTTCTCCTTGTGAAATAACTGTACTTTCACTTAGGCACAGTCTAAAATCTTCTGCCTGCCAAAGGCTGAAAGTAACCATCACATCAGATGTAACTTGTTATGTCACACATATGGTCATTGAAAGCCCAGTTTTAAGGCTGTGGGCAATGTTTTGTAGTCTTACAGGCAGGCAGCAGTGGTCAACACTCCTCCTGTCATCTTTTAGACAAGCAATTTCAGGAGCAACCACTCTACATTGAAAACCCCCATGTAATTCTCTGATCTTTGCTACTTAAAATCAGTTTTACAAATGCGAATCATCAATCACATTGAAGCCATGTCACAGAAAAATCAAGCTATTTTCCTAGCCCTGTTGAGGCTATCAGGGAGGTTCTTTCATGCATGTGTAGCACCAAAGGTGAAGTAAAGAGTCCAGCTTGGTCTGGACCAGTCGATGGAAGCTATATAAATTCCCTGGAAGGTTGAATTGAAAACAGGTTCCAGTAATTGAAGTCTGCTTCACACAAACAGGTTTTGAGAATTTTTTTTCTTCTTACCAGCTATTTTTTTCTTAATGTTTGTAATACATTGCTTCTACCCAGAGACCTTCAATTATCAGGGATTGGTATAATCAAAATGATGCCACCTAATGCAATACAAAACCCCAAGTGTTGCAGAGAGACGCTGTGTTACACTGGTTTGTTAAATGCTTTTATTTAAAATTTACAGAGCATGAATAGAAAATACTATCAAATCAGACTACTGACCACCGTGTAAATTCTTCATCCATGCCTCAACTTTTTCCCCTCTTCAGAATGGGAATGTAATAGCTGAAAAATGCTTTGATACCTGCAAACAATTAGCAGCACGCGAGAGCCACATCCTGGTGTCCTGGCTTACAGTGTCCAAGGCTACCATGGATCCCAGGACCAAACAGTTTTTTGCCTGCAGTATAAGTTACTACACATTACTTTTTGCAAGGCTGGTATCACATTGCATTTTGTAGGCAGTTGTTTCACTCTTCAGGCATTTCAAAGAAAGAGAATGGAACAGCCACATTTTCCCCCTCTTGAGTGCAAATGGAGGCCAGGAGAATGCACTATGGTTCTTGGGAAGTGAAAACTCTTGCTTAAATGGGGCGTGCGACAAATGAAGACATTTAATGAACAGGATGACTTGTACAGGTGGCTCCTTGGTGGAGCTGTGCATTGTCAGGCCCTCCACCAAACACCACTAGACATCCCTTGGGAACCAGGTTGGCTTTCTGTGGCACTGGAGTGCTGTTGGGTTTTCACAGTTAAATCACAAACTTGCTTGCTTCAGTGGAGTTGTTCTTGACTTGCCTCAATTGCAAACAAGATAATACAGCTTTTCTTTTGGAAGATTAACAGATCAACAATGACTGTGAAACATGATGACTCAAGCAAAGTAGGGTGTCTGATATTCCTTCCTTATTTCCAGTGCTTATTTTGCCATGGGAAGTGTCTGTAGGGCAAAGCTGCAAAATTACCTGTCCTGAAAATGTCTTTTTTTCTTGTTAAGAGTGGTGGTATTTAATCATTTCACAGCTTCATTAGGTGGCTTGTCTTACCACTTACTGCATCAGTACAGACTGCATCATACTGGCAGCTTGAATAAGATGAGTAATACATTGATATTTTTCCATCTTAGCGGCCCCCGCTGAGCCATCTCCCAAAAGAGAAGATATTTGAAAAACCTGATGCAATGACCTAGCATTTCTGAAAGGTGATTCCTTCCTCATTAGTCTTTGCTTTACCTGCTGCTGAGCTGGAAAGGATTCAGTGCAATAAGGGGAAGAAATATTGATAGCTAGTGTTTGATTAGGGAAGAGGTAGATTGTGTTTAGTAATCTCTGACTGAACCGCTTGTTGGTTTGTTAGATATATAGATATCTGAAAGTACTGTGCATGAACAAAGCTGAAAACGGATTGCAAGTGGGCTTTCAAACTCCTTTCTCTAAATAGGAATGACCTTCATTCAAAAAGCAATCATTATGGAAGCAACATACACTATGGATATCTGAAATTTTTCTTTCAAAAATTAAATATGTCACTTTTTTTTTTGGCACAAGATTTATATAGAGAGATTCTCAGAAGCTGTAGTAGCCAGTAATACACTGATTTTGCCCCTAGATATTTGGGACAAATTAACCATAATACAAATCTATGTTGGATTAATCTGATTTTTTTGGTAATGAAAGCTTTTCCTGATAGTAACTAGATGCTAAAATAGGACACAGAACATCTTGCTTTTACCCAGTTGTCTTGTTTTACGATTTCACTGGTGAAAAGTTCATGCTGTTCTATGCACTGAGAACAATTTGTAGAGCTGAATATTTCTGAATGAATGATTTTTTTCATCCGAACCACGTGTATTTTGAACATGGTCCAATCTTATGTAATTCTTTGAAGGATTTTCTTTCCTTCATAGGAAAGTGTCTTCAAAACAAATAGTGTTTTGTGTCTACCATGGGAGGAATGCTAGCTGGGAAATGGCCCAGAGTGTACAAAGTGTGTTAATGTGTCTGTTTGCCCCAGGGATGCTGAATCATGTGTTTGTGAGACTATTCTGAGAGGGTTTGCATAATGAAGGTTTTGAAAAATCCATTTTCTCAAGCTTTTCCTGGAGAACGGAAGTCCAGTTTTTGCTGGATGAAAACTTTAATAAAGAACTGGGAAACCTTGGCAGGCAGAGAAGATAGCTTCCCATGGAGAATCAAGGTGAAGTGATAAAGCATCGCCTTCAAAATCACCAAAAGTACTCCAGCAGCTCTCATTGCTGTTCTATTAAAAATTTCATTTTAATTAAGTAGCTCCTCTGTAGTGGGTAGCTGCACTTCTCATTTCATACAGTGTATATCATTTGAGAGAAACATTAGCCTAAGGACCATGCACCAGTTATTCATTCGGTGATAAAATATTAATTGTCCCTCTTCTCCCCCATCAGCTAGGACAAATGAAAGGAAGGGGAACCAACAGAGAGGCATTCCTTTTCTTGCTGCAGTTAGGTGGACTTTGTTGGTAGGATGAATTGTAAGGATTTAAAGCTGTCTTGGCTATTAAAGTTGCTGGAGTTTAACAGCTCCCACAGCTTTCTCTCTCTTAAATGCTATTCATATCCATCTTTTCCCCTGCTGCCAAACCTCTAATTTTGTTTTATTTAATTGTTATATTTTTAAGAGTTTGGTAGCTTCTTCAATATGGCAAAGGGTTTCTGGGAAAAACCAATTTTTTGCAGATTCCTCTCCTGTCACATCTCAGTAAAGTGACCTGCCGTACTGTCTTCAAGGCAGGCAGCCAGGTCTATAGGCAACATTTGGGTTCCCACTCTCCTCTTTTGTCACCAAATTCTCTTTTAACTCTGAACAGCAACATGGCATGGCTCCATGATGAAACCCTCCTTTTCCTCTGCACTCACCAGTGGTGTGGTTCTGCCATTCCTCTCTATCTGCTTCTCTCCAGGGCAGCAGACAGGAATACTCTTGCCACTCCAGCAGAGAGGGACCTGAGGAATGCAAGAAACTTTCCAGGCTTTAGCCCTAGTTTCTTTTCCTCCTTTCATCCCAGGGGTCGCAAATGGGAAGATTTGCAAACCCACACACAGGAGTTTTACTTGGTGGTCTGGCGGACCCGTGTCAGCTGTGCCATTCATGCTCACTTAGCACGGGCCTTGATGGTCCTCAGGCATTGCTTAGCCCGTGTGAGCGTGGCTGGAGAGGGTTGGACTACACAGGTCAGTCCTATTAATCCAGAAAAAGTAGGTCACAGGGTGATGAGGTGATTCTTTAATTCCAGAAGGAATCAGGAAGTGTCAAAATTATACCTTCTGTTTCATCACAGGTTCTGCTCTGCTTTGCACTACTTCTGCTCCCTGCTCCCCTGTTTTTCCTCATTATCCTCCTAGGAAGACTATTTTTTAATTAAGTGGGAGGGTAGATTTGCAGAAGAGAGTGAAAGTCTTTGTTCTTTGTGTCCCACATTGATTAGCATTCTTGTAGCTTCGCTGTTTGCTTATCTAAAAGGAAACTGTGATTTGACTGAGAGAAGAATAGCTTTTGCATGTTAATTTTCTCGTAACCAAGAGCATCCAAGTTATCCTAATGATACTGGAAAAAATTCTAAGACTCAATCGCCACTCTCAAATTCATTTAAATACTAACATTCCCTGCCAAGTCCAGAGGAAGATACACTTACAAGAAGAGAAAGTATTTTAAAAACTATGCTTATTTTTAAAAAATATTAATCATCTTAACCTCACCCTTCACAGGGAAGCAAATCTTTGGAGCATGAATATCTCTTGCAGGCAACTCTTCAGAACGAGGAATTTCTGCAGAGTGGTTAGTCTGTAGTGAGACCCCACAAATATAAAGGTTAGGGACCCACTAGGATGACCATGAAATTACAAAGTCTGTGACTTACAAATGGAAAAATAAATTCAAAAGAATGCATTTGGGGTAGGCAGATTTCAATAAACACCAGATTTCATAGCTGAAAACTTTGATGGATAGAGGAGTTACTCAGGGTGAATGACCATAAAAGCACAAACTGGCCCAGAGGAAAGATAGGTGGTGTAGGACCAGACACACTGCACTAAATCACGGCTTTTCCTTGGCATTAAGCAAAGGCAAAAGGTCAAAGAAAATGGAAATTAGTTCAGATTGCTAAGCGTAACTTGAAAGAGTTGCAAAAGCAGGTGAGGACAAAAGCCAAAATGGCAGAGGCATAATGTGCTCTGTAACGTAACAGGAAATTATTCTGTGGTAGTGTTACTGGTAGAGAGAAAGCAAAGGAAAATGCTAATCTCCTGCTCTACAGAGAGGAAAGATGGTAGATGACACTGAGATAAGAGTCTTGTTCTTCAGTCTTCACTGAAAAGGTGTGCTGTAACTGGGCAAGAAGTGCAGTTGCACTAGGTACATATCTGTAGCAGAATCAGGAAAAAATGTTGAAGAATACTGAGGCAAATCAGACTGGTTTCAGATCATCTGAGCATGGTGAGATCCATCTCCAAACTGGCCACCTGGCTGAAACCATCTCAGAGTCTTGTCCCTTTGAGATCTTGAAAAGAGACCTTCATAGGAAAAGCAAATGTCATTCTTAACTTTACCAAGGGGACAGGGAAAAGAGGAGTTAGGGGATGCCAACCTAATTCCATTCTTTAGAGGAGTACATGGAGTTGTCTAGGAGAATACATAGTGATTTATAAACAACTTGAATTTATCAAATAAGGCTGCCAAGATACCCAGCTTCCTTGACAGGCACCTAGCAGACCATGTCAGTTGAGGATGCCATTTACCTTAACAGTAAGGAGACTTCGACACTTTCGTAATCCAATAGTGGAAATATGATTTGGACAAAACTTTTCTAAGACAGAAGCAATACTGGTAAGAAACTGCTCAGACAAAATTGAAGGGAAAAGTTTTGATGGACTCTATGCTGTTTCTTATACCATTTCATCTTCTCATAACACTGTAGGTGATGAGAAGATTTGTGAGTAGACACTCTGTTTATTAAACTTGAAGACAACATCAAACCTGGGGGCACATGGTGAAGAACAGTATGGTAATTGCAAATCAGAGATGATCCTAAAAATGCAATAGAAAGAAAATGCAAAATTTTACCTTTGGGCAGGCATAGCCAACTGTGGAGACAGGGTGGGTTGTGGCAGTCAGCCCAGTTCTCTCAAAAACATGTGGGAATTATGTTGAATAAGAAGATGGACATGAGTCAAGGATTTTGTGCTGTCAAGATGCTTTGGTATGTAGGTAATGAAACATAAAAGAATACTCTGCTGATCATTAGTAAGGCCTCACTTGGATTAATGTGCAGTTGAAAGTACAATCGCAGTGGAAGTACAGTTCAGACTACCAGAAAATCAGGAGAAGATGGAAGCAGTTGGGGCACACGGTCTACAAGGAAAAAGTCCTCAGTCTAATGCAGAGTGTAGATCTTCAAATACTTCATCAGCCATTGCAATGGAAAGGAATAATGGGTTCTTTGTGTTTACGGTAGAAGGGACAACAACTACTGAAATTAAGTATTGGCAATGGAAATTCATTAGGGAAATCCTTCCAGCGATCAGGACAGTGAAGCACTGGAGAGGCCATGGAGGGTCACTCATTTCAGGTCTGTGAGATGAGGTCAGAGACGGTCACCAGGAGCAATGCTAGTTCAACCAACACAGTCTGCAAACAAGCACCTGCCCAGACCCCTTCTGCTGGGCCACTGGGGTTCAGCACTTGCTTCAAGCCAGGGATAGACTTTTCTCCCTCTTTCTGATAACAAAGACTCATAGCTTGCAAAAGAAAACTATTTTAGAAGAAGGAAGTTGAACAGGGACATGATAATGTCTTCAACTAGTTTGAAAATAGCTATAAAGATGAGGGAAATAAATTCCAAACATAAGAAAAGTGGGATTAAAATGCCAGAAGTCCAGACCTTTAAGGAAATAATCAAGTATTTCTCCTGCAGACGTTTTCAAGAGTGAGCATGTTGAAGCACTGGAGTAGATTGTCAGTTGCCACAGGGGATCTCTGCTCCTGGACAATTTCAGGATGAAGTTTGACCAGTTCGTTGAGACACTTGATTTAAGAGGCAGGGCTGCACTGTTTTCTGCTTCTGTAATTCTCTCAGAGAAGAGAAGTGCTAAGTATATATGGACATGAAACAGAGAAGTGAGATCAGGAACTGCTTTTCACTAGAGCAAATGACAGATTGTGAAACCAAAACCAGGACATTCAAAATGTGGATATGGGAAACCCCAGATTTTTTGTATTGTGATCAGTCATCTTGTTGCACTTGTAAACTCATACAGTGGTGTATTTTGGAAAATACAAGGTAGAGTCTCCAGGGATTAACAGACAAAATTAGTGCTTGGGACAGGCTGTTGGCTCTTGCAGTGTAGAACAAAGCCAGCTTCTTGCATTTTAGGTAAGGAAGAAACTTTCCTATATGTAAGCCAACAGTGAATTTTTGATCTGTTTCCATGAAATATCTAGAAACAGCTAATGCCAGGCACAGAACTGGATGGACTACCAGTGCAAAGCAGCAAGCCAGCTCCCGGTACAACTGCTTGAAATTATGATTAAGTTTTCTTTCCACTCCCCCTCTTCTCACTAGCTGGCAAGATATTTCTGTGTTGGAGTCACTTGTTTCAGAGTTCTTATTTGAAGGCATAAATATATATTCTAGTTTGTATTCAGAGTTTCAGTTTTGCTCTCCAAATAATTTTACATTGTTTCACTAGTCTGAAATAGACTCTGGATTTTCATGCTTTGTCATTAGAGTTGGAATAGACATCTGTGAAGAGAAAGAGAAGGCATACATTTTAGACTCTGTTCACTTTAGAGAACAAGATTATGAGAAGCTGAAGCTATAAAAGAAGCTGTAGCATAAGGTGATGACTTGAATGGCTCAAAACTAGAAATTTCTGTCTTAGACAAAATTCTGAGACTTTGAAACTTCAACACTGCCTCAAATACAGAGAAAAAAATAAGTTTATCAAAAACATTATGAAAGAGAGGAATTAATATTATTTGTCTGACCTCATGGAAACATTTCATTTGATAAGACTAAAACATTCTCAGCATTGACACTGGAACTCTTTTATCTGTTTTTATGTGTTAAATGGTAATGTAAAAAGCAAATGTTTCTGCTGCATGGAAACAAAATATTGAGATAATTTCCTGTCAGATTATAATGAAATAGATAAATTCCCATAAACATTTTACATTTAATTAAGTCAGTGTTTTCAAAGGAGTAATACTTCTCAGGGAATTCATCAACCATATGCCATAATTTTCCAGTGTCCTTTAACCCCCACAAATGTCAAAATTGTATATTCTTCTAAAGAAAGACAG
The DNA here is from genome assembly GCA_013397725.1 of Rhagologus leucostigma. Lineage (NCBI taxonomy): Eukaryota > Metazoa > Chordata > Aves > Passeriformes > Rhagologus > Rhagologus leucostigma. The sequence goes on from VZTD01001661.1 coordinate 153,459, forward strand.
AAGAATAATCTATGGTCAGGGAAATAAAACATCATTCCTAGGGTGAAATGAAACAACTGCTCAATACTGCATATAAATGCTTCATAACTGTTTAAGAATTATTTTTCACATTGTATCTGCAAGGAGAATCAAATATATATCTTTTCTGTCACAGAAGTTGCTCCATAAAAATGTGTCTTAGGAGTATTGTACTTCCCTTTGGTGGTTTGTTATATCTCTTCATTTCATATCTTCCAGATTTCTGCCTGAGAATTGCCAAAAGCATCTTAAAATCTCTGCTATTGATACAGCATGTTAAACATCCAAGGCAACAGGGAATTTATTAAGCTACTTTTCTAACCTATAAGGTATCACTAATCTTGTCACAGGCGAGCTGTTGTTCCCTTCCTTCATCCTCCTTTGTGCTGTCACAGCAGCCGTGCCGCAGCAGCCCGCTGGTTCGCACCCTCTGCACGTGCAGCACCAGGTGGTCCTGCCCGGGGCCTGTCACTGGTACAGACAGGACAGCCACCTCATGGAAAGAGACCCAGGAAGTGTCAGCACCGGAGGGGAGTCCCGCCCTCTCCCTGCTGTTGCTGGTCACCGTGGCCAGGGACCGTGGTGCTTCCTAGCTGGTCTGTTCCCTCTCCTTTTGGCAATAGTGTAGCTGTGATTGATCCCATCAATCATCAGTTGCAGCACGGAGATATGAAAATGCCTTCTCTACTCCTGTTCCTTCTTGCCCCTATTCATCCTCTCACTAGGCTGCCTTCCAGTTCCCAAACACATGTTTGGCATTGCCGACTTTGTGCCGTGATAGCGCTGTGGTCTCCAGCAGCACACAGGACCACCCAGCAGCCCCTCAAGCATGGCAAGGCTTCCTCTCTCCAGAGCAGTCATCTTCATCGGTCTTCAGCAATGACTTCCACTTCCTGTTCTGTCCTGTCTCAAAAGCAGAACTTAGAACAGCTCTCCTGCCGTGTTTCATGTTAAGCATGAGGAGAATGTGTGGTGTGCCAAACATGAAAAGAGGAGGTGCTGCTTTACAAGGTTGTGTCCCAGTCTGCAAGTCAACAGGTGAACCAACAATGGCATTGGGCATTTACTGTGGGAAGATGGTGCTGGCCTTCTCTAGAGGCTGCTGTTCTAAATGCCATCAGGTCACCTCTCCTTTGACTACCACTGCCTGACTTCCTCTTACATATCTTTGTTTATTTCTGCATAGTGGTATTCTATCTAAACACAACACCCTCCATTACTGCTCATTTTAAGTTCAGAATAACAAAATCCTAGAGCATTTCTTGTATGGAATACTGGTTTTCTCAGTACAGCCCCTTCTGAGGACGCGTGGAAAGGGCCAGCATCAGCCTGACTGCTTCCCAATGTAAATGTAATCATAATGTCAAAGTATATGTTATTTGCATGATTTTTTAAATTAATTTTTTTTAATACTGGAGACTAGAACCTGACAGGAGCGTCCAAAATACATATCGTTAACTAAAGTATTGGGGCTTGTATAACCAAGTTTTCATGGAATAATGTCAAGATCCCACCCCAGAGAGAGGACAGCTGTTTACAACCATTAGGAATTATCCCTGGGAAGGCTCGATTTTACCACAGAAAATACTTTTACATCCCTCACTTCCTCAGCTAGAAAGAGGCTGTATATTGCATCTATTTTTGGATGTGGGACACACAGGTCAGCTACCAGTCAGTGTGCCGTGGGAAAGGCTGCAGCGATGTGCTGAGCATCCAGACTCACCAAAAAACACTGCTGCTCCCGCCCTGAGGGAGAGTGCAGTGCCCTGCTGACATACCCCGCTGCCTGGCAGCTGGCAAAGATTGCACCAGCACAGCATGCTGCACATGGCCCCAGGTCAAGAGGCAACGTCAGCACAGGTTTCTGCCGTGCTTAAACATATTTGAAATGCATTCCTTAATTAAAAATGTCTTTAATGAGCCGAGACAACAGGAGTAATCCACAACTAAAATTAACTGTATTAAGGTGCTTCCTTAAGCTATCCAGAATCGCACTGGGCTATATCCTCCTTTAAAAATAGTTTGACTATATTCAAAATAAAAGTCTGGTGGAAATCAGGGACCAGAATATCAACAAACATTGCACTGAAGTGTGTTCAGCAGAGCTCATTTTGGCAGACCTCTAGAAATGTGTTGTATTCACTGTATCCCTTTAAATTTCTCATTAATAAACATTTCCTTCCATCTTTTGGGGAGTCATCATGACCCCACAATGCATCAGCCCTGCAGTAGGCTAGGGTTTCACATCACCACTGTAACTTTCTTCTTAATGTCTATGTCTTAACACGAGCTTTCTGCCTGTTGTGCATCACTTCCAGTGCTCTTGTCCCTCACAGCCCGGGGCTGTCTCCTCGATGACCGTGACCACGGGAGGGTTAACGCACAGAAGGCACAGACTGCCAGCTCATAGGCTAACTCCTATCTGGAACAGCTTCTTCCCTGTTGGAACATTTACAGCTGGGAGGGTCATTGTCATATTTTGGACTGTGTGATTAGCTTTGATGGGAGCCATTAACAGCCTCCTTCTTGCCATAGGATACCAATGTATGGTTTGTCTAGCTTTTTTTAAACCAAGGAGATGTGGGTGAGAACTGGGAGTACAGCATACACAAAAAATGCCATTTTCATTGTATTTTCCATGGCATCATGTGAGAAGTCATCCCAGGTGAGGTTATCCTGATGCCACACTCAGTGGTAGTGCTTTTGTTTTGTAACTTGCAGAAGTCATAAGGATGATCTGCTAGCTGGATAGTAAAGAAAGCTCTACTGACCTTGTCATGCATATTCACCTGCACCGCAGAGTAAGGGCTTAGTGTCTTCTCTTTAATTTGGTAGCTGACATCTCACTAAGATTACAGAAGATGCCATTAGTTTATCAAGTAATTTATATTTTCGTATTTCCAAAGTATCCACAAAGAGGTGCTTCAGGGAAAGAAGTTCAGTGGATGTAACCAATGGAGAGTTAAACCATGGGCTTTCTCTTTCTGCCATATTTTAAAGGAAAATGTCTTCTTTGCCAGGCAAAAGCTGATGTATGCATCTACTGCAGGAGAAAACTTTGGATGGATTCATATTAAAGGTTATTTGTTTAATACTGCAAATATACGGTCCCAAAGACCACATTTTATACATCCTTTGTTTCTGGTGTGATAGCAAGGTGGCTTACATTCATTTATCTTACAATGAATATTAGCAAGAAAAGTATTAAGAAGGCATCTTTATCTAGAATAAAAAATAATTTTCTTAAAATAACAGCAGCAATGCCAGAAAGGTCTGTATTCCTAAAATCTGCCACCAAGTTTTTATGAGCATGTGTGTTCATCCACTGGGGGCTAGTGTCATATGTATATTATAACAGTATTCCAGAGAGTTATATTCAGGAATTGTGGGCATTCAGACTCCTAAAGAAGAAGGAAACTTTGTTATGCTTAAGGAATTGACAGATTGCCTGGAAGATTTTAAGCAATAAAACCTTCTGAGTGAAAAAAATTAAAAAGTGGAAGAGGAAGAATATAATTTTGAGAAAAAAATCTGGATTTTATTTATATGCAAATAATATTACTATTATATCATAGTTTCTAGTCTTTAATCTTGAAACAAAATATATCCATCCTCTACTGAGATAATCCAAAGACTGGCAGTGTTACAAAAGGTACGTTCTTTTGTATACCAGAATGTAATACTAGAAATGTTTGAATACAACATGCAGTACTAGAAAGTTGCTTTAATGTAACAAATCCTACCATAATTACAATGATCTAACAGTGAATCTCTAAGTGAGGAAAACCTCCATAAGAAATTTTTGGTGCCTTCACATGTTGCCTTAGGTTTTTGAAATATCAGCCTGATGTTATTTTAAAGAGTGATGCAGCCTTTTTGTATGAGTTGGTGTACCTGAAAGTCCCACATCTGTATAACGTGCTTCCTAGACTGAGGGCGCTGTAAAGAGCAGGAAATGAGAGCTTTAATTCAAGCCAAGCCATTTTTTTCAATAATATGAAAAAGGGTACAGCAAAATCATCTGCTGAATTCAATGGACAGAAAAATGTGGACTTTTTTCTAATGCAGAGATGTTATATTTTAACATTTAATTTTGCAGTTTCAAAATACCTTGTTTTTCTAACATTTGGAAGTCATTTTGGAAGTGAAAGTGCATGGAAGCATTACTTTAAAAGACCAGAATCTATTAAGAAAAACAAGTGTTTTTAACTGAACTGTAGTTAAAAAGCTGCATTTTACCTCTCACCTGAAAAGCTTTCCATTTTTTTATGCACTACCCACTAGTTTCCTCCTCCCCTACCCACTGGCACTGTCCTGCATCTATTCCCTAGTCTTCTGGTTTAGACCTAGACCCAGAAACCCAGTGCTGATCCAAAAGTGGCATTTCAGAGTGGTCTGGTCTTTCTCCTACAGGCTGAAATAATATGTGCTGCCACATTCAGTAACATTAAACTCACATGTGCTGTTGTATTGTTACAGCATTTGGGAATTTTTGTAAAACAAATTTCAGTCTGGGGCCTAGAAAATTATTTCTGTCCTTAAATTAGTTGTGGAGAAATTAGCCCTTGAAAATAGATTCTTCTGAATATTCTGCCCAAATTCCATATGATCAAAGAAAAGGAAACCAAAAACAAAAATGCAAAAAAAACCACCACAAGAAAGACAATCTAGTGCACAAAGCACTGAGCTGGGAAACAGCTAGCATCCATCTCCCATCTACAATGTGATAAAGTCGTACTTAATTAATTGTCAAGATGAAAAATAAGCAGACTTTTTATGCAAAGCCAAAATGTTGTTGTTAAGGTAAACAAAGTCTTACCAATCTAACAACTGACTAGTTTTTAATATCAGTCAAAATATTATAGGAGGAGAAAAAGGAACAGTATTACATAAAAAGTCTGCAGAGTAATAGTTGCAACTGTTATGCCTTCCTAGTACTTGCCCCTTTTTCTGTTCTTAGAGTTACTCTTCCACAACCTCTTTGGATCCATCCCAGACCCAGTTAAAACATATGTCAAGTCATCAGCATCTCAAACTCATCATCAAGGTAAATATTATGCTGATTGTATAATCAATCCCTTTCCCTTTTCCAGGGGGAATGTGATGTAGACATTGGTGGTTTACTTCTCCTCAATTTGGAGTCCATTGAAGAAATTCTTATTTTTTTTCTAGCACCCTTTATACCTTGGTCTTTCTTCATGGATCTGTAATTCCATGTCAAATCTGCTATGTATGTATCATATATGTTAGATAGAATCATGGAAGCGCAGAATAGTTTGGGTTGAAAGGGACCTTTGAAAGTCATCCAGTCCAAACCCCTCTGCAATAAGCAGTGATGTCTTCAACTTAGGGCAGGTTGCTCAGAGCTCCATCCGACCTGGCTTTGAACACTTAGAATGATGAAGCACCCACAGATGCTCTTGGAAGTCTGTTCCAGTTTCTCTCTACCCACACCATAAAAAAAATTCCTTCTTATAGCTATGTTAAATCTACCCTCTTTTAGTTTGCCCCCTGTCCTATGGATACAAGCCTGACTTTAAAAAAAAGTCTGTCCCTGTCTTTCTTACAAACCTCCTTTACGAACTAGAAGGCAAGGTCTCCCTAGAGCCTTCTCTTCTCCAGGATGAACAACCACAGCTCTCTCAGTTTTTCCTCATAGGACTGGTGTTCCATCCCACTGATGATTTCTGTGGTTGTCCGCTGGACTTGCTCCAGCAGGTATATATCTTTCCAGTGCTGCTGCCCACAGAGCTGGGTCCAGTGCCCGGATGGGGACGGGCGGAGTCAGCTCCCTTGACCTGCTAGACATGCTTCTTTTGATGCTTGTTCTTTGCCCTCCTTGCTGCTTCTAGAGCAGTTTTATCCAGCTCCAGGTCTCTATCTGACAATTGTGAATTTGCTCATTGCCCTGTTTCATCATCCCACCCCATCCCCCTCCTCACAGTTCCCTGTATCCCTCTTTCTAGGCTTCAGCTGTGGCATCAAGCCCATCTTCCTCTGCAGGGAATGACTACAGTGGGGTCATATGCATTTCCTTCTACGGAACAAACTGCTTGGCACTGCTGTCTGTAGATCGTAGCTACACCACACAATTTCACAGACTCGTGCAGAAGACAAAGGGGACATCTACAGAGGGACCATGGCAAGTCCTAAAGTCCTCGCAAAGCTATTACGAAGCTTGGGATCTGTTACTAGCAATGGTGCTACTGTATTTACTGGGCTGCACGGCTACAAAGCTATTTTCTTTCTCCTGTCTATAGCCTATGTAGACACATACACACTTAATGAAATAGCAAATGTTTCTAGATGTGCGTGCTTATTTTCACTGGGACTAATAATTTCACACTTAAAACTAATTTGGTGTCCTAAAATTTGCAGAAAAAGGCTTCAGTGACAATTCAGGAGAATGTGGAACAGTTTGTCATTATTACAATTACCAAGCTCCAAGTTATTACATAATTACAATTACCAAGCTCCAAGCTGTTCCAGAGACAGACTGGTGAACATGAAGACTTCTCCCTTGAGGAAGGTCCAAGCAGGTCAAACAATTTTTCAAGAGATGAGAAAGTGAATGCATTCAGTTAGCTGAAGACAGAAAAACTGGTGGATCATGTGCTCACCTGGCTCCCAGAATCTGATGAGATTAAACCAACGTTTACTAAGTGAGGGTCTTCCAACCTTTTCCTTCCAGTTTTCTGAGGTACTTCTAGTGCAACAGGACAAACTTGCTATAAACATTTATGCCTATGCTAAAAGTGGAAAACGTCACTGCAGAGGCAGGAATCACATGCTGGCACCTGGAATGTCGAAATACCATCCTGTGCTCACATTCTCCAGCATTGTACCCCAGGCTGAGCAACCACAGTTTGTACCAGGACAATGTGACACTGGTTGTGGGGTTTGGAGTCAGGCGTATGTTCAGGTATGTTCAAGGGCTCCCTGAGCAGCCACAAAGAGCTGCCAAAAATCCGAGGTATTTATTGTTGCTCTCATAACCCAGCAGCCTCACATGAGATGCAGAGGAGGGGATGGGCAGTGCGGCTGGTCAGGTGTTCATCCTCAGGCAGCCAGTCTGGTCTGCTCGGAGGCAAGGCACCGTGACAGGGCTTGGGAGGTATAATGCTTTGCATTGCAGCAGTTTCCCTTCCTGGACTGCCAGTTCAGTATCATAAAATACAAGCATCAGTTCTCTGAGAACTTGAAATTATTTTAGCACAACACTTACTCATTTCTTTGCCTCTCAGCAGTTTTTTGTCAGGGAAGACACCGCACAATACTGAGCAGCCTATATCTCACGGCTCCTGACAAGGTTTTCTCACCACCCCAGTTGCTGCGGTGCCCGCTGGCTGAGCAGTTCCCCTTGTCATCCCCAGCTGTGCAGCTGAGGACAGGATTCACTGAAAACTTGCACACCACATTGCCCTTCCACTGCCAGTATAACAGGTTTTCTGACTTCCCATAAAAACCCAGCATGCCAAGCTTCCTAGCATCAGCCATGCCCTTTCTGTTGTCACTGTCTCCTCTCCTGCAAAGGTTTCTCTGCTTTCACCTTGCAGTGAAGAATACTGTTGAAGTATCTGTGAGCATACCTGGCTGGTAGCTGACATGTGAAGTGTCCTGCTGGGGACAAGCAGGACAAAATGCTGTGGAAAAAGTTGAGCTGTTACAGTGCCTGAGCTCGCTAGATGGCCTCATACACTGCAGAGAAGCTTTTCTTTCAGCAGTCCCCCCTTGTACATTCTGTTTATTCATGCAGTGGTAGGGAATTTTTAATTATTAGTTTCCCTTTTTTTCTTTTGCCATCTGGACCTGGATGCCTCTTCTTGATTCTTTGCTGCTGTGGTAGACCTTTTTCTGTCCCCTGGGCCATGGCAGTCAGTTTGTGGACCAATTTCCAATTATCAAAGCAAGCACACAGCACGCAGCAGGAATGGGAAGCAGAAAAGAAAGCTAGTATGTGACCTTCATAATAATGTTATACAATAATAGTACAAGGTGGCACAGGAGCACAAGCATTAAGTTTAGCATTTGGTGCCTTTCTGCAGTGCTCTCTGGGTCCATGGATGTAAATTTAGCATATCTGTCTGAAGATTTGTTCTATTATACATATTTGGGGAAAAAACTCTGCTAAACAAGTGTTTACTACACTGTGATGTGTGACTCCACACAGTCTTGTTGTGGGAAGAGCACGAGGGAGATCTAAGGGGAAATGAGAAAAGAGAAATAGTTGTGCAAAAGGCACTGGATATTTAGCAACCTGTAAGAGAAAGTTGCATTTGTCTGCAGTATTCTCTCAGTCTCCTTGGCCACAGTTTTTGAGAGCACTACTGTCGAGCAGGTATTCACTACAGTACTGATTTCAGGGGTAGGAGTTGGAAACAGAAAGAAAAGAAGGACTCAGACTCACAGTCAGATTACCAGAGTGCATCATGTTACCGTGCTTTAGACGAGCCATGATAATGAACTACAGCCCACCAGCAGCCCTCTGCAACGCGAGGCTGGGATAGCCACTTTCACTGAGATATTTAGTGACCACATTCATCTGCTTGTTCTTGGCTGAGAGGTTGGCCGGACAAGATCCAACAGCTAGACATATTTTTTGGGTGAAAATTATCTATCCACGATTACCCAAATCATGTGCATGGACATGATAAACTGAACATATCTCTTCCCACCTTTTGCAGGTGTGCTGTTGGTGAAAACCATTCTCCTCCTTTGTCCTGCATCTTTTTTCTACTTAATGTTGGACATTTTGACATTTGCAATTGTATTGACCTGTTCAAAAGCAGTAGCAGCCCTCTGCTTTCTTTCCCAGCAGACTGTAACACCAAGGAAACAGTGGCAAGGCAGTCTGCCTGGTACTTTTGAAAGCAGTTTCTACTTTCTGTCTCAATGACACCCACCTGAGACAGTCATAGGCAGAATGATGGTGAGAGCTGTGCTTGTGCTGCAGGGCCAGGCAAGAGCCATCCTCTGTAACACCACTGAGCTCTTTGGGACAACCACCTCTGTGAGGGCAAGTACATGCTCCTGCTGCTTTTAGGTTCAAGTGTCAAGCCATCCAAAAGTAGCCTGAATCAGGCAGCTCCTGTTTAACCTTCTGAATTGGGGTTTGTGTCTTCTACAAAACAATCCATGCAGAATTTTTGGAACTCAGCATAAAGTCATTCGCTTGTTTCCCAGCAGTTGAGTTTTTTGAGGACTTCTTGGCCTCGAGACTTAGGTACTTCCCAAAGAAGACGTGTCACTGAAGAAGGCAGAAGCAAGTAAATGCAGGAGGACTTTCTGTAAGAGGATTTCTTGATCTTGATGCTACAAGTCCCGAACACATAGCAGGAGGCACACAGTGGGGCAATGAGCAGAGACCAGAACAGTTCTGTAGCCAGAAGGCCACAAGACTACTCAGTGTGGATTTGGATCATGGGGGAGAAGCCAGAGACGCTTAAAGGCACAGCTGTTTTGGGCACAAAGTGGCATCTTTACAATGGCCCTACTTACCAGTGCTAAAATAGCGTAAGGTGGAAAATATCAGCAGTCCTGTACCAATATCAGAAAATGCCTCTTTGTGACTAATCTCAACAGCTGGCATGAAAATGAGGAAAGAAAAAAAAAAGAAAAAAGTAAAGGAGGGTGAAATGAAATGGTGCCATGGATGTTTCACACCATGAATGAGGCAAAATTTGTTAGAGGAGGGCATGACCAGAAAACCCACAGCTCTTTCAGGAACTGTCATGCTGGCAGGAGCTTGCACACTGCCTCCAGGGTGTATACCAAGGGAGCTGCCAACAGCAGACCTGAGAACTGCAGTCAGAGCCAAGGAGCTCAGCCACAACTGAGGCCAATTACAAATGAGGGAGAAATCATTTAGACAGTTGGTGGTGTCCATCTGGCACTTAGTGACTAACCAGCCAGCCCTTTGGCCAGTCATCTTGACAGCCTGCACTTCCTGCTGCCCTTGTCTGGTGGCAATTGTAATGCAGTCAATGGCATTCCAGCACCCAGAATATTGTTGTTGCTCTCAGTTCCTATGCCATATTTCAAATAAGGCCTTTTTAGTTTCATTTTATTTTCAGTCTGTCCATTCCAAAGCACTGGAACAATTTTCCTAATTTTGAGCTGTCGCATTAATGTGATTACCCTCTAAGCCTTGAGTTACAGATACACTTCAACATATGCTTACATCCAAATATTCATGTACTCGAACCGCTGGAGCTACATACACATCTACAGTTTGATGCCTGTTTATCTCTCTTGTTTAAACTCAAGGCTTTGAGTACTGCTCTTTCATCTGCTGCCTGATCACTTCAGCTATGAACATTCATAGATGAAGTACCTTCGAACAATAAAGCTGGAAAAGTGTTCGTAACTATGCACCAATTGGCATGGATATTACAGGGGACAAGCTTTCAAAAGTACCTGCATCCCATTTTCAAGAGCACTTTTACCACTTTTAAGCTTTTTTTGTACATCTCAGATGGCACCTACAGACATCTTCTGCAACCTGCAACTGGCCAGTAATTTCTTATATTCCCATGTCCTGAGGGTATGCACACTTGGCTGCATGAAGTAAACTAGGAAATGGGCCCCAGCCTTCCCAACACTATGGGCATCTGTGAAGTCTTTGCCCTTGGTCTCATGTTTTAGACAAAGTGAATTAAAATGATCTGTCAGTGCTGTAAACCTAAGGAGATTTTTGCTATGGTCTCACATTTATTACTACCCATTCTTACAAGAGCTTATTTTATTTGAGTACCTTGTTTAAATACCAACATAAAAAACATAGTAGGCACAGAAAAGAGTTAAGGGGGTCAATTGTACAGGTAAGACTAAGAATGTTCATGGTTTTGCCAACACTCAGCTGAGGTTTTCTCCATTCCAGGATCCTTGAGCATTAGGAATACTGCAGGACTCAAAACTAGACAAAATTAACCATTTAGACTTCAGGAAATCCCTGCAAAACTTTAGCCTCTTTTCTCAAGTTACATAGCTGAAATTTCCAGAGATGTGACATGGACCATCTCCCCTTGCTATTGCTTCCCTCCGTACCACCATTCCAGGCATAGAGTTGGTTTGCACAGTCACGGAGACCTGTGTGAGGGATGTTCGTCATAGTCCTGGGATGCACTGAAACCACAGAAGGTGAACTGGCTTCTCATGACCAGCTAGCCCTAAGATCGCTGCCAGGAGCCCATCAGGCTACACTTGGCTTTCTTCAGCTTGCTGCAGAAAGCATGATGGACCGACTGCAAAGTAATTTATTAGAAAGTAGGGGGTTACCACACTGCTAAGTGCTTTGAGGTTGTCCTCTTTTACATTTACCCTTAGAAGGGCAGTCCTGTGCCACCTCTCCACTTTGAGGTCAGCCATCAAAACACAGACCCTGGCATGGTTTCAGAAGTTTTCTTAAAAAGAAAGATTTATAACCCTTTTATAACCCATCCCATTCCACTGATACTCTACTGGCTAGTTTTTGTTCCACTGAACCAAATCAGCCCAGATGTCTGCTTTACCCTGATTTTGAAGCTCTGCAGCTCTTGGGAAGTCCAGGGTCAAGAATTTCACCCCTCTGAGACCCACGCAGGCAGGAAGTCATCAGCTGACTCCTACCACAAACATGCAGCACAACGTCAAGGCAAACTTTTCAGCATTCCACAGCTAAAAGTGTGCTTCATTCCAAGTTTTCATGAGCCAGTAAGGGGGACTAGAAAGGCATTGTCACATTATTAAACACGCTCTCCTTTTTTTTTTATTTGCACTCCAGCACTGTGAAGGTTCAGATAGCAATGACTCAGGTCTGGCTGATGTTAGGTAATGTGGAACAAAGGAGTGGAAAAAGGAGCCTCGAGTAATATCAAAGCAATTTTTCCCATTCATTTCTTCATTCACACAGCTCTGTAGCTGGCTCATTCACCACTACAGCTCAGCAATAACACCACATTTCCAGGGATCTCTCTGCAGAATTATAGATGCTGTCCAAGGACAGATTCAATCTTACAACTTCTCCACAGCACAGAAAGTTGTCTTACGCTGTATATGAAATCCAAAGATGTGCTCATGATTACCTGAGCAGCTGGGGAGGGTATAGGAACTGGTTTGCTGTGATTTCCAGTTGAGACTGGAACAGCACCCAAGGAAGAGCAGCATCCGGGTCTTTTGTCCTTCACACTGCAGGTAGATACTTGTGAGAGGCTTCTGATAAAATAAAATATTAATCATGATATTCAGAGAGTTAAAAAATGAGACACAGGCATTCTGTCTGGTAGGCCTGGATAGTTAATAGCTCCTCTGATTCTCTAGTGGCATAGTGGAGTTAGATCATTGCAGGTGAAATTCTGTACCCTTGGAAAGTGAAAGCCAGGCTCTGGGTGGCAGAGATAAAACTAGAGCCATCAATGTCTAGCATACAGTCAGTATTTCCACATCTCTCTATATAGATCCCAGGATGCTGTGGGCTTGCTGCTTCCACCTACTTGCCCACCTTCTACTTCTCCAGGGGTGGTAAGCAATGTCTTGAGCTGGAATTCATTCATCATTTTATGGTGTCATTTCATTCTTGTCCAGTTGAGCACAGCCAACGGGAAAAGGAACTGCACTTTGCTCACTGAGATGCAGTTACCACCCCAGGTCCGCCTTCTCTGCACTTGTATGCCGGAAATTAGTGCTGGGAGTCTGTGAAAGGAATGGCACAGAGCTCTCCGTGTGCCCAAGAGGACCGGAGGCCTTCCCTGCCGGCAGTAGCAGCACCACCCACCAGCCCAGTGAACACTCAAAGAAAATGACAAGAACAATAGCAGGAAATGTCTAAGGGTGGAAACAACAAACTGAACACAGCCCAGGTTTCTGGGTGCTTCCTGATTGGCGTGATTTGCCTCAGCAGGAGCACTTTGCATAACCTTGGAGCTACCCCACCAGGGCAAAACGTCTCCCCAGTGAAGCCACATTTGTTCCAGTGGCTTTCTGGGACATGGGGATGTTTGCTGCCCAGCACAAATTAATAAACAAGCACAACATAAAAGTGCTAAAGTAGATCAGATGGATGGAGCAGGATCAGGACACTGCAGTCATCATGCTCAGGGTGGCAACAGCTTGGTGCATCTCTCACTGTTCCCAGTATAAAATCTGTGCGTTCTCATGGGGCGTGTTCCTTGCCTCACATTAGCCTTCACCCTGGAAAAATGAACTGTAAGTTCCTGTGAGTGGATGACAGCAGAGGACAGATTTGCAAAGCTCAGATCCAAGACACTGTTTGTATCAAGAAACAAACAAAACAAGTAACAGCTCCTACTGGGTGTTCCCCTTCCTGCCCTGCTGTTCTTTTTCTGTCCTTATTGGCAAGCAGTGCAGGGGAATGGATTTGTGAGGGTCATGTAACATGGGGAATTTTTAAAGGGACCTAATAAAGTTCAGTGCCTGCCGCATACTGACTGTCAGCTGCACTACCATCTAATTCCTTTGTCAAGGACTGCTGAGGGCATTACAGGTTCAGGCAGTCATGACTAAAGCAAAATACAAAAGGCAAGGAAAGGTATGTTCAAAAGTGCTGAAAGGAGGCAGATGGGATCCCTGCAAGTTGCAGCTTTTTATGATAGTTGTGCTTTAATAGCCACAGGACAGCAGAATAATCCCACCATTATAAAACTTTGATTGGGTTTTCATGTTTTCAGCCTGAATTTTCTGGGGTTTATTTTCATTTTTAGTACTATTCTCAGACTAAATTCAGTCAATCACATGGTGTACCTCAGAATGCTGGATACTGGGCAAAGCTTTTTGCACCAACAAGTAGGCTTTTAAGCACCACGTTTCTTGAAACCTCCCATTTTAAGCCATCACAACAGGAAGCAAATACATAATCTCTTGTTTGCACCAGAAGTCTATTACAAAGTCCACGCAGCTCTTAGCAGCAAATATGAGTCAAGTCAAACCAAAATCATGGAAATCTTGCATGTACAGTGAGTATAATTAATAATACCCGCTAAAACATCTACTAGGGATAAGCATGAACTGTTGTACAATTGGGCTCTATAGCATTGGCAAAATGTGTTGGATCAAGATGGAGGAATGGAGGCAAAATGGTTTGCTGGAGGCTACAGCAAGGATAAAATTAGATAGCTATGGCCCATGATTGCTGTTTTTGTCAGCACTGCTTTTCCAGCTAATAACTGCAACATCTTTTCATTGCCATATGAATGAGCCACTTGCACGTGCTTCTAAACTGCTAAAAGTTGCACATGGTAGGGGCAGGGAGGGATTCCAAATAGCCCAAATGGGAATTCTGCTGGGAGTGAAGTCCTGGTTCCCAGCAATTAGAGAACATGCTGCCACTGACTTTGGATGCAGCCAGTGCTCTGTCTAAACAGAAAGAAGAGACTCAGCAGAAGTCTGAGTGGAAATAACCTGTGCAGGAATTTAAGGACGAAAAGAAGGAGGGAAAGGGGAGAAAGGGGAGGGGAGGCAGAAAGGGAAAGAGCCTGTACCAGGAAAAATTTGTCCTTCACTCTGAGTGTGCTCTTGAGTTCTGCCAGGTACAACTCTTGTACTGTCTCCTTTGCCCCTGCCCTTCCCTGCAGCAGCCCGTGGGTGGCTGAGAAGCACAACTCTCTGCAAGAACGGCTGTGCATGACCCTCGTCAGCTCCCTGGCAAGAGCAGATGGGAGCACCGCGAGCACCTCCCCAGCTCTCCCAGGGAGACAAAATAGATAGTTGAGGAAAAAGCTGCAGAGACCTGAGGTCCAGGCAGAAGACAACATGCCCTCTCCAGCCCTAGCTAACAATGTTACCTTTAAACCCAGTCTCCCATGTGTTCTGCTTTTCAATGCAGCACTGCCTGCACTCTGAGTTTTGCAGAATTTTATGGCATTTCTGCTGTAGCCTCTCCAAAGGAATGTCCCTAAGCACCACATCTACATGTCTTTTGAACTCTTCCAAGGACCGTGCTTGCACCACTTCTGTGGTCAGCCTGTTACAACGCTTGGCAACCCTTTCAGTGAAGAATTTTTCCCTAATATCCAATCCAAACATCCTCTGGCACAACTTAAGGACATTTCCTCCTGCCTTGTCACTTGTTACCTGGGAGAAGAGACTGACCTCCGCTATAACATCCTTGCAGGTAGTTGTACAGAGCAATGAGATCTCCCCTGAGCTTCCTTCTAGACTTTTCCCCAGCTTTGTTGCCCTTCTCTGGACGTGCTCCAGCAACTTGATGTCTTTCTTGGAGTGAGGGGCTCAAAACTTAACAGAGGACTTGAGGTGCAGTCTCCCCAGTGCCAAGGACAGGGGGACAGTCAGTGCCCTGGGCCTACTGGCCATGCTATTCTTGATACAAGCCAGGATGCCATTAGCAATCTTGGCCACCTGGGCACACTGTTGGCTCGTGTTCAGACGGCTGTTTACCAGCACCCCCAGTTCTTTCTCTGCAGGGCATCTTTGCCTTGCTCATGTTCTGTCCTGAGCACTCCATGAGCCTTAGCTCTTCCCTCATCTGACACTGTAAATCAGAGACAAAAGGTGTATTCCCAGTTTGTACACGGGAGGATGAAATCTCTTCAGAGAAAACACTTTTACGTTTGTTTTTTTGTTTAATTTCCCTTCGCTTAAAAAGATGGTGAAGATTTTCCAGGCTTCCTGCCTTCCCTGTAAGTGCTTCTAGGTAACTGAATGTGCTCCTCCAGTATATCAGTATGTACAGGAATTGCAGAAAAACATCCTCCTTCCTTGGCAGCTTGCAGTGTGGGTACTGCATTAGGTCATGCATTCATTTTGGTCGTACATCTGCGCTAACCTTGGGTAACTGCAGCAGCCAGCACTGCTGTGTGATGGAAGAATGAGCACTCAGCCGTCATCCCTCAATTGCTCTCCCTCTATTTCTTGGATCTCTCCCAAGATATAAATAACGCAATCCACTGTACAGCTGAACTGCTGGCATCTGTTGCTAAAACTAAACGAATTTCATGTGCATAGCTGAGACGAGCCAAAAAGCTGTTTTTCACAGGGCTGGCCGCACCTGTGCTGCTTTTCTAGTCTCTGGGTGCGTGCTGCTGTGTACAGGGACTTTGTGCTGGGGAAAATTGCACATGCAACCCTCATCCACCTGGACCATGTCTTGCAACACGTGCCCTCTGCCTCATGGTCCCACCACAATCATGGCCTTTCTGGAGCCTATTGCCTGTGCTCAGAGTGCCTGACCAATCGCCTGAAGTACACTTCAAGGTAGGAGCAAAGGACATCGTGATGGGGGAGAGGATTTTACGACCAAAAGCCACACTGGTATGTTTTTCCCTTGTACTCTTGTGTGTCCTCAGACATCCCAGGACATCTGTCCTGGTGCTTGTCCTGACAATTTTACTTAAAGCCATGGGAAAGCAAGCAGGTTTCTGTGGGATTCAGTGTCTTTCCTGAGTTGTTGCACCTTCACCTTTCAACTGCAAAGTAGAGCACGTATTCTCTCTCAAACAGCTATTTTATCTTCCTTGCTTTTCTCCTGCCATCCCAGTGAGTACCAAACAATGAACCACAGATGATGCACCTCTGTACTTGCAATGTAAGTCCTGTCTGTTTTCTCATGAGACAACCTGTCTGTCCAGACACTGAGATCTGCGTGTCTGGTTCTGTGCAGGCCAAGCATTTTAAATGAGTTATGGCTCTTACTCCATTTGCTTTAATGTTTTGGACACTGGCCGATGAAGCTCCAGAGGCAGGAGGCCTGGATCTGGGAGGGAAGAAGAGAATGATAGCAATGGTGAAGAGGAGAGACAAAACCTAGCTTCGTCAGGAAGAGCCTCAATAACTGTTTTCATCTTACGTGGCTGGGCCAAGAAACCAGAACATTTGTTCTTGTTTCTTTTAAACACGAGTCCTCCAGAGGCTGAATGATTCAGAAGCCAGATGCTACCAGGGCAGGTTAAGCTATCAGGGTGTTTACTGGACTGATCAGGGACTTGATCAGATCTGCCAGGTCCTGTCTGGAGCCTGGTCAGGAGCACAAACAGGAGCTTTCCAATCCAAATACTCTCTTATAAGCACATGGAGAAAATAAGTAGACTCTTTGCTCTTTCACCTCTTTGATCACTGGACACTGGACTGGATTCAGAACAGGGCTTTTTTTAAACTTTTTTTCCCCTCCATTCCCAAGGGAGGGTCAAGCCATGTACTTCTCTAAGGGCAAGCATCCAAGGCATAGTGATTCACTGATTTCCAGTCAGTGATCTGCCATCTCCTGAGTCAGTGGGAAGTTTTTAAGGTTGCAATCTCACTTGGGCTGGAGACATCTCCCATTTGAAGAAGACTGGAAGAACTAGGCTTAGAAAGGTTTACACTGGTAAAAGTGCGAAAACAAGTGTGGGCTATAAGTGCCATGAGGGCAAAAAGTTTTGTGTTAAGGTGATATGAGGAAATCATACTAGGCTGAGATAACATCTTAAGGAGAGAAAAAGCAGCTCATGAAAAAGTGGTTTCAGTTAGAGGAAGAGTCACACCAGAGTGCTGAAGGTCCCCATATTCGGGAGATTTAATGCTGCATCAGGCAAACCACAGGCAAAAGTTAATATGCAAACAGTGTTGATTCGGCAAGGAAAGGGACTCAATTGTATAACTTCTTCAATTCCAGGTCAAAGCATTTGCATTACACTGACACTAAGTCTTCTATATCCAGAGCAGACAACATTGTAGTAGTTAAATCGAGGTAATGATTGTTGTGTTTTCCACCTCATCATGCTTAGCTCAAGAAGTCCTGTGGCCAATGCTTGACTTGGTCGCCTTGGTTTGTCTAAGATAGTGTGGATTAACCTCATCCTACACCAGGCAGATGCAGAATATCATTATACTGCTCTCTCTCTCTGTGTATATGCATTTACTTCAGACAGCAAAGTGAATTATGGAGTTTTGCTTCTCTTCCCAAGTTCCTCAGATGGTACTGGGATGCAACTTTTTCCAGGTGGAGGGAATTGTTTCCCTTCTCATGTGTTCATCAGTATTCATATGGATTACCAGAGCAACTCATTCAGCATCATGCCTGAATCTCATATCCAAGCACTGGTTGGTGATAATGGATTCCCAGTTTTTCAAGTCACAGAGGTTTTACCTTTTCAAAGATGTCAATTAAGTTTGCTGCTCTTGAATTTCAACTGCACTCTGTAAACAATAGCCTGTTGGAAATCTTAAGATGTGCCCTGCCAGCTTTCCTCTTTGAAAGTGAGCTGTTCAAAAAAAGGATGAGCACTGCAAACAGACTAAACTAAGAGGCATTGAATTACTCAAATCCAGAATCCCATTTCAGCCTGCAACAGACCCAAAATTAGCAGGTTTTTTGCCATTAGCACTGGCTGTGTGTCGATACAGAGTGACATCCACAAGTGGTCCCACTGGCTTCAGCACAGCTGCTGCTGTTTGCTAAGAAAACTAAGCCAATGTGGAAACTAAACCAAAGATTATTCAGTGATTTCCCCCTCCGCTACAGCAGACAAAGGCTACTGTTCTCAGCTGTGGCATGTAGATTTCAGCTCCAGTTTCTAGGCATGCTGGCTTACAGGTTGCTGGTGCTTGGCAGTTGATACAGGTAATATGAAGTTTGTCAAGGGCTGAGGTGCTGGACTGGGATCCAGTTATGCTTGTTTAAAAGACTTACATGTCTTTCAGGGGGCCCCTTTGCCCTTGCAAGCTGATTTTCCAAGCTTGCTCTGAACCTGGGTCAGCTAACAGGTACCCTGCTGCCCCAAAAAGAAATTGGAATGGGAGGCCCACGGAGTGGAGCATTTTTGCCAGTGCACTTTTGCAGCAGAAGGCACTGTACTTCCAGAAAGGTGGAGCCTCCATATAAAGTTTCAGTTTCTGGTTTTGCTGTGTGGTCAAAAGCTACCTGAGGGTAAAATCCTTGAGACAGGCACAGAGTTTGTGCAGAGATCAGTTTCAGACCTCAGGCAAGCCCAGTTATCCCTAAACTTGGTGCTTAATTCTCTGTTCAGTAAATATCAAGGGTTTGTTGCAGTGGTCTGCTTGTGACTCTTCCATTATAATACCAGCTGTACACCTCAGGATGTTCAGCTCTGAGAGACCTGATACTAATGACTGTCTTATTTGTGGCTTTTATATCAATTTGATTCATGGTATCAGTCAAGCAATAGCAAAATAATCAGTTAAAGTTGAACCATCCCCCACTCTACGTGTTCATCCGTCACCTTTTCCCTTCAAGTGTTTACTCTGATTAGGTCTTTCCTGTTTTTCTGTTAAGTTCTGAATACTTGTATGCTTTCCTTATTAGTGCTGATGAATGTTCTTTTTTCCACTGACATGCCAGTGTGTATGCTGCAGACATAATTTTTATTATATTTCTGTTTTCACTGCAGAAATTGCATGAGTATTTCTCAGGTACAACCCAGGATGCATAGTTAGCACAGGCTAAAGAAACTGGTCCATAAACCTGCAGCTGCTCTCCCTGTTTATAATGCTGTTACCCTCCTATCCTGAAAAACAAAACACTGCTAAGCCAAATGTAGATACCTCTAGAAATCATATGTCTGCTAGAGTTAATTAGCTGGATAGAGAAGGCTGTTTTCTTGAGGCGTAGTTCTGCTGACTTAGGATTTGTGTGTTCCTATTGCAAATCAGTGTGACTCTGCATCATCTTCTTCCTTCACTCTGTGAATGTCCTGCAGGACCATGCTCAGGGTCTCTCCTGGGGTCGAGGAAAGACGCCTTGGGCCAGAACAGCCTCTGCTTTTCAGCAAAGAGGAAAATGACAGGCCAGGTTTGTGGGTTTCAACATCTTAGTGTGGGAAACAGAAAAAACAGAGGAAATCCTTCACCTAGAGAAAGTGCATTCAACACCTACAGACTGGAGCAGTAAACAGAGTCCTGTATCCAAGCACAGTGTTTGCTGAGTACTGAGTGCTAAATGTAAAGCATATGTGTACACACCACAGTTCCAAACCTCACCTGCTGCCTCTTCACCTCTTAGATCTCCCCCCTTAACTCCCTTTTTGTCACCTAAATTGCAGTATTCTGTCCTACCTGACAGTTACTATGGTCTGTATCCCTGCATCTCTGCAGGGGAGTTCATGTGCTGTTTCTGCCTCTGGTCTTCTCAAAAGCTACACTGGCTGCCTTGTCCACAGTCATGTAATGCCCAGTAAGGTCAAAATGCCACCAAACACACAGGCCAGACTTCCTTTGTCGGTCTGGTACATCTCCTTCCCCTGCAGTACTGTAAGGTTCTGGTCTCAGTTTTTCAGGGCATGATAGCTACAAACCCTTTAAAAGAGAAGGCCTGTAAGTAGCCTTAAGATATATTTTTCCCACTATCATTCAGGAGTTTCAAGACCCAACTGGAAGAAGCCAGGATCATCCTGGCCTGATCATAGCTGACCCTGCTTTGAGCAGGAGGCTGGGCTAGAGACCTCCCAAAGTCGCTTCCAGCCTTCATTATCCTAGGAGCCTTGTAGTCCTACTAACCAAGGAATCAGTGTGCCAAATGACAGCAAAATGCTGTCTAAAAGACAGCATCCCTTCAGCTATTTGTGGTTCCTTCCTCTTCATAGCAGGGCAGTACTGTTAACATGAGGAGGAGAGTCACTCAGCTTCCTAGCTTACACAGACAGCTCTTCTCAGCCCCCCCTGAAAATCCTCTTACACTCTCGGAAGCTTATGGCAGCCATCCATTAGAGAAAGCTGCAAGACAGACAACCAACAAGGCAAGCTTGACTTTCTGAGTGACAAAATTTCCCATTTGTTTCTATGGTATCTGGGAAAATAGGACTCTAATACAATCACTGAAACAAAGCCCTTGCCCATGCCACAGCAACCCCAGACTCTCTGACCCAATTTTCTTCTTATGTGTACAGCTTAGCAAATCTCAGTCATCAGGTAGCTGCCAGGGCCAAAGAAGCTGAAATACTAACAGTCTATTTTATACCACTTCTGCCTCATCTGAATCTGCATTTTCTTTCTTAATTTTCTTCCCTACAACACTTCAGATATTGTAGTTGTTTATGTAACTGGCTTTATTGCTGTGGCCATCTTTCAAAGGCCAGCCCAAAATCTGCTAAGAAGTCTGCTGAGGAACAAGGGAATTACAGGGTTTCCTTGCTGGGTGTCAAATGGCAGTTAAGGCATATCCTTTTTAAACTGGGCTAGAAGAAAAGGACATTATTTGGTATTTAACAGATTTACACAGGAAGAATGTAAGGACTTTGTATTTCTATGTGTACATGTGCACTCTGAATGGCCTTATTACTGTTTAAGCCATTATATAGCACATTGCTCAAAAGAGATGTGATACTAGTGCATTTATTTTTTAGACCAAATTTACATGACTCTTTTTTATGTTTTCATCAAAAAAGCAGTCAGTTCTCCTTACCGCTGAGCAATTCTGATTATATGACACTTACTAAAAAAATAAACCATGCAAAGCAACCTTGAGTTTGCATGATTTAAATTTTTGTATTGCTAGACCATATGAGAAAAGACAGCACAAAGAAGTGGTGAGGACTCTAGGTCCAAATTTTCCATCAAGGTCTGTGGTACCCAAATGGTTTACTCAAGAATATATACCACAGTTCCCATGGAAACTCTGACCTTGAGTATTTCTGCTATCTTGGCAGACGTTCTTCAGCCCTTAGGCCCAGAGAGTACAAAGAAAAGTGATATAAAATTGAGCAACAATGTAAAAAACTACGCCCTGTGGATACCAATGTCTGGTATATGACCCCTGTGCTATCTAGCAGGTACATTCTGATAAATGACCTGCAATTTTTCTGCATTCTACACAGAGCCTGGGAGACTCACAGTCTACCTGTACTGATTTCAATGAGGAAAAGGCAATTTGCCTCCACGGGATGAGTTTTATGCATTCTTATTCAGTGTCACACAGAAGATCTCTGTTCCTAACAGCTTCATCTATATTCCTAAATCCTGGTAGCTCTGTCTCCATCCTTTTCCTCTTTAGCAAGTTGTTGTCAGTATCACTTCTAAAACAAAGTAAAGAAGGGATTCAGGGGAAAAGAAAAAAAACAAGAACAAAAATCAGAACAACTAGATGTCTTCTCAAAATAGAGTAACGTAGTGTCTCATCTGCCCAACTCATTTTAGTGGTGAGGGTTGGCTGGCACGAAGGAAGCAGAAACCGAAGAAGTGAACCAAGAGGGGTAAAACCAAAAGACCAAGCAGTCAGAAAGTAAGAAAATATAAATCGAATCAGTTGCTATTTGTTCATGTGCAAATGCACGTGTGCACGTGCTGAAAGCAAACTTTCTCTGCAAGACCAAACAATTAATGACAAACCTCCAGTGTGAGCTGGTGTACAAAGAAATGGTGACTTGCGATGACCTCAGATTACAAGGAGTTTTCTTACTTATAACCTTGCATCAAATGAGTTGCCTCATATCCTCAGTGTTTTTATTGTCATAAACTACTAACTAATGTCCAGTTCATTTGAAAGAAAAAGGGGTTCTTTCCTCCCCCTGTATTTTATTGTTGCTGACTTCTACACACTCCCATTTTTCAGTCTCTTCCCACGTCATATAGCAAGCAAAATGTGCTAGTTTACAGAATATGCATCCTGAAAATGCTGCTTAGTCACTCACTGGGGAAGAAGTGAAATATACCAGTAAACACTGACTCACCCAGCTCCACAATTTATTTTCACCAGGCAGCACAGCAGAATATTTCAAACGTGTTTATCAGCAAGGTACAAATTTATGAGGATCTACAAATCAGGGATAGAGAAGGAAAAGAAGGCACCTACCTGTTGACTTCTAAGTTCTTTAATTTAGCAGGAGTGTGGCAAACGCCTGACCTGAGTTACAAACGAATTTTTCGCTTCACTACGTATTTCAAAAAATCAAGATAAAAAAGTCAAGATAGGAAAGGATATTTCGAAAAATTTCT
Source organism: Rhagologus leucostigma (assembly GCA_013397725.1). Taxonomy (NCBI): domain Eukaryota; kingdom Metazoa; phylum Chordata; class Aves; order Passeriformes; genus Rhagologus; species Rhagologus leucostigma. The sequence goes on from VZTD01001661.1 coordinate 176,352, forward strand.
CCCTGAGTTACAATATGAGGGTGGAAATTCATCCTGTATCAAATTGTTCCACTGCAGCAGAACAAAAGACTTAGTTTCAAATTTTTTGCAACTCTTATGTTTCATGTTATTTTGGAGGAAAGATTAAGTAGATTGAAGCGCTACTTTCCAACAGATCATTTTAAAATTATTGCACTTAAGCCATGTCAACTTAGTGATGAGGGTGTTATCTTTAAGAGAAAGAAATGGCAGTTCAACAAATCACCATGAACCTGATACTATTAAGTGTTCACATACTTCAGGAGAGCAAAATCTGCCTTTTTCCATCTGCAGCAACTTGAGCCTATGCTACTTTTCCCTCCCTCTAATGAGAAGCATTATCAGTAAGTGCCACAAATCTTTCATCATCATACAATTAAAAAGTGAGGAAAAATTTCCCAAGTGGATGCCTAAAGTTAGATGCCTGCATCTATATTTAAACACAAGAATTTCACAAGAAACTCAACCTGTCAGGTCTGTCAAAGAAGCAATTCCTCCTTCTATCCTCCCTACATCACCTTCTCCTTGCTCTCTGCCTTATGATTGAATTAGTATTAGTGGAGTCCTGAGTTGAGCAGGGCTGGGAAAGAGCAAAAATATGTCCTTCAGTGTGGATCAGTGTTCTGATCCTTCATTTGAAAAGTGGTGACAGAAAAGCAGGAGCAAGCAGCCATGGGTAAGGAAAGTACTGGGTGATGCTGATATGTCATATTCAATATGGTTCAACAAGCTATGAGCAGCTACAGCTCTTTTGGTAGACAAAGGAAGTTTTAGGTAACCATCCCTGTCCAGATGTGTTCATCTTGGCTTATTTTATATATATTTATATTTGTTTTCTCTTTTTTTTCCAAAAATGAGAAAATGAAGATAGTAGCACACATAGAAGGAGGAGAGTAGGGGGATAGAGGGAATATTCCTGCGTCTGCATAAATCATGTCAATAAAAGGAGGTTTGAGTTAAAGTAATGGAGAATCTAAGCTCTATAAAAGTGTATCCCAAATAATAATCAACACGTTTTAAGGTGTGAGGTCTCAGCCTCTAGGTCTTGACAAGAGAAATTAGAGTGCTGAGTGTTTACTGTCTAGCAGAGTAACTTTGTTTTCTGAACTGTCTATGTATTTTATTACCCAAGGTCTCTGGGGACCCCAGCATCATGCAGTAATGGTAGAAAGCACAGATAGATATCCCAAAGGGAAGTGGGCAAAGTATGGGTTCAAGAGAAACTCCTAACACAACTGGTTTACTGCCAATTTCCAACAACTATTTCCAGTTTCATTGCCTGGAGTATGGAAGTATTAGGAGACACTTATTCCTCTAAATACTACTGCATATTCATAGTTATATCTTGCACTGTGATTTCTAAAGTGAAAGTAAAAATCAAAGATGTTATGGGAATTGGAGTGAAGGGATACTGAGGTATATTTTTGGTTAATCTGTATATGCTTTTGCAGAGGTGGATAAGATAAACACTGTTTTTCTTGTAAATAGGTCTGTCTGTTTTACGAATAATTCACATGCCCTTCATGTGCTAGGAAATCAGTTGTGAATCATAAGAGTCAAAGTTGTTTCTGATGACATTTGAAATGTCAGTTAATACCTAGGAAACTCTCACTGAGCTAATTTTTATGTTTAATTTTTGTGTGTATGTGCATGTCTGTATGTCTTCCACAGACTGGAACAAGAAATACAGAAATTAGAAAGTGAAGAATCACAAATATCTGCCAAAGAACAAATAATTTTGGAGAAACTAAAGGAGACTGAGAAATCCTTTGACAACTTGCAAAAGGTATTTAAAAAAAAAAAGACGCTTGGGCACAAATTGAAAGCAAAGTGTACTCTTAGCACCATTTGGAAGCAGCAGTTAAAAATTCATGCACTTAAGGAAAGATTGAGGGCAGTTGCAGAGCACATAGCTTAAACCAGTACGAACAAGACTGGAAAAGACAAAGTGGCATCAGGTCTATTTTGGTTGGGTTATCTGGATTTCCTCTTCCATTCCGGCTCTTTTTGAAGAGGGATTTCAGAGTCTATCTCTCTAGCTTAGGAGGGAAACCATGTGAGCTTTCAGCCCCCCTTAAAGATGTCAGCAGGATCCTGAGAGGTATTTCAAACTTCCCTGCTCTCGTGGCATCCAGAGATAGTAGTGGCATTTGCCACAAACACTACTTTAGAACATTACAGCTGCAACAAAAAGCCGAGCTCTTCATCTAGTTACACCATGTCCCACTCCCCCAGTCCATGACGGCACCTAAATACAAGGAGCAACAACCACAGTTACCCATTTAAAAATTCAAAAGAACCATGAAAGCAAGCCTAGCATAAAAATCAAGATGTAAAGCAAATTAAACCCAAAATATAAAAGGTTTAACCAAATGTCTTATTTTTTCCCTTCACAGAGTTTCTCCCACCAGGATGGTGGTAAGTGCCTTTTTATTACTGTGTAGCTTTGGGTTTAACAAGGATTGTTACTATAGATTTGTTGCAAAGTTTAAAGACGGGGTTTCTTTCCTTCATTGTGTGTTTCTGATTTATTGCTAGAGCCATTACCTTTTTCTTTGGTATTTCTATAATGCAAGCACAAACGACACTGTTGTGGTAAAACAGTATTGATTTGGCAGAGTTCCACATCTTCTTGTGCTCACACAAAGGGAAAGAACAGCACGAATAACTTAAAGCAGACATCATACAATTTCTGTGTTATTGACCCCCTTCACCATGCGGTAGCCCTGCACTGCAGACTCCTCACCTCTCTGTGGTCAATCTTCTCCATTATATGTGCTCATGCTCTGTTCATAAACAGCTAAATCCTATGAAGACTATTCCTAATATAGAGGAACAACTATTAAAAATAAATTACTTCACTGATGAACAATATTCTCCATGTGATGATTCTTGCAGAAGGAAAACCTCACTTGGTTAGATGAGGATGTTGTAATTTCTAGCTTATTAACTCAGTGTCACACAAAGTGTGATCAATCTAAATACTGAGCTATAAATTTAGGTGTCTGAGTGAACAAATATGCATGGTTCCCAGGAAGCTAGAGAGACCTTTGTGGTGCCACTCCAGGACCCTTAGGACCCTGGAAGGATATCATGCTAAGGCATCTGCAGATAAATATGTGCACCAGATACTCATTATCAGTACATGTCTTTGAAAGGACAAAATACTGAGGTAAAGAGTACCTCCTCCAGCCCATGGTCAAAGCCATGCCCAACTGTATTGTGAATGTAGATGAGGAATATGTAGGACGATCCCAACATTAAAACACTGGGACAAAATGGAAGTTACTGTGTAGTATTTGAGTTGACTCGGAGCTGTCTTTTCAATGTGATTAATGTTACTTACTAAGGAGGGGGTTTTTTAAGTCGGAGACCTAGCTCAGAAATTTTCACTTCTGCTAGCAATATAATCCAAGTTTTTTGTTAAATGCTACTGTCAAAAAAAAAAATATTCCCAGATAGTATGTTTCATGGTAAGAATTTAGTCTTCCTTCCCTCTGGAGGATTTGAACTTGGCTACCACAAAGTGGTAATTGCAAATATTTTGTACCTATGCAGAGTTACACCATGGTTATTAGTAAGTTTCCAAAATAGGAATGGTGCCTGCAGGAATTAGCAACCAAGGTGCTCAGGAGCTTCTCTTACTCCTACAAGGTGCAGTCTGCTTCTTCATGTGTCTTGTAATAGCAAAGGAACCAAAGGAAGCCCCAGCTAACAATTACAAAGTGGTAGTTTCCCTGAAGGTATGTGGCAATGTAGTATTTCATTGGGTTCAAAAGGAATTCTCATGCTCTCCAGATTTTGCCTGCTTTCAGTGGATCCCTTCCTCACAGACTGAGCCAGAATTAAGGACAGTTTGTAATTTCTGAAAGGTAACAGAGAACTGCAAAACTATGTCAGAGAGCAACTCATGTGCAAGCAAAGAGAGCAGGAGATTACAACTAAGTGAACCAGTCCCTCTAGACCACTGGCTTTATATATCTTGTCTCTTCCTCTTGGCAACTGGTCCTTGTGGGCTGAGGTGGGCCAGGTCATCCCCTAGGTAGTGCTGTTTTCTAGTCCTCTGCAGATGACTGAGGCTGCAGGCTGCCCTTTTAGCCGTCCCACTGCAGGCACAATGCAGCCCTGCATCTTCACATGGTACAAGCTGAGCTGGTCCTCTGTATTCACTCGGGCAGTGGTCTGAGAGTCTGAGTGGTCTGAGTGGTAGCTGATCAGAGCAGGAAGAAAATGTACACAGCTGTGAGCACTTTGGTACCATAGATCTTTCCCCCTCTTCAAAACCACATAGAACTTGCTTTGTTGCAGCCGATCAGCCATCTGTCTGGCAACACATGCTGCAGAGGAAAAAGGTAGAAGCCATTGGATAACCCAGGAAGGCCGTGTAAAGCACAGACACAAACCACCAACGACCTGTCGGGCAATTGCTTCAGTTGCTGCCACATCATGAAAGACGCCCAAGTCCATACATGTCATGTTCGTTTGTTCTGTGTCTCTCTATTGTAAATGCAGTGACAATACTAAAATTGATTTATCTCACCATTGTGTTCCTGTGTATAATTTTGTGCCGTCTATATGGTGGTGGCAGAGATTTTGAGTGTGCACAAAGCACAGCACAGAGGGTGTTCAGAGCCCAGAGAGGTCCAAGCAAAGACTACAAGGGAAGGGGAGAAGTGGTAGTGAGCAACAGTGATCAAGCGATGCTCTGTGTCCTTCACAGCCTTCCCAGGAAAAGAGCTGTTTGGTAGTGAGAATTTCTGAACTTGAAATCATCCAGGCACAATTAGCACAAATTCCACATTTTCCAGGGTACAAACACACTGCCTTCGTAAATCACCGTGTAAGAGAAAATAGAGCAGAAATGCTGAGGCTGGGAGCTGTGGCCCTGTCACCTTCAGTTGTGCCTGCCAGCTCTGTGGCAGCTTGCAGCTGACAAGCTCTCCATTAAACAAGGTCTGAGATGATGCTAGGCATTACATCATTTGTTGGTGCTCAGGTCTGCAGTCTAACCCAGGCATGCTGCAGTGCTGTGCTGCATGCACATCATGAACAAATGGAAAGGAGAGAGTTCTTGCCCCATGTGTGTATGTTTATCTGTCAATGTACATATAAAATAAAAGGCACATGAAGATCTGATGTAACTCCCTCGTCTGCTGAATTTGCCTCAGGGGTTAAGTCATCCTCTGCAATATTTGGCCATTTGTATGCAAACTTTATGCTACTACTTCAGCCAAGGTACGGAAGCCACAATTACAGTAATTGAACAGTTTGCACAAACCTCTGTTTGAATTTTGTATGTATTAGCATATATTTGGCCAAGAAGTGGTCAAGGAAACCTGACCTGAATTGTTTAGTACCCAGAACATTGCTTAGAGACTCTTCTGGTTTTCTCTCCTCTGATCTTGACCAGCTGTGCAGCCCAGCAGCAAAACAGACCAGCATGCCCTCAGAGGAATCAAGTACAGCTCTTTGAAGAGTGCTTTCCACCTGTCCTGTAAAAATTCATCAGCAACTGGCTTTCAGTTGTAGGCTTTCGGTAACTTTTTAATTCAGTCTCCGTCTGTAGCTGCCACAGTTACAGCACCTCTGGCTACCTGAGTAAAAACCATTTATCACCACCCTTGGACTGTGATATGTGAGTCAATTTCCTACCCATCTCACACACCACTCAATCAGTCTTGGCCAGGAGAATGCTGTGGGAAATGGTGTCAAAAGCTTGGTGAAGTCTAAATACATCCACTGCTCTCACCATGTCAATAGAAGATGTTATTATGTTGTAGAAGGTGATTAGTTTAGTCTGTCATGATTTGTTCTTGGTAAATCCATTATGGCTTTTCCCAATCATCTGCTCCATTTGGTTTGTTATGATTTCTAGGAGAACTCATTCTGTCACTTGCCCAGGGGACAAAGTAAGACCATTGTGCCTCCAGTTCCCTGGGTCCTCTTTTGGTCCATTCCTGTGGATAGGTACGATATTTTTCCCTCTTCTAGTTATCAGGGACGTCCTCTGATCTCTGTGTCTTTCAAATATTATAGACAGTCTTCTTACAAAAATGTCAGGTACTTTTCTTAACACCCTAGGGTTTTGATTTATATATTTATGGACAAAAAAGTTATTGAGAAACCTGCCTTGTCACCATTGTTAGTGACTAGCTTCCCTGCACTCCTTAAGCACTGGTCTTGTGTCTTTCCTTCTGCTTACTGCTCACAAATACTGAGGAACTCTTTCTTCTTGACATTTTTTGCCAACTTTAGTCCTAGCTGATCCTTAGCCTTCCTGACTGCGTCTCTGCATCCCCCTAGCAAGGTGCTTGTAGTGCTTAGTGGCTAGCTGGCTGCCTTTCCACAGACAGCATGCTGCTTTTTCTGCTTTTAATTACACCTAACAGTTCATTGTTAAGCCAGGGAAGTCTTTTGTTTAGACTTCTTCCTTTGCCTTTGTAAAGAATAGACCGTTCTTGTGCTTTCCGTAGGCACTTTCAAGTAACTCCCAGCACTCACGAACTCCTTTGACTTTCATGGATGCTTCCAATGGAATCTCTCACAGTTAGGCTCCTGGCATATTGAAGTTGTCTCTTCTAAAATATAAGGTCTTCATCCTACTACAACTCTTCAGTGTTCTAAGCAGGACTTTAAACTCCACAATGTTTGCTCACTGTATCCAAGGTATCGTTGGTAGTTAGGCTACCAGTGTAAGTCAAGTAAATGTTCTTGGTTTGCAAGCAGTAAATCTAGCAATGTGCTGCTCCTAGTCAGCGTGTCCAGCATCTAAAGGAAAAAAGTCTTTCAGACGTTCCAGGAACCTGATGCGTGGCGTGTGCACAGTTTTTATTTTTTTCCCAACAAATGTGTGGGTAATTGAAGCCACCCATGAATACCAGGCTTATTTGGCCCAAGACTTCACTAAGCTGCCACAGTAAGGTTTTGTTGGCTTCATCATCCTGACAGGGAGGTCAGTCGGTAACATCCTCCTTAGTGATGACCCCTCTAATCATGATCCTAAGGCATTGGTTAAATAGAACTTCATGGTCTCCACAGCTCTCCTCTACATATGCAAATATCTCTGTCACATAAAGTGCAACTCCACCTCCTCTTCTCCCTTTATCTATCTTTCTGAAAATATTTGTAGCCATCCATTGTGGTCGCCTCATCATGTGAGTTTTCCCACCAAGTTTCTGTGATTCTTCTGGCATCCCTCACATTGGGCACAAGGCTCTAGTTCCTCCTGCTTGTTGCCCATCTTACATACATTGGTATACACGCACTTGAGGTGGCCGAACTTAGGCTTCTTGCCTTCAGAAAGGGTTGGGGAGCATTTCTAACTGCTCTGGTAGATGCACTCATCCACCGTATTGCTTATGGATGTACAAGTGTCAGCTGCGGACCCTAACCCCCAAGTTCGCTTGTTTAAAGCATGATTCAGTAAGTCAGAGCCAGACTGTTCAGCTTCTAGCAAAAACCTCCACTGACGTTCTTATAAACATGGTGGGCATGCCATAATCTCTGTTCTTCCTAATGTAGTCCCATGCAGCCCCAGAGAGCTTTGTAGGTGGAACAGCCCTGCCCTGGGAGTCAGTATTTGCAGTAGACCCACCACTAATTTTAGTGGTATCTGAATTTTTAAAGAGAATCTAGCCCCTGGAAAATTATTTTTTGTCTAGCATTTGACCACAAGCCTCTGTGTGGGAGCTATTCAGAGCAGTTCTGAAGGTTTAGCTTTGTGCGAGCACCCTTGAAGGATTATCTTGCCCCGTAAGTTTTCCCTAGCATTTTTCTGTCTGTTAACCTGGAAGAGTGCTATAGTCCTAAAATGCATTTTGTTGCAAGTAGTACAAAAAGACACAGGACTTGTTTTATGGCATCCTTAGATATTAATAACTTATCAGAGATTGAAATGAAGACATTGAGTGCAGTCATTTCAACTGTTGTTTATGTTCTCTATTACTTCTCATGTGAACAAAATGCTAATTTGCATCTCATCCATTCCTCGTAAAATTAGCCTCTTATATCTTTTTAAAGGGGCTAAGTGAAAGAGACTGTGTTGCCAGTGAGATAAAGAGATATGAGCGTGTTTGCTTTGTTTGGCGTCAGGGTAGGGGAGAGAACAACATGAGACAGGAACTGGCAGAACCAACCAACCCCAACGTGTAGTCAAATACCCCATTTCTGACACGTGGCACTGCCACTAGCTTTAGAAGGAACTACACAAGAATTGCACCTCTCCCCCAGCATTCCCTTCTCATGACAATGACAGATTGGAGCCCTGAAGCTAAATTTTTAAATATTTTATTATAATTAACATACAGAGAAGTTTCTAAACTAAGTCACTATTAACAGCATCTAACACTTAGCTAGGTTGTCTCCCCAAGCAAGAGGCAAGGAAAAAAAAAACCAACCCAACAGCTTACTAAGGTCCATAGACATCTACCACATCAAAGTAAGAGTTTCACCATCAAGCTGTGCAACTGACCTTCCCTACTGCTAGATGTGAGCGATGCTCAGTTCCCCCTACAGGCACTGGGGGAAAAATAAACATTTGCGAAGTATTTTGCCTCCTGCAGTGTCCTCACATGAGAACTGTATCCTAGCCATGCCTATTGATCCTCATGCACTGCAAAAAAGTAAGGATGGTTAGTTAAGCAGTTCAAGTCCGCATCTATTACGACCTCGTGTAACACATGTGACACATCTGTCACTCAGTCACTGCATGAGTGTGTACTGAAACTACTGCTCCAAAAGGACATTCTATGGGATGAATAATTACTAAGTTTGTGCTATTTCCAGAACACAACGTTCTTTCTTTCCCTGGACCAGAAACACAGTCCCTACTTCTTTTTTCTGAGAAATTACTTCAGTTTTCAATAATGGTCTACTCATTTGCTGGTGATATTTCCCAGAGCAACAGCACCAAGCATTGTACCAATTTCTCATTAGAAGCAAGTAACCCTGCAAAAGAAAGCAGCTGTAGCTGGCCATTGCTCAGTCAGCTGTGTGTCTTAAACAATTATTTTTCCTAGGCTCTATTGCTAAAAATACAAAACGTTGAGGATACAGTATGCATTGAAATTATGAAAGCCCATTTGCCAAATCTGCCATTTGTCCACTGAAATATGAAATAAAATAACATTTCGCTGCACAGGCTTGGAGTTTTTTTCCAACCCATCTGCTACAAATTGAACTTATTTATATACTAAATTTATGGGAGTTTTAAATGAATTTGCACTGTGCCTCTGTGCCCTACTTTTCTGACACCAGAAGGGAGGAAAGAGGACTCCTTACATGAAGTACCTACAGTGGTCCATGGAGGGATGTGGAGTGTCATTTTGGGGACTTATTTTTCTGCGTCCAGTAGCACTGGTGGCCACCATTGACAGCTATGGGAGTAAAACCATTTCACTAATATCAGGCCAAATTTTCCTGCCAAAAAAGCTTTGGGATTAGAGGTGGCACATCGTGTCCTTCCTGAGGATGCTACCAGGTGTAGTTATTTTTTCTGCGATGGGTCTTAGCCCACAGGGAATGTGATGAAAGTATCTCCCTTAACCCGATGCAGTCAAGCAGCTTACAACGGGGCATTTCATTTTCACTCTCATTTCACGAGTTCCCTTTTATGGTCTGCACTGGTCAGCCTCTCTCACTTGCTTATAGCCACAAGAGGCTTCGAGGAAGGCAGGTTTTGCCTCCTACCCTGACATGTGGACTAGGCAGTACCAAGGGCTTGACAACTTATACATTGAACTGGCAGAATACTCTTGGAGGAAAAAGAATGGTCTGTTTCACACCAAATAGGATTTTATGTTTGAACATAAATTTAACCATTTCCATACAGAGCTGAAAACATTTCCAGTTGATAGGAAAAAATGTGATTTTTTTTTTTTCATTTTGGTCTGGTGCCTGAATCTTAAGTCAGTTATTTGCCCATCTCTCCTCTGAGCTCTGCTCTTAGTTCAGCCACTGAATCCTAGCAGAGCAATAAATGCTAGTTGTATTTAACCCAGCCACAAAATATGTCCACGGAAATACTTTTACGTTTATTAATATCTCTTCTAAAGTACGCATTCAGCTTACGATAAGCAGCCATAAGCTCAAATGTAAAACAGTCAATCATTTAAGATAGCTTTCTACTAATTCAGGATTTGTTAATGAATGATGGTGTTGCAGCACCAGCAGGAGCATAATACCTATTGAAGACCAAAACAGGTACCCTATCAATAGCTATATGAGATTTTATTATTAGCTGAATTTCAGCGTTAAGAACAAAAAGCCAAATTCCATTTCAGTAATATTGGAAACAACTGGTACAAAAGAGCTGGTTTCTTATCCTATTCGGACAACACTAGCATTTTTAGGCTTTTATATCTCTATTTGAAATGTCGTGTATTCTGGTTATCGCATTAGGTTTGTTCCTTACCTTCCCCACCCCACCCCCAATTTTAAAGGTCACAGACTTGACAAATCCAGAACCTCCTGACAAATAATTTTATGTGTTCATCTGACATAAGGTTTGAGTCATCTGGACCCATTCCCTCCTGCCTCAGCTAGTCTATTGAACACCAATCACAGGACAGTGACTTTGCACTTTGTTTGCTTTGATCCGATTATCTAGTACAAAGCTCCAGTGACTATTGTCAGGGCTGACAACACTCTGCTGTCTAAGCAGTGAAGCCACTGGGGCTTGTAGCACGAATCTAACTGTTTCCTGTTCTCTGACACCAGATGCAGTAAATTACATTTACTCCCAGATCCCTGAACTCCCAACCCTCTATTCACGAACAGCAGAGCCAGTTCCTGGGTGGGACGGATCAAGCAGAGTAGCTGGTAAGTCTCAAGGAATGAAGTATTATAATACCAGTCCAGTAGCCATGAACTCTTTTGTTATATTACCTTAATGAGTCTGGATTCCCAATATCATTTAAATGCCAGGAAATGCTGCTTGATGTGTATTTTTGTAAATAAGTCAAGGTTTTTTGAACTGCAGTGAGTACTCTCAAAACAATGTAGCTGAACTACATACAAGTACCATAAGAAACATCCCTATTTTTTTTTTTTTTTTAACATGGAAACATTCAGTTCTTTCCATCTTTGCTGATACAAATACATGGTATCCAGGCCAAGGCTTTGTGCCCTCTCTTGTACCCATGCAACTCCAGACAGGCACTCACAAGACCACACACATTCTTCAAATGTTTATGTCATTTAATACTTCTTTGTATGTCATTCTTTCTTCTTAGGAAAAAATGGACTTGTTTTGTGCTTGGAGTCATACAGAGAATTTTCTAACACTTATTTTTCAGATTGAGTGTGTGTCTTAAATGTAACAAGATGATTCTTAGAAGCTGTACATTTTCATTGTTTTCAAAATCCTTCTTTTCAAAACCATGTACTCCCTATCTCAAGACCAAATTTCTGGTGGCTATTTAAGAGATGTCCCAAGGAGTGGGATAAAAGGTGCTTTACTTGAAGAATGGATTAACAAGCATAGCAAAGCAATGTCTGCAGCTAAGGCACTGTACACAGCTATGAAATATGTAATTTTTTCCATAAGTTCTGTTGCAAGCCATTCCAAAATCTTCCCTTCCACGAGTGCTTACCCTGATATGTCTTTAACGCAAGCTTTTCTGTGTGTTTTTGTGCCATTTTGAAAGTAATGGTTTCTTTCATTCTTTGGATGACTGAGAAGCCTTGTTAATGTAGTCCTTGATAAGTGTATCGTGTGCGTGCAATAGGTGTTCTTAAAGGTGGGCTGTAATTATCCATCTTAAAACAAGCTCAAAGTGTAAGAAGATTTTTTTTTTTTAAGAACAGACTCTGAATCCACAAAACAGGCAGAATCTAGATCCTTCTGTTGGCACATTGGGATCTTGTTGTCCTGAAGCACTGCATCATGTTTCACTGTAATTAAAGCTTGTGCAGAAAACTTGTATTTGTGAATACTGGCTGTCATCTTCAAGTACTGCTTTCAGTTTCAACTCTATTGTCAGGTAGTTTTGTATTCTATTAGTAGATCACATTTTTCAGTAAATATGCTTTGGTTAAATAAAAACATTTTAGAATCAACATTAGTTCATTTTTCAACTACTTTGACAAGCTGGTCTGCTAGGTTTTCCCACAGAGAACAAACATTATGCACACAGGCGGATAAGCAAGGTTCTGTTAGTCACTTCTCCCATGGCAGTGCCTTTTACTGGTGAACAGTTTTCTAAGAACTTCACATATGTTTATGCATTTACTTAGCCAAGTATCTTTAACGTGGTCCCTGGGTTGGTCATAAACCACGTTATACCAATATCTAAAAACACTGCAATAAAATCACAGTAGAAGACATGAAAATAAAATGTTGACAGAGTCAAAAGCTTAAGCAAATTAGCCAGAGTTGAAATACAAAAGGATCACACCTGTTAACTTTCTAGTACAGCATCCTCCAAGAAGTGCTAGAACTTGTTGCCCGAAGTCTCCCTAGTAAATAAGACATTGATACATGTCAGTACTCCATACCATAGATAAAAACATATATCTTGCAGCTCTTCTTAAATATAAAACCATAGAACTGTAGGTTTTGGTTGGAAAGGACTTTAAAGATTACTTAGTTCAAGTCCCCTGCCATGGCCAGGGATGTCATTCACTAGATCAGGTTGCTTAGGGCACCATCCAGCCTGGCCTTGAAAACTTGCAGAGATGGGGCATCCACAGCTTCTCTGGGCAACCTGTTCCAGTGCCCTATGAGTACTTAAATCTGCCCTTTTTCAGTTAAAAACCATTGTGCTTTGTTCTGTCTCTATCTGCCCATATAAAAAGTCCCTCTCCCTCATTTTTATAAGCCTCCTAACGGTACTGTAAGGCTACAGTAAGGTCTCCCCAAAGTCTTCTGTTCTCCAGACTGGACAATCCCAGCCCTCTCAGCCTGTCTTCATGAGAGAGGTACTCCATCCCTCTGATCATCTTCATGGATCTCCTCTGGATCTGTTCCAAAAACATTCATGTCTTTCTTGTGCTGAGGACCCCAATCTTGGATGCAGTACTCCAGGTGGGTAGAGTAGGGGCAGAGTAGAAGGGGATAATCACCTCCTTCAAGCTGCTGGCCACACTTCTTTTGATGCAACCCAGGATAAAATTGGCTCTCTGGGCTGCAAGTGCACACTGTTGGCTCATATCCAACTTTTCATCCACAAGAAACCCCAAGTCCTTCTCCTCAGGGCTGCTCTCACCGAGTTCTCCCAGTCTGTACTGATGTTTGGAGTTGCCCCAACCCAGGTGCAGCTCCTTGCACTCGCACTTGCTGAACTCCATAAGGTTCTCATGGGCCCAATTCTCAGGTTTGTCCAGGTCCCCCTGGATTGCATCCCTTCCTTCTGTTGTGTCAACTGCACAGCTTTGTGCCATCTGCAGATTTGCTGAGGGTGCCCAGGATCTCACTGTCCATGTCATTTATAAAGATACTGAAGAGCAGCAGTCCCAAGAGAGAGCCCTGAGGGACACCACTTGTCACTGGCCTTCACCTGGGCACAGAGCCATTGACCACAGCTCTCTGGCTCCAGTCAGCCAGCCAATTCCTTATCTACCAAATAGTCCATCCGTCAAATCTGTGTCTCTCCAATTTGGAGACGAGGATGTCGGGGGGACCGTATCAAAGGCCTTACAGAAGTCCAGATAGATGACGTCTGTTGGTCTTCCCTTGGCGACCATTGCCATCATTCCACTGCAGAAGACCCCCAGATTAGTCAAGCATGATCTGCCGTTAGTTCCATTAGTTGCCATTACTAAAGCCGTGATGGCTGCCTCAGATCTGTCCTTATCTTTTATGTGCCTTAGTATATCATCTAGGAGGATCTGCTCCATGATCTTTCTAGGCACAAAGGTGAAGCTCACTGGTCTGTAGTTTCCCAGTTCTTCCTTTCTCCCCTTTTAAAAAACGTGGGCAGCACTTCCATTTTTCCAGTCACTGGGGACTTCACCTGACTGCCATGACTTTTCAAATGTGATGGAGAGTAGCTTGGCAACAACATAGAATTATAGAATCGTTGAATAGTTTTCATTGGCAGGGAACTTAAAGATCATCTCATTCATCATCACCTCAACCTGTCTGCTAGGGGTAGGGATACCTTCCTCTAGACCAGGTTGCTCAGAGCTCCATCCAGCCTGGCCTTGAACATCAGCCAGTTTCCTCAGGACCCTGGGATGCATGTCATACAGTCCCATAGACTTGTGGCTATTCAGCTGCATCAAGTGATCTCAAACATCTTTTTCACTTACAGTGGGAGCGTCTTCACTTCCCTCACACCCACCCAGAGGATCAGGTACTTGAGAGAATTGGGAAGCCTGACTCCACTGAAGACCAAGGCAAAAGAACTCATTGAGTACCTCAGCCTTCTCGATATCACCAGTTCTCCCTTCTTGTTTGCAGGGAGATACAAGGAGGTAGATTCTTCTTGGCCTTTTCTTTCTAACCTACGTACTTACGGAATCCCTTCTTGTTGCTCTTCACATTCCTTGCCAAGTCCTATTCCAGCTTTGCCTTGGCTGTCCTGACCCCATCCCTGCATATTAAACCATATTCCTGTACTCTCGCCAGGTTCTTGTCCTGGCTTCCACTGGTAGATGTTTCTTTCTCACTCCTTGGTTTGAGGAGCTGACCTTAGCTCAGCCGTGCTGGTTTCCGGCCTGCGTTGTTTGATTTCCTACACATTGGGATAGAGAGCTCTTGAGCGCTAAGAAAAGTCGTCTCACAGCCTTGTCAGCTCTGGTCAGCCCCTCAGTCCTTACGGGATCTCATTCATCAACTCCTTGAATAGTTGAAGTTCACTCTTGTAAAGCTCAGGGGTTTGTCTTTGCTCCCTGCCTGGCTCGTGCTTCTCAAGATCACAAACTCAAATATAGCCAGGTCCACATGATTTACTATCAAATTTTTGCTATCTGCTTCTGAATTCATTCCCGCTGTACAAGCCTTCTTCTACAGCCATTAAAATGCACAATACTGACCTAAATTTGTGCATCAAAACAAGGACAGTCTGGTAGATTGCATCCTCTTCTGCACTACAAATACATGGAACTCAACTATTTCACAGGAAATTCACCAGTCTGTAGTGAAAAGCCATGCCCCAGATAATATTTTTAATTTTGAAAGAAAAAGAGAAGCACAGGAGCTCTGAGGGAGCTCAGGGTGGTGCTACTTCTCTCTAAGAAGGTAACAGGCAGCCAGCTGATGGGCTGGTGGTGCCCTCTCTGTTGGGTTGTGGTTCTCAGGACAAATCGGGAACTTCAGAGATGATTTTCTGAACGTGCTCTTGCTGCCTCATGGTTCAGCTTTGCTTCGGTTCAGCTGGCCACTCAGAAACTTCTCAGTTTTAGCATCTTCACCATAGGCTAGCCAGCCTCTATTTTTACCTTTGTAACATTGAAAGTCATGGAACAGTATCTGCCTGAGCAGTCCTGGTGAGGTCAAGTGATATTCAGAGCCCACTCACCCAAGCCCTAAGCACCAAGCAAATAAAAAAAATTATTCTTCCTTTCTTCCTAGCCCTCAAGAAACTGCACCTAGAAAGTCCTAGAAGTGTTAGTGTTGGTACGTGCATCTCTTTGTTTCATTATCACTATAAATTGGATTAAAGGCTTCAGAGCAGAGGCACATGGATAAGACATAAAGGGCACTTGCACACCCATTCCTGGGCTGGAACAGTCCTGAGCAAGTGATCCATGCCAGATGCTCTCTGAGCTGCACCATGGTACTGTCTGCCACAGTTTCTCAGAGCAATGGCTTGGTAGCTTAACTGCTACCAACCCTGGGGCAACAGTTCATTCCTTGTTTCCAGCTTTAATTTCCTGTTTCCAACCATGCAAGCTGCCTTGCAGTCTCCAGCTGCACACCTCAGAGCAGAGCTCAGCTCACAGCCTTGCAGCTGCCTTCTGGCTACCCAGGCTGCTGTAGGATGGCCAGGCATGAAAACTCCAGCACAGGAGGGAGATCAAAAAACTGTAAGCCCTACTTCATTTAGGAAATGGGCGTCCTGTGCTCAGGGTCATGACAGCTATGGACACAACTAGCCCATAAACCTCCCAAGGCAGTGGTAAAACACAGGGATAATCCACTAGGTTGCAATAGTCAAGGTGAGAACACTGCTTCTGCAGCCCACTCCAGCCTTCAGCACTGCATCGCTCTCAGAGGCAGCAATGCTCCTTCACCCACCGGTGTCTCTGTCCCCTGGTTCCATGCAGGTGTTTGTGTGGTGTACTTGACCTAGACGGTCCTGCTGGGGCTGGCCAAGGTCTGAGCAGATGCACACAGCACGTAGATGGCCAGACCCAACCATTTTGCCCACCAGACTGCACTCCTGGGGGACAGAGGAGACTGTGTCACAGAGAACAGCATGCACCCACTCACCAACACATTAATTTTCTGTCTAGCACTATAGGCAGTGTAATGATGCGTGTCGTGATAAATATCCTATTGCTGATGAAATACTTTGCTTTAAGGTTACAGGAAAAGTAATTCTACGGTGTGTGAATAAAAAGGCTGAGGAAATATATTAAAGTAACAGTAATTTTTCATATTAATTATTTTTTTAAATACAAACATACCAATCTACACTGGTTCTTGGGGCAAGGATATTCTATATTCGCTTGAAAATAAATCAGGAAACAAAAGCAAACATTCCAGTTTGTGGTATCTCCAGGTAAGATTATACCATTGAGGTTCGTTGATGGAAGTGATCACTGTAAGTTTCACAAACACTTGTCACTGCCTGTGGTAATTTGTAATTAAGTGTCTGTGGATGTCTGTCCAAGAGCCAAAATGTCTTCATATGCATACAAGGAATGCTTAAACAAATGAACACTCTGGAAAGTCTGAGATACCTTTGCACACTTTTTCTTTGAAAAGCTGTTTAGGAATATGTCATCATATCTCAAAACGGGTGTTGGAGCAGAGTAGACTGTTTGTCTATTCCTACTGTGTGGTCTACACTTTTAATCTCATTACTACATCCTTAACTGCTAGAAAACCTTTGCTATTCTAAAGCAACATCCCTCACACATGTTTTTACTTGTTGTTTCATGACTCTTTGAAAATCAGTTCATTATTACTTTTTTTCTTCAACTTTGGCAGTGGTGCTTAATCCTTTATTCACATAAACAAGGGAGCACTTCTTGGCCGTTTGGTACACTCTCTTAACCTGGAAGCAGAGGTCTGTTGATGTCTTGGTGTGGAAGCTGAGAGAGCTGCCCTGCCACACACCTGTGGGAGAAATTATCCCGTTCTTGTGTGATTTTGTTTTCCCACGCATAGAACAGAGATAAACAGTATATCTTCACCCCTCTAAAATGTTTTGAATGCTACGGATGGAAGAGTTAAGCAAGGACAAGCATTGATAATTAAATGGTCTGAGTGTTGCAGCAAACGAAACTTGTTACCAACTAACTGGCAGTTTGATGGCAGAAGAGAGAGTAGAGAGGTTCTCTCTGAATTTTGAGGCAAGTTCAGAATGGAAAGTTAGAGGGCAACTTGCATGCTATCACTTCCCCTTGTCTAAATTACACCTAACCTCTTGGTGCTCCTAGTTGACCAGAGACAGCTCCACGTGGCGTGAGCTGGAAGAGTAGGTCCTGTTTGCCGCAGATACGCCCAGCCTACACCTGCATAAACAGCTGTAGTGTAATAGTGTCCACAGCGTTGCATCCCACCTCTAACGTAGAACACTTAGCCGTTTAGAAGCAGGAGGTAGGAAAAAGGGGCACCATAGTTTTCTTTGTCTGTTTGGCAATTAACCATTCACTGGCTTTTTTTGTTGTAACATGCACTTCCTCTCTTGTTTTCATTCAAGCTTTGTGCACCATGGAAATTAATGTGGAGAAAGACAAACAGACAGGAGAGACCAAGATTGTCTCTGCTTCACCTGTTGGCCCAGATGAGGCCCATCAAAGAGGATTCAAAGTCTATGATGATGGTTCCAAGGTAGTCTATGAGGTTCACTCTGGTGGCACAGTGGTAGAAAATGGAGTACATAAATTAAGCTCAAAGGACGTAGATGAACTTATGCAAAAAGCTGGACAATCAAGTGTAAAAGGAGGGTATGAAAAAATGACTGTGTCAGACAGAAATGTGGTAGCCGATGGAAACCTTAGCCATATGAAGGAGCAAATGCTCTTCAAGGAGGCAAAGCTGGAAATGGTACACAAATCCAGCAAAGGACGCGCTGTGAACCCTCAGCCACAAGACAAACCCTGTGGTGGTGGAACCCCAGAGGCCAATGCCAATGCAGATCAGCCAGTGACAATGATATTTATGGGCTACCAGAATATCGATGATGAAGAGGAGACAAAGAAAGTGCTGGGCTACGATGAGACCATCAAGGCAGAGCTTGTGCTGATCGACGAAGACGACGAGAAGTCACTGCGGGAGAAGACAGTGACTGATGTTTCCACCATGGATGGGAATGCTGCTGAGCTGGTCTCTGGCAGGCCCCTGTCGGACACGACAGAGCCCTCCTCTCCTGAGGGGAAGGAAGAGAGCCTGCCCTTGGAAGCTGCCCCAGGTACACAAAAGAAAAAGCGCTGTCAATGCTGTATTGTCATGTGAACACCTCCTCCTCCCCTGCTCCAGGCAGCTCCTGCTCCATCACTTACCTAGACCTCACTGTACTTCTAACTGCAATACTGTGAACTGGAAGTGAATGCCTCCATTGCCTTGCAGTTGGGTTGCTTTTCTTTCTAGTTCTTGAGGAAGAGAAACGCATGTTTATTTTCCCATCAGACATACTATTTGGTGTTGGGGAGGGGTTGAGGGTTTTTGGCTTCTTTTTTTTTTGTGTTGTTGGTGATGGTGTTTTGTTTTGTTTTATTTCCTTAATACTACAGAGTGAGAGATAAATGAGAAATGGAACATATGTTTTCATATTTATTTGATTTATATATATATATTTTATACATATAATGAAAACACTTTTAATGTTTTTTCTTTAAGTATCTGGCAGGCTTGATCAGATTCCTAGAATTTTGTGGGAGTCTGAGTTTCACAGCCACCAGATATGAGAGCCTTAAAAAAATGTCACTTCTCTTTTTTAAGAAAAATCACATTAAGCATTATTTTATAGATCGTATTTTTTATTTCTTGGGGAAAGGCTCAGATTGCTTTACTGTTTTAATTTGCTAAAACTCAGACAAGCCTTTCCCAAAAAATTGCATATTTTTGGTTTTTAGTAACTTTCCAGTTTAGTTTGCGGTGTCAGAAAAATCCATTAGCCATTTCTGCTTATTGGTGATACCAGAAGTGGACCTTAATTATTCTTTCTAGAAATTGTATGAATGATCATTTTGCCTTATATAAATCTTCCAGATTACAGTATTGTATATGCACTTCATCTCCCCAAATTACAGTTGAAATTAACTTGACATGAAAAAGATGCAGCTGTCACACCAACAGAAATGGAGTCACTGATCTAATTACTCGCCTTTCAGTAACTCTGCCAATGTTTATACATGAAGTTTGCCTGCTGAACTCCAGTAGACGAGGGATACTGCTTTCTATTTCCCTAGAATACAAATGAATTTTTCTCACAGTCTGACCCTGTTCCTACTGGATTCAGTGGCAAAATTCTCAGTGCTGGGAAGGGGGGCAGGGTCAGAGTTTTATTTTGTAATTCGTATGGAAGTGTAACTTCTCACAGAGTGTACCTTCAGTGCACCTACATAATGACAGGCAGCTGGGTCTGATGCTGCCCTGCTTGTCCAAATGAAACTCCCGTGGAGGCCCACTGGAGTTTTGTCAGAGCAACTGTTTTGGGAGATCCTATAGCCCCAAGACTAACATTTTCAAAAACTGCTTGTGGTTTTGGATGCCTCATTCTCTAATGTCGGGCACTAAAAGATGCCTGATTTCCAGTACATTTTCCTTCATCTGACCTCTGAAAATCAGGCCTCTTAAAAACAACTAAATATGAAAATGTAAAAATGTGAAAGCATCCAAAATCAATAGATGTTTCTTTTTTACTTGTTCCTTGATTCTTCTAAATGAGAAAGCAGCTAGCTTTTTCATGGTGAGATATTATGAACCTGATTCTTGTATCACACTGGTTTGGCTTAAGTTTAACTTCACTTGCTGTAGTGGAGTTACTCTGGAATTATAACTACATGAGTGAGATTAAAAATCAGGTTTTATATTTTCTGATAGTGTGAACAAGTACTGAAGATTATTTTGAAGTGTCTTTGAAAAATCAGTAACAACAACCGAAAAAAAAAAGTAAAAAAAAAAAAAGAAAACTAAAGAAAACAACAAAAAGCCTCTTTTCAGTCTGAGGTGGTTCCTATGATATTTCTGTTCTTTCTTGGATGGTGCTTTTACTGCATTAATTGTTAGTTCAGAGCATCTGATTAAACACAGTTCTTGCTCTGTACTCTTTTCTTTCTGTGCCAGTAAAAAAAGACACTTGTTCAGTGGTGATAATATGAGGCACACTGAAAACCTACACATACAGAAAAATCAAAAGGTAATTCCCATGTTAGGTCACTCAGCTGTCAGTATGGAACTGGTCAATGAAACTTCTCACCACTGCCCGGGTGACTGTCAGACGAAAAAGCCCCAAACAGTAAAAAAGCAAGAGTAGTGAAAGATGGACTCACCTCTGACATCTGCAGAAATTTTGCTGACCTCCATATCTGCTGCAGTGGCAGAAACGAACAGACTTTCACATGCTCCCTTTGCCTCCCCCGGGGGCTTTCGGCTGGGAGAAGGACCAAACTCATCCAGAGAAGCTCTGCACATCAGTCTTTGACTCAGGCTTAGGTGGTTAAGTTTTATCAGAGAGGGGAAGGGCCACAGAGCCTCATATTGCAACAAAAGGTCTGGTGGCTGTTTGTTAGAAACTAGTGTGTTTTTGGTTGGGTTGTGTGGGTTTTGGGGGATTTTTTTGGTTGTTGTTGGTAGTGGTGGTTGGGTGGGGTTTTTTTCTCTTTTTCTCTTTTCTCAGAAATGCTAAGCATTTACAAATCTAAACATTTCTTAAAACAAGACCTTAAGTTTCAAGCCCAGTATGGCCAGGTAAGGCTGTGCCCAGGCATGTTTAGGAGCCCTGCAACACAAAGGGTGAAGCCCTTTATGTCTTGCATCTACCTGTGAATGATGTGGGAGCCAGGCGCACTTTGCGATACTTCTCTCACTCTGGGGCCTGCTCACGTCACCAGTATTACTCGGAGACAAATCTCCCAGCCATCTCCTCCTGGCCTGGCCAGTCATCTTTTTGCTCACCACCTTTTCCTCTCTGGGTGTGATGCCACCTTCACAGCCACCCTGGCCTCATGGTGTCTTCACAGCCTGAGCTTTTTCTCCTTGCTGCTCCTCTCCCCATATGGACATTTTTTTGAAAACCTCCTGCTTGGGAAATTTGGGGTATCCTATTAACCTAGCTCATTCTGTCCCTGCATCTCTTGAGCCATGTGCTCCCCTGTCAGATGACCTTCTGGTTCAGCACTGACTCAGCATTTTGGGGATGACTCCCTTAGCAGCCAGCTTTGGGAGATGCTTGCTGACGCTGGGACCAGAACGTGTCTGAGACCACTGCACCATCTGAGGCACAGCACAGTGGGGAGATGGTGGCACACCACAGTCCAGAAGTGGCCCTTTCGTGGTTAGAAGTAGAGCACAAGCCTTAAACCTTAAACCTCTCAAATACCTACTGCTCAATACTTGTAGCTAACATTGAGTGCCTAGGAAGGCCAGTCGTTTTTATGTGTTCACATTAACTCCATGGTTAACAGGCCCCAGTAGATCCAGGAAAGCTAAAGGTTCACCTGCATAGGGTTGGTCTTTACAGGTCAAAGGCAATTCCACATCTGAGGTCAGGAAAAACATGAAATAGGAGCTAACAGGTCTGAAATCACAGGGCCTTTGCTGAAACATGCTTACTCCAATCATCCTCCTCCACAAGGGCAGCAGCCATGCTGGACATTGCCTTGTCCCTTCTAGCCATTAGCCTGCAGCCAAGTTACAGGGGAATTCAGACGCATTAGCCCAGGCTGATGAATGTAAACTGGTTTTCCAGGGATGGTTTGGGCTTTGAAGGGGTTGGTTTTCCCCTTACACTTGGATAGGAGGCTGCCTGTGGAAATCCATGCACAATCAGGCACAAGGGAAGCGGTCTGCTCTATGGTCAAGCAGAGAGAGATTTTTGTAAGGATCATTATGGGATGAGTTTTTTTATATTGTTTTAATCAAAATCCCTGTCTGTTTAACTTATGCCATCACATGTACATTTTCAGTTTCAGCACGAGGGGATACAAAAAAGTAGAGTCAGAAACTGGTTCAGTAATAGCATATTGCCACAACAAACTGCTCGCCTTAACTTTTTTAAGAAAAACAAAAAAAACCCTCTTTTCAGTGTATTTTTTCCTAGACTGGGAAAAAAGTAACTTAGGAAACTTTTTTATATTTTGTATTTTCTAAGTTTCTATAAACCCACTCTCCATGTCGTCCCTTGTTTGCATTCAGGGACCATTTCTTTTGCAAACCACTGCATTTTACTGCCATTCTTTCTTTTTTTTTTTAACAGAAAAAAAAAAAAACCAAATCAAAAACCACAGCATTATGATTAGTGGCTAGGCAATCTCTTTCAATTGCTAGAATATCAATACAGAAAGAAAAGAATTACAGGGTTGTTTTCTTTTTTTAATTTCTTGTGGCTGATGTACTGTATGGTATATGTTTACAGAACTCCTCTAGTCTGCCTTTGTGATGTTATCTCAATGAATGACGAAGTAGGTATGATGTGCCATTTGACAGTTTGCCTTAGCACTCTTGGGTTTCCTTCTTCTGTTTTGTATCTTTTATTTCCTTATTTTTTTCCAAAAAGTGCAGGCTGTATTCCAAAGCTGTATAAACACAACATTATCTTTCAATCCCCAACAAGAGAAGTGTGCATAAGCTCTTCTTCGACAAGCGTACCTCTACCAGTGCAGTACGAGACTTCAGTCCTGCAAACAAAAACGTGTATGCCTAATTCTGCTATGCGCAGACCCATTTCAGTCTACAGGACTGCTCACAGGAAGAACGTTGTAGGCATCTGCAAGATCAGGGCATGAATGATCAACACAGAGCGTAGTTTGAGTGTTCCTTATGTACCTTTACAGATTTTGTGCTCTGCTGAGTTTGCCCAAGGTGGTGTAATCCCAGAGGCTAACTCTAAGCGTTGCTACTTCTACTGAGAAAAAAAGAAAACTAAATGGTGCTTAGCATCCGGTAGGATCAGGTCCTGAGTCAGCATTGTTACCATCCATGAGCAAACATTCAGAGGGACTTTCCTGACAGCTAATATGTTAGTCCCCTACCATTGTACCTGAGTTCCCTACTGATTCTTCACACCTAAAATTATTAAGATACCACTAACTAATCCCAGCAGAAAGACAGCATACAGAGTTGCTAGAGAAATAAAAGGTGTTCTACCTTTTAATTTAGTCAGACATCCAAACGGCATACTTGGAAAGAAAGCGGGGATATAATAGAAAATGTAGTACTATACATTTGTGTATTTTTTTAAGGAATAAATATTTTTGTAATGAGATACAAACCCTAAATGGGTATTGAGTTTTGGAATATCATCTTTCCCATGACACTGAGCCTTTCAAGTTTTTCATACGTTTATGACAATGCCCAGCTTCTTGGGATCTTTTGTAGACCTCACCACAATTTTTTCCAGGAAGAAGGATCACAACACTTTTTAAAGAGTCAAGTTAGAAGAGTAGAATCCAATATAACTGCTATAGACACAGCTAAATAAGTAAATGTGTTTCACAGAAAAAGATAGACCTACACCTTCTATAGCTAGACAAATTTCTTTACCTAGAAAGCCGACATAGTAGACAATAGCTGCCTACTTTCAGCAGAGTGGTATGGCTAATAGGGGGAATACATGTTTTGTCATATTTTATCCAACATTAGATTTCAAAGTGCAAGAGATGGTGCCACTGGAAAGAGTTGAACAAAATATTTTAGACAAAGTAGAGGATTTTCCCACATGCTGAGGCATGGATTTTTTATTTTTTCTAAACTCACTAAGTTTCAACCAGTTCTCGCTGTCTGTTGGAAAGTTTAGGATTTGCTCAGATTGTATTTCTTGAGCCTTCTGAGCAGCAAGAGTAAAGTTTAGTTCTGAGTGTAATAGTTGCAGACTATGACAATATCCAACAACAATATAGACTGTAATTTTTGTACGTAAAAGAGTAAATTGTATAAAATGGCTTAATTTATTCAGTTTAGAATATAAATGGATTGTCACCTAGTCCAAAGAGAATATAAATCCAACTTGTAATATAAACTTCTAATAACTTAGCTTGTAAATAGTGACAAGGGTGCATGAAGTTCTTAAAAATGTCCCACTTGTATTTAAAATTAAACGATTATAAAACTGAGCCTTTTTCCTTGTGGGTTCAAAGAGTCTTGCAAAATCTATAGCTTTTTTCCTGTGATGGTTCCACTTAAGCTGTTCACTGGATTAAGAATAGGCCACTTTTCTTACAGGCAAACTTGTGAAGAATTCCAAGACCCTTCCCTCAGTTTGCAAAAGCTTCTCTTACTTTGTGGGGTTTTGCTGCTTTTGTATTTCAAAGCTTTCCTGCAATTGTTTCCCACATTCTTCTCAAAGGTAGATTTACGGGTTTGTTTTAAGAATTAATCTACTTCAGAAATTGAATAAAAAACCCTTAATTAATTTTTTAGAATTAGCTAAGTAACTCAAGTTCACCAGTTTGGGTATATTTATACATTTTTAACTTGAACTGATATGTTTGTGACTTGTACCAAAATTTAGACCTCGCATATCTATTCAGCAGGTCTATGAGACCTAAAGATTTGCCCATGAGCATAAAATCAAGCACCCAAGTAGTCCTTTTTAATGGGATGACCCAGACAAGTAAAATTTAAGCACATGCACAAATGTGTATAGGGTCTGGTCTTTAAGCAATATGCTACAGGCAAGGCTTATGCTGCTTTAACTGTGTCTTCTCATTAGTTTAATTAGAATTTTACATGGTGTTGTGAAACTGGTGCACTTTTCTGCCCAGGGTTTTAGAGCATGGTCTCCTTGCTGACTGTGTTTGAGGAGACAAACACCCTCCAAGAACTCTCAAAACCCCACTGCCTGGAGACGCAGGGGGCGGAGGGGCAAACTTCATACGTCCACACAAACATAACAGGAAAGAGGCAGTGTAACTTTTATTTCCAAATTTTTCTCTCTGCACACCTCTGCCCACCTCTGCCCCAGACTCTGCCTGTCCCCTGTCTCTGTGCTTGTTCTCATTCTGGACACTATTGCTCAACTGATCCCTTTTTCTTCATCCCTCTGCTTCCCTTTTCGTGGTCTCCTAGAAGAAAGAGCAGGAAGAAAGGAGAGGCTGAAGTTATAAAACTCACCTTAGGCCTGCTGGTGTCAGTCCCAAGAAATTATGATATCTTGTCCTCATTATTTGGACATTTTCCTGCATTTTCCTAGATTCTTGGGACATATTCAATGTTAAAGGAGCACTCTCCCCCTCTATTCATCTGGCATCCTATGGGTTGCACAAACAGTGAGTTCCATTAAAACCTCGCTATTTAGGTAAATCTGCTGTCTCTCTTACTATTGCTTTGGGACACACTCTGCCCCTTGAACTCATATGAGCCAGATGTATCCAGGTACATAAAATAACAGCATCCAGAAAGCAGTTCTTACAGCAGCAGAAGGCAATCCACCCTGCCATATGTCAGGTTGCTATTGGCAGGGCAAAAGAGCCTGGAGAAAATGGAACTTCCCCACAGACTGATCCAGCATGCAAAGGCATTCTCAGTAAAATTAGCCCCCAAGAATCTAGTGGTATCCCTCCAAGATAATATGCCTGTTAAAGAGACACAAACTCAAAAATTAAGAAGGTTTTGTGCAACCGTATGAAGTCCCAGTTGAACGTGGCACTTAAGCTACACTAACCTTAAGCACATACTTGAAGTGTAACACATACTTAGCACTGTGCGGGGTAGGGGTAGCCTTGAGGATGTGTGAAGATCAGCCAGTATTTATGATTAAGGTGCTTTACTGATGAGGGTCTCAAATATTGTCCCTGTTATTTTGCAAGGAACTGCTTAGGGGCAGATACAAGAGAAATAATCAATTTTAAAGTTTTTTCTTTTCCGTTGACCAACCGAATCTGACTGCAGCAAAGGTAGCCAAGAAGGAGCAGGTCAGGACAAATGCAAAGAACGCATTTCTGAAGGTTTTCTGCCCCTCCCAACTACGTTCACTCCGTAGACAAAGAACGACTCTTTATAGGGGTTCAAGAAAATGTTGTGTAAAATGCAGCTTTTATGGTGAATGTAGATTGTGGTTGAGATTTTTTTTAAGCTTTAGTCTCCCACTTTCTTTGTGAGCTAATGTAAATAAAGTCCCATTTTGTTGGGGAAAAACTGCTGTGCTAACACTGGATTAGAATTGCTGGGGATAGCTGCTGTACTTTGTAACCTGAAGTGTACTTTTTTGACTGTTATGTTTTTTTCTTCAGATTAAGATAATGAGTACAAAAAAAAACCAAAATAAAAAACCAAGAACACTGCCAGCAACAGCCATGCTGT
The DNA here is from genome assembly GCA_013397725.1 of Rhagologus leucostigma. Taxonomy (NCBI): domain Eukaryota; kingdom Metazoa; phylum Chordata; class Aves; order Passeriformes; genus Rhagologus; species Rhagologus leucostigma. The sequence goes on from VZTD01001661.1 coordinate 202,945, forward strand.
AACTGTGGCTTCTCTCTTTTTTTTTTCTCTGTACAGTATTACTAGTAAATAAATCTGCCTTTTCACTGCGCCTCCTTCTGTGTCTTTTTACTATGTTTCTCTTTACCTACCACTGTTCAAGATATGCTGTGATCTCAAGGACATACCACATTGGAGCTGCCTCTCTCACTAAAAGAATCAAAGTACTAACTCCACAGTTGGTGGTTTTTTTTTTCCTTTCCTTCACTGCTGTGCCCTGCTGCTATTATTTTTATGAGATCCTTCATACATATTAACTCATCATACCTGTTACTGTCTCATTTCTTTTTTCCTTTCCTTCTCATGCTGTACTTTGCCAAGCATATTGTGGACCCTGTTGCTCTAGGATCACATGGCACATTTTCATATTTGCAGAAGAAAAAAAAGATTGGGTTTAGCCAGCAAGGCAGCATGTTCTGAGTGAACCTATTTCCTGACTGATGGAAGTATTCCACACAGCATACATAATTTGTGAGAAAAGAACACCAAATTATTTAAGGACTGATAAAGTAAACAGTGTGCAATTTTTTTTCAGGGCTTATCACAGACAGCATCCTCTCTATATCAGGCCTGGAAGAAACTCATCACAGTCTGACTTGCAGGGGGACAAAAAAAGAAAAAAACCCTCAAGTAGTTTTTTTCCCTGAAATTCTGTGTTTACCTGAGGGTAGAACAATGATAGGATGGATAACATAGCCAGGCATCATATGCCTCCTCCTCAGAAATTTAAAAATTCGTCTTAAACTCAGACATTAAGAAAATGCACCACGAATTGCACATTGCTACACAAGTACCTGCCCTCTGCTCCTTTCACCCAGAAGCCATACAGATAAAATGTATACCTACACACACAGAGGCCTTTGCAATATGGTGCTTTTCAGCATCACAGAAGGGAAAATGGCCCTGCATTTCTGCTTTATAATTTAGTCCTGAAAGTTTTGCAGTAGGTGGGGCTTCAAATTGTTTTTTTCCCACTTGTGTTCAGTGATAGAAAGTCAATTTGCCTGTCTAAGAAGACTCTGTGAATGCCGGGAGAACTGGTATGGTTCTGTCATCAAAGGACTGGAATTGATTCAGCTGAGAGAAATTATCCTAATTATTTAAATCTCTTTGGTTTTGCAAATACCTTCCTAATTCAGAATGTGTGTCAACACAGCAAAAGGAGGGATCGTGAACTTGAGTTAGCAGTAGTGCCTGTGAGAAGACCATGAATTGACAAGGGCATTATCGTGTGCAACTTAGTGCTTGGACACTTGGATACGTCAGGTACATATTCCATCTGTTAGTGCATACCATGTCCTGTGACATACTTGTATTTTCGTTCCACCTCACTTTATTCCACAGCCATGAGAAGATTTTCAGCTGATAATTCCTCTGCTGTACAAAACTGAGTCATCCAAGTAAACACCAAAAACAGACTAGACAATTTTAATATTGCTGCTGTTACTAAGGTTTCAGAAACAAGATGTTTCCATGCATTTCCCCTTTTAAAAATTCTAAGAAAAAAAAAGGGCTTTGGGACATTTTTAATAAAATGTTTAGCAGCTGGTCAGGTAGCGTGGCACTCCCTGAAGCTCTTCTGGAGTGGTTCTGTGGAGGTCAGTGTTTTCACAGAGTAAGGGCTTATTCAGAATGTAGGAGGCCTCTCAGGTTTTGTTTCTTTTTCATGTCTTTTAATAGCTCTGTATACCTCTGGTATACAGGGAAATGGGTGCTTACTCTCCAAGTTCAACACTCAAGGTGTTTCAGTTATTTGGGGGGGGGAGGGAGGGGCAGGGGGAAATGGACTAGCACATCTTCAGAGAGCCCCTTACTTTCCTGCAAGACCCTCACAACCTGCCTGTGATGCCTCAAAACTCATACCAACTCTGTAACAATTCTTAATTCACACTGTGGTATTTTTGAGGTTACATGAAGAAATCTTTAAGGCTAGGAACTGCAAGAATGAATAATAAAAAAGGGACAAGAAGTTAATAACAGTTTTTGCTGTCCCAAGACCTCCATTTGCAGTTCTCATGTGCTGCTCAGATGTCTATTGCACTGTGCACAGTCACATATGAATTTGCTGTAACTGCTCATGGGTAAACGCAGGCTGGTCTCTGTGCAAAACCACAGCATCTGGCACAGCTGTGCAAAATATTCTCCACATTTACCTGTGACAGAAAAACGACCTGCTTTATTGTCACAAGAGTCTAGTTGACACAGATCACCTTCTCAAACGAGACAAGGAAGGAGATAGTTGTATAGGAATAGAGTATGCTATATCAGACTTGGAGGAGGGAACTTCCTTAAGTATAACCCAAAATAAGAATTAAGGGAAAAATTAGCTGGCTGAGAGAGAGATTGGGTCACTCCAAATATGGGGCAGGGAGGAGTTGTGTTGGTGCAGAGACACTAGCATGCAAACCTGGGAACTTGGTTGCCTCAGAAAGAAGGGAGTTGGCTCCTGTCTTGTATACACAGCAGTTCCTCCTGATGTAAGGAAGAGAGCTCTCTGGACTCACAGAGCACTGATAAAGATGCTGGTTCAGGTCCTGGGAAACATCATTTCTAATTGCTGCTGCTCTGCGCGGTTCAGCATGACCTCACAAAAAGTCCCTCATCTACAGATCTACAAAGGTATGTAGAGACAATATCATCCACTTGATTTAGATGGGAAGTGCAGGTACCTAAAATCAACTGTGAGTCCAAGGTTTTTCATGTTTTACATCTGTGATTTAGGATAATTAGCACTATCCTGCCTTGTGCAGCTGTGGTGATGTGGCTGTTGGCGTCTGTCACAAGACTACAGGAATGTGGGGCGTGCTCTGGGTACACAGCATCATAAAATGTCTTCTTACTGCTACAATTTTGGAGTGGTTCTGCTTGTAACAGCATTGCCAAACCAGAAAAAAATATAGGCTGTATTGCAATCAAACCCATCCAAACACAGCAGTCATGCATTTGCTGGGAATGATTGGTTTGCCATGATTTAGGAGGAAAAGGATGTAACTGTAGCATGTTTGGTTGCTTGTAGGTGGGAAAACAAAGGGAAAAGAATAGGTGAAGGGAAAAAAGGAGACATGCAGAAATGGGTCACTTTCTCAGACATGACAAATCAGTTCAGCTTCCTTTTTGAGTATTTCCACTTGTATGTAATGCATCACTGGCTACAGATTCCCTCTGGCTACAGATGAGTCTGCTCCAGCAAAGGCAGCAATATGGTAGCTCTTGTGGGCAGGGGAGAGTTGGTTGAGCTAATCAGCCCTGCGGTAAAAGAAGTTATCTATTCACTTGAGCATAACTCCATGCTAAAATGACTGTACAGTGGTTACCTCTAGCCATCATTTCACTGTGGTTTGTGAGCATCCTATGGCTTAAAATGAAGGATACTGCTTAGTACCATCAGGCCTTGATCTTTTTATTTCACTGGAGTGTGGTAGATACATCATTCATTTTAAAGAAAATGAGATTACTTAGTCCTGACAATTTTTTAAGTTGATTGTTGCTGCTCAGTTTTTGTTGCATTGTAAGATATTTCTTCTTAACATGCTGTGCTAAGTTATAGGAGCATCTTTACTGCTTCAGAAATAAGGGTTCATAGACAAAGGTGGGGTGCTTCCTTCTGTTGACCAATTTAGGCAATTTTATATTGTTTATGGTTAAGTTACCGGTGACATGGGGTAAAGTGATGAATCTGTTAAATACCACTTGTAGTTGTACACTGAGAACAGGGCTGACATCTGGAAGTTCTCCACTGCTGCTATTTCAGTCTGCATTTTTTTTACAGAAGCTGGAGGTCACCAAAGGGTTAGTAAATTGGGAGAGTTAACTAAGATAGATACCACCCTGGGAACAAAACAGCCGTTAACTTAACAGGAGAGAAGTAACTTCTATTTTTGCTTCTACAACTTATCCTGAAAATCTAGTGCTTTTTGGGGTCTTTTCTGAATCTCCAGCTCATGGGGTCAAACAATTTGAGGAGAATCTTTGCTGTAATTAAAAAAAAAAAAAAAAACCAAAACAAAACAAAACTGAAAAACAAGATGAGAAACAGTAGTTCCTGGGATTCCTGGCTAAGGATGAAAACTGGAAAATACTTGCTCTAGCTGCATGTACAAGCCCTGCAGACCTGTGGTACTCTTTTTTCCGAGCCCTTTTCTGTGGCATTTATGAGATCACAGACAATATTCTTAAGCACTGTTGAATACAATGAGGAAAGGATACTAAGACAAATAGAGAAGCTACTGTAAGATTATACACCGTTTATGTTCTTCACTGATTTTATACATCAGGATTTAGAGTTCACAGACCTGGAAATACTGAGATTAATTTATTGTTGTATCTTCACAATGTGCCAAACGTTTGCCAAATATGAAGAAATTAAGGACCTACCATGGAGGCTATTACCTGCCTGTCTCCATTTTCTTCACACATTACAAGTCCTGCAGAGGAAACACTGGGGCTTCAAGCTGTAAACAATGCTCAGAGTATTTAAAAGTTCTAATTGAAAGTAAAAATAAAAGCAAAGTAATTATTTTCTCTCATCTAGCACCCAAAAGGGTCCTCCTCTAATCCATAGCCTAAAAGGAATTAAATACATTTTGATGTCAAAGGACAGCTTTCACAGCTTAACAGATGCAAATATTATGAGCGGGGCCAACACATCCCTTAGAAAAAAGTCCACGTGCTTTCTGGGTCAGAACCTTACCCCAAGCCCAGCCAGTGAACTCAGAGTGCCTACGTGCAGTCAGGGCAGACTTTTATCACAAAGCACTAGAAATAAAGGAAAGTATTGAAATTAGTTCAAAAACCCCTCTGTGATGCAATAATATTTTTAAAGCTAGGTCCCTGACTGCCAGAGGGATTGCAAGATGTAAATAATCAGTTCCAGAAAGAGAAATTCAGGGAGAGGAACACAGGCTTTGACTGCATACCCAGGTTACCCTGAAGAAGTACACCACCTGTCACCATCAGCACCTGAGAAGCAACTGTTTTTCTTTCATAAAGAAAATAAGCGGCACAAAATCAAGATGTTTTCACAAAGGGCTCTGCTGTGTGCAGAACTTCAAGAAGCAAATCTCTTTACGGCAGCAAAGTGGGGCTGACACTGCAGTTACACTGCCTGGTGTTCCTGGTGTGTTCCAGTATTACCCACTATAAAAGCACTTGACTCACTGCCCAAGCTACAGCCTTAATTTTCATCTTATGTGTTTAGTCATTTTCAGTTATGTACACTTATGTGACGAAAAGTTTGGCCGGAAGAGTTTATAGAAAAGCTAATAAGCCTTTTCAATAAGCAGTCAGGTTAGTAAATTACACTGATACAGGTTGCTGAAAGCCATGTTGTTCAAATAGGTAAGAAAAAAAATGTCCAGTAGGAAATCAAAAAAACCACTTCTAGAGAACAGACCTGTAAAATACATGCTGGAGAAAAATTTAACCCTTCTACTGGTCTTTGAATCCCCACAAATGCTTTCTGTCATAACAGAAAAGAACTAGCCATGTACTTGAATTTAATAACATGGGTAGCCAAATTTATTTCCACGGATCTGCTTGTACCATCTCATTTCATTAGAGACTTCTTCACAAAGCCCCAGGTAACGGGAAACAACAGAAGATTCCCCCAGATGAGACATCCTGTAAAGAAAGAACCTTTTTTGGAGAACAGGATTATTAAACAGTGCCAGGCAATAAAATGAGATAATGATGAAATAGGTTCAAGCTGAAAGAGAAGGAATTTAGGTTAGGTATTCTAACCTAAATTATATATAAATATAAATATTTAAAGATATATTAAAATTCTTTACTGTGAGGATGGTGCGGCACTGGAACATCTTGCCCAGAGAGAAGTTTTGGGTACCCAGTTCCAGTCAGTGTTCCAAGCAAGGTTGGATGTGGCTTTGAGAAACCAGATCTAGTTGGGGTCTCCCTTGCCATGGGCAGAGGAGTTGGAACTAAATAATCTTTAAGGTTCTTTCCCACCCAAACTGCTCCATGGAATGCAATTAAGTGCTTTAAATGAACTGGTCTGTCTCAACCTGCAGTGGTGGAGGTCTTGCTTTCTGTGTAACTAACCCCCTTTTCTTCCAAGACCTCTATTTTGCACAAATATCTTCTTGATTCTCCACTGCTAATGGGTATGGAAGCCACCACGTATGGTCCCTACAAGGAATGGGCAGCAGTGATGGTGCTGAGCAGAGAAAGGAAGGAAGCAGAAACTTGTTACACAGTGTTCTGTTTGAAGGGGGCTGAGAACACTGTCAGCATTGGAGCAGAGTAGATAGTTCTGTTTTAATTCAGTGGTGAAAACTAACGAATAAAAGCAGATTAAAAGGAGATTCTACCAGGCTGATCCCAAAGTGAAGCATTCTGAATTGACCAGTTGTTTAAAGAAACACACTTTGGAAAAAAAAAAGCCTTAATATCTCATATGGAATAAAATTATTACTATGATATTACCAGGATATTCCCTTCAATTTTTCTATCCAAAATCATTATTAGTGGAATTCTATGTGATTTTGTTCTTTCAGAGCTCATTTTTTTCCCAGCAACTTTGCTGTTCAGGGTAAATTCCCTTGGCTCCAGCCAGCACAGCACTTCTGTGTGAAGCCTGTGGGGCTGACTGATTTCAAGTCAAGCGTGTCTAATAATGAAGCTAGCTATGGGCAAGAGACCCACAGCTGTATATTGTCAGTACTGGACGATGCTCCTTTCCCTGCCGACTGTGGCCAGCTCTCTGATTTTCCCTTCCCTCCTGTCTGCTGCCTCTTTCCTTTCAACTGCATGCATATTTGCACAGCACTCATTTGAGCACTGATGCACCACATGACTGTTTCTGAAGCAGAGGGCACTCTGACACAGTTTGATGCTGCCACCAGAAAGAAAGACTCTGGTCTAACATCCATTGTCGTGCATATGAAGACCAGCACACCTGTTTGACAGATGCTAAAGTTTGTGAAGAAAATTTTCTCCAAAAGTTTGTTTGCGAGAACAAAGATGGGGAGCAATTGCTTTTCCTGGACTCAATCATCCCCTGTACAAAAATCTTCCAGTGCCATGTGCATCTTGAAAATCTTAGACAATACTGATGTTTGTAGGACTTACGCCGAGATGTAATGTCTGACCCCAAAACAAATCTTCACTTTCTCATTTCCACTACACAAAGTGAGCAAAACTCAAATCAGGGAGTAAAGGTTGAGGCAAGAATATAACATGTTTGTGCCAGAAAGATCTTAATGAAAAAATGTCTCATAGATCCCCTAGCCCTCCAGAGAGGTCTCAGAGCTGGGAACTAATAAGCAAATAAAACACAGCCTTGAAGCCAGAAGCTCTGCACATCTGGTCATTGCTCAAAGCCATGGTCTCTGCATTCCTTACTCAAGTCACCTAAGCTCTCTACCTCAACGTATCTGCTGTCTAATTTTTCAGCTGGAGACACTATTCATCTTAAGATAGCAATGTGAGCATTAAGTAGTGATTATAGGGACTATCTTCATCAGGCTGTACAGCAGTTTTGGTGGCTTCTGCCTGTTTCAGTACAAATAATTAACACTGATTATAAGAGACTCACCAAGACAGAGTTGCTAGCTCCATTCAGTTAATTTTGTCCTTTTAAAGAAATCTTCTCTTGAATAAAATCTGTGTATTCTGGTAGAAGTAAACTGGCACTCTCTGACCATATAATCACATGGTGCTTTTTAAGTGTCAATATTACTGTAAGATAATTCAGGGCCCTTGTGTATAAAGAGGATAGATTAGAAAATTGCTCCTGGCACAGTCAGGGAACAGGGAAGCAAAGTGGCATCAGTACTCCCAAGCAGGTGGTCAGATGAGTGATTTTTTGTAGTTCAGCGTATATTCCCACTCTGACTCTTGAAGTGGGAGCCACGCAAAGACAAGTGCCTAGTTGGGCAAGCTGTGGCAGATCTCCCAGCTCGTCTGAGTTGAAGGCAAGTTAGTCAAGGAGAAAACAGACTTCTGGTGCAAGGGAGTCCTGTGAGAAGAGAAAAAGAGGAATGCTTGGAGGTTTTCCCAGTCTGAGGAGATAGGGAAGCACCAGGCAGCACAATAAATTGCAGGTGGACGAAGCACCAGTTCTTCACAACACTTATGCTGAACATGGGGTTTGGGCTCCAGCCTGCTTGGCTGGTCCAGCAGGGAGTCCTCATACCAGTCACAAGTCAGTGACTTTATTTCCTGGAAGCAACCAACACGTCATCTAGTCTACAATAAACAAAAACTCAACAGGTGAAGTAAACTTGAGGAACACATAGAAAAGCTTACTTTTGATAGTTTTTTGAGGTTTGCTGCAGCCCTCTGCAAGCCTGCCAAGTCAAAACTACCACAGTCCAAACACAAGTCTGCCATCCCTATAATTCAGAGCAGAGGCCACAAAGATCAGGAGCTAGGCGAACTTCAGGGCTAGGCAAAATACAGGTTTTGCACAAGAGTGACAGACAGCCATATGATTTAGAGACGGATGTAGGTTCAGGCTTTCCCAGAAAATGGGTGAGCCAGCACCTGTGGTTTGGTGTGGATCCATTAGTGCCATTTGTGCAGAGATGTGCTGTACAGAGCATTATGTCCACATCAGACCAACCAGACCTGTAGACAAAGCTGAAACGCCTCCATAACATTAACTTCAAAGACAATCCAACCTCAACCTTGACAGATTCTCAGACCTGAAAGATCAGCTTCAGCCAGAATAAAAATGAGCACAGTCAGGCCTCCAGACATTAACTTTACTCTCATTTGCTGTTTAGATTTAAAAATAAGCTCTCTGTGGAAAATGGTTGCTGTAGCAGCCCTTGTCAGTCCTGTCTTGAAGGCTTTAGTCAGTCTTAAAGATTACATTGACTTTGTGCTGGACTCAGAACTTGGCTGAGCTTGACCACAGACCTCATTGTCATGAACAGCTTAATACCTGCAGAGATGAATGGTGTGTAAGCGTGTGTGTGTGTGTTCACGTATGTGCTGAGAACATCCCCTGACACAACAAATACAGGCTTGAGTTTATGAAAAAATATTTGGTAATAATTCTAAACAGTGTATCCTTTTGTTAGTATTTGCCTTTGGGTTTTTTAGTTTTATCAAATCTCAAGTTCACTGAGACAGGACTCACTTTTTTTTTGTTGGTAATTGTCCTCAAACCAAGACAGCAATATAACACAAGTATCCTAGAATGTGGCAAGAACAGGGCAAAGGTGAAAAATTTCTGATGTCTCATTTCAAAAAACTGGCGTCAGACCCTACATCTTACAAAATCTGGTAAACCTTCAGCTGTGCAATATTGCCTGCTCTGAAAGCAACAGCTGGAGTCCTGGCTCCACTGCAATCAAAAGGGGTCTTGTTTCTGATTTTCTGGGACCAGAATACACAATGAATCTGTGCGTGTAAATCTTTGCAGGCCTGGATCCTGAAAAATTTACATGAAAGGATGTACTACTTTCCATAAGCCATACATTTAAATAAATATGTTAATATTACAAATACCTGCTTTCCGTGAAGTTAAGTTTAAAAGAAAAGTCTATTCTGTTGCCAGAAAGTCCTGAATATCTTGTAAAGATTCCCACTGTAAAAAAATATTTATAATTGTGTTATTACTGTCACTGTAGTCAATCTCATCCATTTCCCCTAGTAAAGAGATATGAGAGTTCAGTCTGGATATCAAATATTTATGGGAAACATTAAAAAAGAAGAACTTCCAACTCAGCCTTGAGGGACAGCCTGCTGAAGGTATGCAGAAAAGATTACTCGGCATTTGTTTACATCTTAAAACGCCACCTACATAGACTTTAGCCCATGTGACTCCTTGACTCACCTTCAAGATTTTGCACAGATCACTGTGCATGCCTAGCTTTGATATTAGCAAGCTCAAACTCCAAAGCTTTTGAAAATACAAATCATCCAAAGAAAACTTACAACGACATTTGGATTAGTTCATATTACCAGCAAAGCTGTGTGGTTCAGTACAAGTAGTTCTTCTTTTACAGCTTCTCTTTTCAGTTTCTATCTGAATCAAAACTGTCACTTGTACAGTACTGTGAATTAATGTACGGTAAGATAGACAGCAGTGTAGTCTGAACTGCAAGGTGTACGGATCTTAAGTTAAACAAGATTAACATCTAGTGAAACGGGTGAGGAATGAGGGGGTGATGTATTACACAGAGTGGAGCTGCTGGTAGAAGTGAACTCAAGGGGTTATAGGGTAAATAAAATATCAGAACTGTTCCCAGAAACTGTTTAGTTGAAAACTATTACTATCATGAGAAACACCACATTTTTGAAATAATATGCATTTCCATCAGACTATAATTTTTGTTTTCAGATAAAGTGATAAATCCAGTGTGGTTACACACATGAGCCTCGGCTTGGCAGCTGACATAGTGTAAAGTTAGGCCTCCCTCAAGAACCATAACTACTTTAATGGCAACATGATTACGCTAACAGCAAAGTGATAGAATCCTGCACAATAGCATGTGTGCCTTGTGCAACTGACCCGGTACACTAGATTCTACTAAAGTACCAAACATCCTAAGTATTTGTGGAATATCTTTTATTATTTCCAGGCAGTAGGTGAAGAATTGAATGGAAGTGGTCTTAAACAACTGAAGTGCAAAAAATGCTGTAAGCTATATTTTAGCATTTAATGTATATTTTAAAACAACAGCATCCTATTAAGGCAGAGAAGTGCTATCATTATTACATGAAAAATTAGGAACTAAGACAAGAGACAATGAAGTGACTGCCTACAATTTGGTAGCTCAGCTAAAAAAAAGTTTTCTGATGCCAGTGTGTCTCTTCACAGTTATCATGCATGCACATTTAATCTGCATTAAATAAACAGAAACAGAAGAGCTACAAGGCAGGTAACTGTTTCCCAGCAGCCAAGAGCTCTGTTAAAAACCTTTACACCCACAGGGTGATTCAGTGCCCAGGTTGGGAATGATTACAGCCCCCAGACCTCCTGTATGTACAATTATTGCTGCTCTATCCCATCAGCAAACACTCTGTGTACAACACGCTAGCAACCATCACGAGGAAAGCGTCTGCCGCCCTGTAGGTGTGCATCACTGGCGTCGAGAGCTGTTAGGTACAGAGGCAGCTCTCGTTATGTAACAGACCAGGCTGTTTTGCAGGGTATGCTGAAGCCAAGGAAAGATTACCTGACCACTGGTACAGGATAGGAGGGAAATGCCATGGCAATACATAGGAGAAGCATGACTGGACTGTTCCCATTACAGCAGCATCCGTTACTGCTTCCTTGTATAACCAGTGTTCTGACAACGTTTTTGGAGGGCAGAAAATATCTCCCCAAGAACATAAATGTTTTGTCTTCCTTTCTCTTTTTCTTTGCTTTTCCAAATTTCTGCAACATTCTGGTCACTCAGTCTCAACTAACTCAATACAGTTTTCCAGTAAGGATTTCCCAAGTCACTGATTTTTAACAGCAGCACCCTGAACAAAAGCAGGTGGGGCAATAAATATGCCTTAAACCACAGACAGAGATGTAATTACATAGCAGCAAATGCAAAATAATATCCCATTTTACTAGGATAAGGTCTATCTTTTAATTTTATAGCCAAAATAAAGTAAAAAATTATAAACCAGAAGCTATTGGAACTGATTCATTGAAAAGGAGAAGACAAAGGGAGATTATTTGATAACCCTTTAGTTGCTCAGCATTGTTTCTCAGATTGCCCATAGCTAGACAGAAACCAAAAGGCACCTAGATAGAAGGAAAATGCAGAAATGGTGAACTGCTAGCTTCCAGTGCTCCTTCTCCAAATATTCACTTAGACAGTGAGTATGCTTCTCATTACAACTCTAAGAAGACTTAGGTACCCCACAGCAACTCTTGTAGAAACTCAAAAAGAGACCAATCTCAGAGTGAGGGAACAAGGATTCGTAGTCCCACTCAACTTAGGTTGCACTGAACGAGCCTCTGCTTGTGTCTCCATCTGTTTGTTTCCATTATGTATACACAAAGCCTTAGGCCAGGCACTGTCTTTCAACTACATCTGCATTGTGCAGGAAACATCTCTGCTCATTAAATCTACTGGGTTTTAAAGTGCTTTTGGATAGCACCAAAATACTCGTATGATCATCCCTGCTTTCAAAAAAACCCCAAAAATCCAAACATATATCTGAAGTCAAGTATTCACTTCCTTCTGCAAAACGCAGGGAAGCAAATTCAGCCCTGATACAAATACGTAAACATCTCACTGACTTCAATGGCCATTCAGCTTAGCTGTGTCAAATCTGAATTAGGCCTTAGGTCTCAAACTGTCTTGTCTGATCTCACCATCTGTCTTCCTTTGCTAACCTAATTCCTTATTAAATAGTGTGTCCTTAGTGAGCGGGAACCCATTCTGCTGATCCTTTCTCTGCAACAAACATTGCTAGAGGCTAAAATTCCTGAAAGTTATGACTACTTTGACTGCATCTGCCTCTAGACACTATGAGAGCTTCTTTTAAGGTGGTCTGAAATTCAGACTGTGAATGTTTAAATTCCTGAGCATTCAGTCTTCCTGCAGTCATATCTTAGACATTTAAAATTACTAAGCTGTTTAACAAGGCATAATTTATAACAGTACTTGGGTTCAGTGTCTGTTCTCCTTAGAGGTTTCTGAACTGTAGTGCTAAACACGGTAGTTCGCACACCGTGTAGATGATTAGGGTGTTATGCAGAAGGAAAAACAAACAAAACAAACAACAAGAAAACCTCAGACAGACAAATGTCTCCATGTTAACAAACAAATGGATTACAGATTCAGAAAACATATTAAAGGGACAAGGCAGAGACATGTCCAGTGATATCTGTAATCCAGTGATTGTGGTGCTGGAGAAAGTACAGGGCACACAGACCGGTACAGGGGTTCTCCCTATGTGAAGCCTCTTCCTGCTGCTGTCAAAAACAATTTTTCCAGTCAAAAACAATTTTTCCAGTCCAGTAGGGCATTTCTTATGTTCTTAGAAACTGTCTTTTACTGAGGTAGAAAATTCACTGCTGTTCTCAGAAAACAAATGTGGAAAATCCAAGCAACCTACCTGCACTGTTAAAATAAATTAAGCATGACAGTTATTTTTATCCGTTACTTGGTGTACATCATGAAGAGACTATTTGAATAGCCTGAATAAGGGAAGAAGCAGTCACAAACTTACTTTAAACTCAGGCTGAACTATTCACAAATTGAGAGCTGCTGAGGATCAAGTAAACTGATTATCATTTAAAGATAAAGGAAAATAAAAAAGAGGGAAAAAAACAGCCAACAAACTGAACCCAAAACCACCAAATGCCACCTCTCTTCTTTATTCATTATGTTGCACAATTTAATGTTCCAGGCAAGACTTGATATTAAAGTACAGTGGTTCTTTCAAAAAGAGGCTTTCTAATACATTTCTAATTTCTAAAAATCTCACAAGAAATGTAGCTTGCTAGATTTCAACAGGAATGGTTTAAACAAGCAGCCTGACACTTGGGGGCTTACCCTGAAACCTTCTGAAATTTCCTGCTCTTTGTTTGTTTTCAGAGCTGGATTCTCTGTCTACGGGGCAGGCTGCCTCTTTAAAATGTTATTTTAAAGTCTTATAAAAGTAAGTAATAACTCTAGCACTGAAGCAATAAGTATTTGAGTTACAGGTAATATGAAAGGTAATTGAAGCCCTGATGTAATTTTATGCTCTCTTCATGCTCTATTCCACTGCTATTATGGGCTTATTGTCAAGATGAGAGCTGCACAAAATGATTATTGCTACCCTGGTACAGGCTCTACACTGTTTGTGTTTTTTCCTCAAGATGGTAGCTAATTCTCTTAGGAAGACACTTTACTCAATCAGCACTATTCAGCGTTCATGCTAAGGAGGAATGGAGGGAACAAAAGAAATAGGACAGGTAAAGAGAGATGCAAGTACACTACGAAATCTACATTTTAAGAGGAGGTGAGTTTTGCTTATTACAGCTTTAGAATGCCCCCAGCCAGGCTCAGGGGTCAAACTCTGCAAAAACTCCATAGTCACTCATACTGTTCACGCATCAGCTTCCACTTTGGTGCAGCCTGCACAGATGGACTGCCTCATTAGGCAGGGAAGCCTCGCACATCACGGGACTGCCATGCATGTGACTTCCGCCCCGGCAGCCAATGAGGGTGCTGTAAACTAAAGTAATGTGGCTCCCAAAAGTTGACACCAAGCATAGCTATCAAAAGAGAAGCATCGGTCTTTACTGTGTTTTGATGTACTGTGGAATGCAAGTGCTTAAAGACTTTCATTGCCTCAGGAATATTTTTAATTTTGAATTTCGACAATGCATGTCACAAGACAGATAAACAGGTGAGAGAGAACAAGTAGAACTGAGCTGATAATTTCCACAAGCCTGCAGGAGACAACTAGCATTTTCCTACTGACTTTGGATTGTGCCGTAGCTGTTTGTTCTACCCTTGAAGAGCCATGTTTAGCATACCACAGACATAAGAGTCAGAGTTTTTGAATTGCATCAGCAGGGCACATTTTAAGGAGCATATGTTGTGACTTTGAAGAAGTGAGAGAGGACTCACTCGGGAGTGAGCCCTTTGGGAATACATGGCTAGCCTGTGCTCATTTAGGAAGTGCAGAGAGAAAGCACCCCTTCAATCTCCCAGCATGTTTGCTTATCTGGAGGTTTAGAGGTTTTACTAACGTGGAGGTTTTCTGTTTCTGGATGCTGTCTCTACATGAGTTCTCAAAGCATGGGACAATCTGGAAAGTTACATCCAGTTAGCCCATCTCTGTGCAGCAGGACTCAAAAGTAATAGAAGGGTTGGAATGTTTGGAGCTCCCAGTTGGCAATGGCACAGTTGCGAGCCTCTGGATAAGGACCAAGGGGCAAAGAAAAGAGGTGGATGTCAGTGGGGGAATTTTCTGTAGACCTCCTACCCAGGACAATAACGCCAGCAAATTCTTTGAGAAACTAAGGGACAATTCCAAGTCAACTGCTTTTGTCCTTGTGGGGGACTTCAGCTTTCCAGAAGTTAACTGGGAGCATCACACAGTTGGTACAGCCCAGGCTGGAGGATTTGTAAGAAACCTGGATGACATCTGTATGGAACAGGTTCTAAGGGAACCAACTCAGAAAGATGTCCTCCTGGATCTGCTGCTTGTCAGCAGAGAGGATCTCGTGAGCGAAGTGGAGATGAGCGGCCGTCTTGGCCACAGTGATCACAGAGTGATCGAGTTGTTGTCAGGAGGAAAAGTGCCAGCAAAGCCTTGGCTCTGGACATGAGGAGAGCAACCTTAAGGCTGTTCAGGGCACTAGTGAGTAAAGTCCCCTGGGAAAATGCCTTTGCAGATGCTGGGGTCTATCAGTGCTGGTCACTTTTCAAACATCACCGCCTAAGGGCATAGGAGTGGGCAATTCCCAAATGTTGGAAGTCAAGCAGACAAGGCAGAAGGCCAGCTTGCCTGAACAAGAATCTTCTCTTGGAAACGAGGCAAAAAAAGAATGTACATGCACAGTGGAAGCAAGGTCAGGTGACACAGGAAGAACAGAGAGAGGCTGTTTGCCACTGTAACGAGAAAATTCGTGTCGCCAAAGTTCAACTGGAGTTGAGCCAGAACTGGAAGCTGGCCAGAAATGTGGGGGACAACAAAAAGAGTTTTATCAAATATATTAATGGCAAAAGGCAGTGTAGAAATAACATTGGCCCATTACAGGATGAGAATGGCCACCTCACCAAGAGGACGTAGATGAGGCAGAGCTGTTTAATGCATTCTTTGCCTCCGTCTTCAATACGGGTGATGGACCAAGGGGGTCTCAGTGCCTGGAGGACCATGACTGTGAGAATGTTCAACTCCCAGTCAAACCTGAAATTGTGCAGGATCTGCTGCTCCTGCTAGATCCCTACAAATCTATGGGGCCTGATGGCATTCATCCAAGAATCCTCAGAGTGCTGGCTGATGTAATTTCACAACCTCTCTTGTTGACTTTTGAGCAATTTTGGGAATCCAGAGTGGTCCCAGCTAACTAGAAGCTGGTGAATGTTGTCCCAATTATCAAGAAGGGCCAGAAGGAGGACCCTGGAAATTACAGGCCTGTCAGTCTCACTTTGGTGCCTGGTAAAGTTGTGGAGAAGATTATTCTGGGAAGTATTGAAATATATTTGAAGAACAACACAGTCACTGGTCACAGCCAGCACGGCTTCGTGAGGGGAAATTCCTGCTTGTTAAATCTGATTTCCTTTCATGACAAGGTAACCCACCTAGCTGATCAAGGGAAGCCAGCTGACATAATCTTACCAGATTTCAGTAAAGCTTTTGATACTGCCTCTTGCAGGATCCTTCTGGACAAACTGTCCAGCACGTGGCTGGATAAACACGTCCTGCAAGAGGTGAGCAGTGGTTCAGGGGTCAGGCACAAAGCATTACAGTGAATGGAGTGACACCAGACTGGGGACCTGTCGCTAGAGGGGTTCCACAGGGGCTCCATCCTTGGCCTTATGCTCTTCAACATCTTCATAAAGGCTTGGACACAGGACTGGAAGGGATACTAAGCAAGTTCATAGATGAGACAAAACTGGGAGGAGATGTTGACTCACTCAACGGGAGGGAGGCCCTGCAGAGAGAGCTATCAAGGTAATAAATGACAGATGAGAGGACTGGGCAGGCACCAACCATATGAAATTCAAAAAGGGAAAGTCCCAGATTCTGCAGCTGGGGGGGGTCAACTCTGGATGTATAGACTGAGGAATGACAGGCTGGAAAGCAGAAATGAGTGCAGGAAAGGGATCTGGGGGTCCTGGTTGAAGCTGAATCTGAGTCAGCAGTGCCTTGCAGCCAGGAGGGCCACCCGTGTCCTGGGGGACATCAGGCATGGCATCGCCAGCCGGGCAAGGGAGGGGATTGTCCCGCTCTGCTCTGCACTGGGCGGCGTCACCTCAAGTGCTGGGGGCAGGTCTGGGTGCCACAATAGAGAAAAGACATTGAGCTGTTAGAGAGTGTCCAAAGGACGGCACGAGGATGGTGAAGGGCCTTGAGGGGAAGCCGTGTGAGGAGTGGCTGAGGTCACTTGGTCTGTTCAGCCTGGAGGAGACTGAGGGGAGACCTCATTGCAGTTACAACTTCCTTGTGAGGGGAAGAGAAGGGGCAGGCACTGATCTCTTCGCTGTGGTGAGCAGTGACAGGACCTGAGGGAATGGCCTGAAGCTGTGTCAGGGGAGGTTTAGGTTGGCTATTAGGATAACATTCATCACTCAGAGGGTGGTTGGGCACTGGAACAGGGTCCCCAGAGAAGTGGTCACAGCACCAAACCTGACAGAGTTCAAGAGGTTTGGACAATGTTCTCAGGCACATGGTGTGACTCTTGGGAATGGTGCTGTGCAGGGCCAGGAGATGATTCGATGATCCTTGTGGATCCCTTCCAACTCAGATTATTCTGTGATTCTGTGAAGTGTTTTTAAAATTCTCATAATGCCCTAAGTATTGTCTGGAAAGTGATGGATATGACATAATTTGACATTGCACATTAACTTATGCTCTGTCCTGAAATATTAAACCTTTGAGGTGAAAAACATAGCCCAATATGAAGAAACCAAAATCATAATTTATTTTCTTTTTAGTTTGGCTTTTGCTTTTAAAGCACTTGATCTCTCCCTCTATTAGGGAGGCAAGAAATCCTTTACTGAACTCTCTAAAGCATATGGCTTTAATAAGAAACATCACTGGAGTTTTGACCAGCAAGTCATGCCTCTTTTGAATGTTGTGGCTGGGAAATGAAACATTTCACTAGCTATTTTAACTGGGGAGTTGATACGTGAATAACTGAGGAGGATATACCATATCTGAGTATTATGTTTGCCTGTGAAAACAAGCAGTAGTTTGAAAGCAAACATCATAATTTTTCTTAATTATATATAATTTTCTAAGATTATCCACAGAGGCCAGAGGCTGATGCATCTTCTCTAATTGAGCGGTAACTTACTCTATAAGTACCCCCTCTGAAACGACTGAAACTGATTACCATGCAGCACAGCTAAGCTTAGGTGAAGACGTGTGTCTTCATCCTTTGGTGTCTGGATCTTATCTCTGATGTCCTTTTGTCAAAAGTCAGATTACATTAACATTACATCAGCATTACATCATCAGTGATTTTACTATGACCACATATTTACTAACTCTGTTCAGTGCTCTGGATGTCTTCTTGCAGATAGTAGATCTACCCTTAACTTCAGGTGAACGAATACCTAGCCTGAAAGGGTACACTCTCCTGGATTGCATGGCTTTCCAGCATTGTCATGGCTCATGCCACGATGACACCAACTCACCTGCACCTTTCAACTCTCACGTGCCAGGTCTAGCAAGATTTGATTCTGCCATTTCAGAATATACAGGTTTTGCCCTAACATGTGTGTCCAGTACAAATGTAGGATTGAATGGGATTCTTTCATATTTTGACCACAACAGAAGACAGTGACAAGGCATTAACAAATTTTCTATCAAGTAAAACTGACAGTTTTGACTTTGCCATTAAGTATTGATACAAATTTTTCTGACAGAAAAATTGCACGTTTCTTCAAAGCAACTGACAGTACCATCTTAGCTCAAAAGTATGCAAAACTGGAGATCAAACATTAGAGCAGTCCAGATAGTCTCGGCTATGTCTGCCTCACTGCAGTCTGGCCCTTAACCACTACAAAAAAATTGGGCAATCTCAGTGTTCTCAGGAGTCTTGCTCTTGCCTTGTCAAGAACTGAAATAGTTCTTCAGGGGTTTATGCTATAAACCTCCTTGTTTTACTAGTTTAACGCATGGATAACCTGCAAAAATTTGGCAATATGACTTTTTTTACTACCATGGAAGAGGGCTGCTCAGAATAAGCTACACCTGTTTATTCCTAAATCCACAGGTGGATGCATGCAGTTCAATCACTCATAGTGCACCTTCAGAGAGCCTGACATTTTTGCAAGATCTCCAAACACAAACCAGATTCAAAATGTCACCTCCTAGGAGACCATGAGGTGTGAGAGGAAAATTGATGGTGATAGTTCCTCTCATATGCACTCTATTACCTGCAGGTAAATGGCAGCAGAGTATGTTTGTCCCACCTCCTCTGCAGTTATAGATAAGGTTTTACCCTCTTGAGTCAAACTGGTTTTTCACAGGAAAAAGCAGATAAGCATAATTGGAAAACCATCTGAAGACATAGTTAGCTGAAAAATGGAGATTGCTTTCCTGCCATTCCCAGGAGGTGCACTGCAAAGGCACAGCCATTTACTTCAGCAGTAGTGGGGAATGTCCCGTCTGCTGCTAAATGTCAACAAAGAGTAAAGTAGGTTTAACTGCACACGTCACTTTCGACTACTGGGGATGCGTCCACAACATCTTCTGCATATGTATGGAGCATTCCTAACCGTTGCTACATGCAACCGCAGCTCTAATTCAAGTAATGTGAAAAATAATCACAAAAATATGCCTTGTCTGCATCAGTGTGGACAAGATCAGCGAGGAAGAGAGGAGATAAACTGTCTGACTTAGCAGCTAAGGGAATGTCACATAGCTCTTGCAGTCCTTTCTGTTGGCTATGCTGAGAAGGTTAGAAGTTCGTCGTCGTGGTTATTTACACACATGCATTTCTTGGGGCCAAGAAATCCTTTACACAGGTGCAGCAAGATGAGCACCACAAGCTGTCTCCTCCACTGCATTACATATGCACTTTCAGTGCTGTTTCTGTAAGTGATGGGTTTTCTTTCTTCTCACAGAGAATGGTTATCAGTAGCAGATAATCTTTCTCCTACCTTCTGCTTTCTTTCTGTGGTTAGGCTTAAGGAGTCATAATTAAAAAGAACTTGCATTATATCACTTGTGCTTCCCTACTTCATGTCATTCAAGGCGTTCTCTGCTAATTTTAAACCCTTGTTCAAGGCAATGAATTCATCATTTGGCTGCACTTCTGCCACATACAGGAACTAACTCCAGACAAAGTTAGGAGGCTATCTGTTCTTTTAACAATAGACTATCACACTTCTTACCTGGTAATTCCAAATAAGAGAATCAAGGCAAATTATTACGAGCAAGAGAAACAAAAATTACAGGTTTTTCCCTTCCTCCTGCCTCCAAATCCATGTCAGAGTTTTATCTTACTTTTTGCAGACATTTTTCTGTGAAAAATTTTAGTGGTTCTCTCTCGCTTCCATCAAAAGTTCTTCACTGTGATCAAGATTGCTGGGACTGGGAGCTATTTTCTAAGCAACATTGCAATCTTATTCTCTTAGAATAGCTTTAATCTTAGGGCTGGTCTATACTTAAGGTTTCTTTCCAAAATTTATGTAGATTATGGTTCTGAGGGCGTTTTGATGGCTTCATAGCAGAAATTATGAACTTCATTGCACACTTGCAGCTATTTTATGGTACTAGAACTAACTATTAAATGGATTTTTCCCACAGAGCTAAATCTAAAAGAAAATGCTCACAAGATCTGAATCAACAGTAGTTCATCGTTGTTGGTCACTAGAAACTATGTTGGTAGGTAGAAATTCCTTGTTAAAACAAGTAAAGGAAATACCATTGAGACTGGTGTTGCTTGACCTTGTAGTGAATGGCTGAAGATACAACTGGTCTTCCAAGCCACCATCACGTCCCCCACAAGTGAAACATGCAAAAACCATGTCAAGAGTATTGCTAGACTGGACTAGTTCAAATCACTCCTGAAGGCCTGTGTTGAAGAAAGCTAATCCATCTCAGTGATGGAAACCTAGGCAATGGCTTTAATTTCTCTGCCTGCAGCCACCAGTGAAAGTCTTCTTAGGTATTTTCCAAAATGGTGCCAGACACCTGCACCTAAAATGTGCACCTGAATTTTGGAGACTGAGACTTCGACACTTACTCTTAGTACAGATGCAGCACAGTGCCTCTGGCATGGTCACAAACCAACCAGCACTCTGAGGGATGTCACCAGTCAAGGCTCCTTTCCTTGGGGTATAAGTAAGTGTGATTTTCCTCCTACTACTACAAGTAGGGAGATTTTTGTCTTATTTGGATTTAAGTACAAAGTACATCACAGTGTGAAAGCTGAAAAATGAGAAACCATTTGGAAAACAAAAGCAAATCAGCAAAAGAGAATTGTGCCATTAGTTCTATAACCTGTGCATTCGCCCCAGTGAATACCATAACTATTAGATGCAGAAAAACAGATTATGGGAGCTAGTGTGCTTAAGACAATTGCTATCAGAGATACACATCACAAAGAAGTGGCACCTACAGCACTCTCTGCAATAGTTTTTCTAAGACTGAAGACTTTGTGAAATAGAATATAAAATATTTTCTTAACTCTTAGAGATGAACTCTCAAAATATGGTTAAAAGGGTAAAAAAGGTTCCTTACTGTTGTTTCAAAATATAGCAAGCTTGCAATGCCTCAACATAGCATTAATTAAAGAAAAGTGCAAAAAACAGATAAATGAGTGGTATTTTTGCCACTGAAGTTATGCCTTTTTCTTCCTGCTGCTATGTGACCTCTCCCAGTCTGAACACCAGGAAGCCACCAAGCCGTTTAGTGGTTTAATAAATAAACATGTCAGCACTTTTGCTAGAAGATCTTTGTTCCTAGACCGTGTCTTTTTTTTCTCCCCGTCCTTCTCTGAGGATTTTGTTTTTCTTAATGACCTTCTATTAATCACAGGACTCACTGGTGACAAACTCTACTTTGTAGTGTTACATGGCATCTGTCTGCTGGCTCAGCTGGGCACTGCCAAGATATCAACACAAGGACATAGTTGGTCTTTCATTCTAAATGACGAGTCCTGAGTAGCTGAAAGAAAGCAGACTGAGATACAGCAGGAATTCCTGTGATCCAAGTCAAGTGAAAATAGCTGCTCTACTGAATTGCCTCCTTGGCCTGTTCAAGACCAGGCTAAATGATGATCCAGGATTTATGCGGTTTGAGCTGACCTGTTCCCTTCCAGTCTGAGCAGGGCAGGAGGCACTCTGGTGAACAGCAGACTGGCCAACAGACCTGGGATGAGAGCACCCTGCAGCAGGGAGAAAGGACCAATCTGGGAGCAGTAGTCTGTGCTTTTGGGACAGATATTCAGTGTCCTTTGGCTTTGAAAAGGACTAGAAGTATTCCAACAAGCAACCTGTCTCAGTGAAAGAGAATAAACTGATCCATCTGCAGGCAAGCAAACGGTCGATTTGGTCAGACAGAAATTACTATCTTGTGAGAAATGAAGAAAGCTTGAGTTAGTTTTCCTGGTGAATACCCTAAGTGCTTTATCTGCCTTTTCCTCAGAGGAGACAGACATTTGCCCTGAATTTTTTCTCTGATTCAGGTCCTCTTATGCTACAACCTGCTCTTTTACTGCACCAGTTTCTTTGACCAGAGGATGTAGGCTGCCAGATTCCGGATGGATAGAGACTGCTCCAGTGTTAATGGTGTATGGCATAGGTTTGGAGTTGTTTCCTGACAGCTCAACAACACAGCAATGGAGTCCATATGCTGAAAACACAGAGCACTCTGTTGCTAAAACAAATATCAAAACTAAGACCCTAAGTCTGTAGCTCACGGGTTTTCTAAGGGAGTTTTGGGTCGCTGAAGAGAGTTCACATACTTCAGTAGCTGAATTTCACTTTTTTCCCTTCTCTGTTTAGCTTCTGTGGAAGTAGAACAGAAACCCAAAGGGTTTGAGAGACTGAGGCTGATGGAGTGAGGACCCTTGAGATGAGTGCAGTGCTCCCAGGTCAAAGCTAACCCAACCAGAGGTGCTTCCCCGTGGTCACAGTGCTGACCACGAAGAACTGTGATTCAGGAATAGGCTGGTAAAATCTCCCCGTGTTTGTTAAGAGCAATGAGTGGGTATGCACAGCAGTTTTCCAAATTTCTCATCAGTACCTTTACTTTTCATCCATATTCTGCACATTCACTGCCAAATACATCACCAAGAATTAATCTTACTGGACTTTTACTCAAATTTCATCCTTCCTGTCTTGACGACACCTGTTCCTTTCTCTACTGGCTGATGCTGGTGAGAACCCAAATTCCTTCTAGTTATCTGCACCTTGATTCTCTCCCAAGTCTGCATGGATATGTCTGTTAAGGAAAGACTGTTAGCTCAGCTTCATTCCTGTAGTATTATTTGGTCCTCTTTACTGCAAAACTCCTGTCATCCATCAAACCCTATTCACAGTTGAAATCAACAGCAAATAAAAGGAAACAAAGAAGTCAGCACAGTGCTGCACAGAAGTGGAGCTAGCATGCACAGAGATGGATGAAAAGCCACTGAGCCCCAATAGTGCTGATGGAGCTGCCCTGCAGCTGTTCTGGTTGAGTTACTTCGTCACTGCTGTACAGACAATTATAAATGTAAAACTTCAGCTGTGCTAATGGCAGCGGGAACTGGTACTATCTAGGCCTTTAAAACACGTCCATGGATGTGAACGTGCTTGGATATTTATTTTTTTTAATCCAAGGGTGATTATGAAGTTGCCGCGTCGCTCATGAAAATCAGATCTGAGGTCCATGCTATAGCACATATGGCCTCTCACCAAAAACAGTGTGGGGATGAAGTCTACTTATAATACTTATTTATTTTGTGAGATGTGTAGGAAATACATCATTTTCTTATGCATGTTAATTTCTAGGCCTGAGACTTCCATGACTTTTTTTCTAGTTAGGTACATTTATTACCACTGTAATGTTCTCTTCTTAATCCTTGAAGTGTTGCTGCATCAGTGGGGAATATGTCTTACAAGTGGATGATTTAAGACACCACCAGTGCCTTCCAAGGTGTATTCAGAATGCTAGTTGTGGCACAAGCATGAAATCAGGTAACCCACATCTCCACTGAGCATCCTAGCCACCAGGCTGTGCAGGAGAGCATACAAGACAGACCCATTTGGCCTGAGATTAGCATGAATAAAGCTATCAAAGAGAGCTGGAAAGAAAAAAAATCAGAAAAAAAGAACTCAGGGCAGAATAAACTAGTTGTTTTTTCTGCAGCATCACTTTCAAAGCAGCAATGCTCTATGGAAACCCCACAGAGCATAGAGATGAATGCAAAGAAGGGATCAATCCTGTGGTAAAGTCACAGGATTAGAGTTCTGACTTCATAGACTTCTTCAGAGTGTGGAGAACACAAGAAAAAATATCTCAATTCCATTACTACTCACACTGGTTTTAATCCAGTTCTCAAACTTTCCTGAGGGCTACCTAGTGGCTCTGTGGACTACATGGACGCCAGAGCTCAGCAGGAAGCAAGAGGAAGGGCCAGCTCCAAGGAATCTGTGCTGGAAAAAGTTAAAAGCATTTTCAGGATTTTTATGGGCACATAAGTTCCACTGGCACTTCTTAATACTCTTCTCCCAGAGCAAAAGGAGTCTGACTGAAGCTGCAACCAGACAATATTGTTAGAAGGAAAGATGCAGGTGTGTAGTGAAAGTCTCTTAACTACAGCTCAAGCTAACACTGCTAGCATGTGCCACTGTCTGCTGGAGCAACAAATATGCAAAGGGCATCTCTGAAGCACAAATCCTTTTTGCATAAGTAATCATAACACAACTGTGGTGCATACACAAACAGTAGTGGGTTGAAGAGACACACTCAAGGTCATAGACTCAAGTAACAGCAGAGGGCATGAATAACTATCCTTGTATTGACCAAGGGCTGCAGAGCCATTTCAAGATGTATTATTACATGAGAGACCTATTTCAAATTTAGTAAGCATGCACTGTGCTGTGGTAGCATAAGGAACATTGTTCAATGTACTCCCAGTGTACCTTCAGCAGAGCTACTGGAGATGACACGCAGATCCTTATACATCTTGCTCCTCAATAGAGGAGATTACGTAACACCTTTAATTTAATTTCACACCTTAGAAAATATTCACTGATTTAATCTGACTCTAACCCAACATTATTTAATTATTGCCATTGCTACGGAAATTCCAAAAGCAACCAAGCAGCTGTCTGTGGCTAGCTACGCTTAAGCAAGATTGTCCCTGAAGGTGAAATCAGTGGATACGTTCTTACCTTCTTCAAGGCCTAAGCTTGATGTAGAAATAAAGGTGCAGAGGTTCTCCCACACAGGTTGCCTACACCATGCCTTGCGAGCTGTGCTTGTGACCTGACGTGACCCAATAAGCAGTGGTAACTACTGCCTGGGTGACAAACAGCATTCTCTAATGACATGCTCTTAGTTAGGGGTCTAGATGCTCTTACTTACTCTGCCCTTTGGATGCACAGAAGTGATGAAATGTCCTCTGAATTCTCCACAAGACAGGACAAGCTCGTGCAGGGAATGGTGTGAGTGCAGGCACACCTTCAGCCCAGCAACACAGGTGAGCACGGAGCACTCAGTGTCTAGGGAGCTGCCTGGGGGGTGCCAAGGCTGGACCTGGCAGACAGGGCCATCCCACCGCCCCATCAGGAACCAGGGCAGCTCTGGCACTGCGAACCGCCCTAGGGACAGGGATGGCCACTGAGTGGTCTGAAATGGAGTTTGTTCTTCCTGAGCCATGGCATGCTGTGTCAACACTAAGCACCCGCTGCATTTTCCCCCAGAGGTAGCTGCCTCTCTGCAGCACACAGAGCTGTCTCCAGCTGGCAAAGGTATCTGTCAGCCATAGTTTCTGTAGCCTTTCTGCTTTCTTTAACAACACTGACAAAAAACCAGGCTGGTGACAGAGCATGGCGGGTAGAAATG
The DNA here is from genome assembly GCA_013397725.1 of Rhagologus leucostigma. Lineage (NCBI taxonomy): Eukaryota > Metazoa > Chordata > Aves > Passeriformes > Rhagologus > Rhagologus leucostigma. The sequence goes on from VZTD01001661.1 coordinate 228,610, forward strand.
GATCCAGTCAAAGCAAAGCAACCTCTCAGCCATGCATATTCTCCCATGGGCAATAAATGTCTTTGGTTTTGTAGGTGCAGGAGGATTGGCTATGCTACTGAGGGACCAACCGGGACCATGCTCCTGTGAAAGTTCTGAAGCCAAGGAGGGTGCAGGGGTAAGTCTCCTCTCACTGTGTGCTTGTGGGAGGCACAGGGATCTGCACTGTGCCCAAATATAATTCTTGATGGACCCCATACTCAGTGGAGCGCGTCGCATCTTCAGCTGCAAGGAGGCTGTCATGCTAGGAGTAGTTTTGCGCAGCAGACCCCACTGGTGTAAAATGCATTCACATGGCTACCACAGGGCCTCTTTCTAAATATCTAGGAGTCCGGTGCAACTCTTAGGATTAGGACGATTTTCAACAAAAGTGAATCTCTTGAAAAGTTTGGTTAAATAATCCTGGCAGTTCATGGAAGATGGTGTCAAACCAATGCTCTATCCTTCCTGACTGTCAGTCAATCTACCACACATCTTCCCTTGCATGTTCTATTCTCTTTTTCTCAGGCCCCCCTGCAAATACTGCTACCCCACCTCCTTCCATCTGCTGGGCAGCTTTCTGTGAGCAGCTTGCCAGCATGAGGAGGGCAAGTGTGTGAGAAGCGTTGCACTCACCTGGTAGCCTGGTGTAGTGGGGTGGCATGTGGAAACACGCTGTTTTGCTGGAAAAGCCGTGACAGGAATACTCCTTTTTCTATGTCGTTCTCACTGTGATCATGTGCAGCCATCTGTTTTTAACAGCAGCAAATGAAATTGTCAGTAAGATATAGGGAGTGGAAAGGCAGTGAACGGGCAAGTGAATTCCTGCAGGGCCAAGATATTCATCTTCACGGTGGCTGACATTGCTGAGCCTGAAGAAGTTTTTGTCTGAAGACAAAAACAACCATGTTAAAAACTAGAGGTGTCTCCAAAAATTTAACACTATAGACTAGTCATTTTTAAATAAAGGTGCAAACTTTAGTATACATAGCCCATATTAATGCCTAAATTTATTTTAATCTTTCACACTTTTAAAATTAAATTAAAACAGCAATCAAGGCTCTTAAATAGGTTCTTATGAAACTGATGAAGCATATTTCATACATCTGCTCCAAAGGTAGCATTGTTGTTTGGGCTTTTTTTAATTACAGTTGGTTAAATTTCACTGAATAACTAACCCTTTCTTTAGAGAAGCATTTAAAGATAAAACAGAGCAAATATGTGTCTTCTCCTGGTCTGTGAGTAAAAACTAGAGTGAGAAGCTCACATAAGCTACCTTTAAGATCTTAAAGGCCATGGTGAATAATCAGCTAAAGCCAGCATCTGCATAACTTCTTTTTTTGAATGAGGAAAATGTAAACATAAAACACATTTTGATTTTTCTTATAATATTTACTTCTTTCTTTTACTAGCTAAAAAAAAATAATTTTCGCAAAATCCAGATTTCCTACAGGCTTTATTTTTTGATTTCCTATAGTGCTGATAAAATCCAAATGGTGCTGGAACAAGATGATGCTTAAAAAATACCAAAACAAAACAGATCTACAATAAAAAATACAAATCTGACTACATGTAGTTAACAATTTAGAACGGACAACATAACACAGAATTTCATACTGCTGGGTATCAAAAACAATGACCAAATCTAAGGTTAAATCTATGTAAAGCAGCGAATCAACACATCCTCAGAGATACCAGTCAATAAGAAACCACCTTTCATTAGGGAAATAATTTATAACACAAGCAATAAAATTAAGGTTCAAATTGATAGTGCAAAGAAGTCAAAATGAAACCTCCGTGTTATGGTTAAATCAGATATTTAAATCATTCTGATTTCAGCTGGAGCACGGACTTGCACAGGCATTCCCAGACATTGTGCCCTGGTTGCTGTCAGTGCTCTGTTCAATGTAGTATGGCTTCGTGGCAGCTCTAATGTCACAAGCAGGACCTCTAGGGCTGCTGGGAAAGCTCTCAGCTGGAGTTTAATCAGCCCGTAACTTTCTCTAGCTTAAGTTAAGGTCATACTTAAGGAAGAGGGGAAACATGTTCAATGACTGTGGAATGCAATTTGTTTTAATAGCACAGTACTTCCAATGCTTGGGAGCATAACATCACGCAGAACAAAATCTCACCTAGTGTTGTTTCCTCCTTGGTTTTAAAAAACAGGTCTCATTTTTTTAATAAAGACCCCCCGCTGAAGGAGGAGGTTTAATGACACAATTTTGAAAGAGGGAGGCTGACTCAGTGTTGCCACTAATGTAGCGTGAGCAGAATCAGCAAAATGCCAGCATAGGAAAGTCAATAAAGTCCACGAGAGTATCCTTACCCACACAGAAAAAAGATTAATTTAGTCATAGCAAATGATAAAGAGCTGAAATTTTCTTTAATAAGGTGCTAACAATTTGTGGAAGGGATGATCCTGGTGTTTGAGGCAAGGATTACGTGGAGCAGTTGTTTATAAACTCCTCCAAGTTTGCATTTGCTGAGAGAGACATCCAAAATGATTGTCCTTTCTATTGTTAATATGCCAAATGGGCAATGTTATTTTCATATAAGAAAACTATCAGTTCAAGATCAACTCCAAAAATAATCTATGCAGACCTAGTTGCAGTATTGTTTCAATAATGTTTTCAATTAATAGAAACAGGAAACAGAAATCCTCATACCTTTGTTATTTTCAACAACCAACTTACTCCAAGGGGAGACCTGGGCCATCATAAAGTTCCCTTCCCTTTAACAAACTAATAACAAAGAAGCAACAAGCTACACTTAGGTCTTGACCGTGCTATTGATTGTATGGTTCAAGCCAATGGTAATTTGTGCAGCTTTCAAAAAAGTGTAGAAAATTCTTACATCGAATAGGCAATGATATGCATAACCACTGAGGACAGGATATGGATCAGTAAACAAACAAACCACTCGGGATACTCTCCCTCACCAGAGGGGAAATTTGTAGTCCTCCCTAAGAGCCACTCCATGTAACATGCTCTGAACTAGCCAAATTGGACCTATTGTTGAACAAGCCAAAGTTTGTGAGTAATCTTGGAGGGTTTTTTATGTTTCTTCCTTCTTTTCTAAATAACAAAATGCTGCCTCTTCATTGTTGCATTTAAAACACATCCTGTTATGCCTGCAGCTCTCTTTAGAGTGCAGGTTCAGAATACCGCATACTTTATCACTGAACCATTCTTGCAGCTTTTCCTCAAAAAGTGTATGCGTGTGGGAGGAGCATTAACTGCAGCTGGTTGTCTTTATTTTTCCACCATCATTGCTGCTGACTGGTAACAAGGAAGAAGACGTACATATACAACATTTGGTTTTTCTGCAAAACTGCTGTACAGGAGATTGAGAGATTGTCTTGGTGAACAACTTCAAACTTCAACAAAATCTTTAGGACCATAAAAAAGATCAGCAGTAGGCTGAAAGAATTTGTCTTGCAGTGAAAAGAATGCTAGTATTTTTCGTGTCATATATTTTTTCAGAAATATAGAACATTAATTTGCCTTTTCATTGGTGTTATGAAATATTATATCACCGAAGAACCTAAGTGAGTCCAGAAATTTATGGAAAAAAAAAACTAATTTCACTATGCAGCTGCTCAAAAACAAACAAATAAAAAAAATTACAAGCAGATCTAGGATATGCCCCTTCCCGTCATCCTCCCTGTTGCCCTGCTGCCATAAATGTGTTGTGAATGAAAACCTTCCAGATAACTCAAAATGACAGAGTCTTCGACATTTTCAGCGCTCTGGATCAGTTTATAATGGAAATGCTTTTTCTGCACAGCACAAGTAACTGAAGATTGTGAGGCCAGATAGCAAAAATCCCTGCTCATCTTTCAAAGTGTAAGCCTGCATGGCCTCATATCCCCTTCTTTCTGGTTCTTTAGGCAGTTTCAGGTATCTCTTGCTGCTATGCCTGCCATGAACAGCTACTGCTGAAATTCAGACACGGTATGCAGCAAAACACTGAGACAAGGTACAAGCCAACTTCAAAGAGCAAAATAGTTTATTTCCCGCAGCTGATGTTTCTCCAGCTGCCTCCTGCCCGCTCTCATCACTGCTTTCGCAGGCTGCACTCCCCATCCCTGGTCCTGTCCGAAGTTCACCTCATGCTGAAGTCAGCAGAGCCAGGCTGGGTGATGGAGAGGAGGATTCATCTGAGTTACTGAACTGCATGTCACAGCACACAGCTAAGAGTTTATTTCTAGTTATTTCTGCTAATTGCTCTCGAGAGCATCTTTGTATCATCATGGAGGTAGGCAACACTGGTCAGGGAAACCAGAGATTTCTCAGTCATTCAAAGTGATCAGACATTATGTTTGACCCCTGGCATTGTAATTTTATTCTTGTGACTCCACATGGAAACTGTCTAAGCAGAGTAACAACATTGTCAAGTGGCACCTGTGTAAAACATTCCCCCCTATCTCCATATCCAAGACAAATAAGATTGCCTGCTCCAACAGTGAGTTAGACATTAAAATGCACATCAGTTTTGTAGTGCAGAGCTGGATTTCCATACAGAATACTGTGTATATTTAATCAGCAGACATATTATCAGGTTCTCATATCATCTTATTATAGCTTCATTTTGCCTGATTGCACTTCTGATGATCAGAAAACACAGTGAAGCTAAGACCTCAGCTTGTTGCAGGGACAGCCAGTCTTTCAGCTGGCCATAGGTTTTGTCACCGGGCCTGTTCCCTTTTTAATTCAAGAAAAGGACACATCTTTATGAAACCATGATAGTGTTATTTCAGGGGAAAAAACACATTCTTAGTCATTATAATTTCTTCTTTGAAACTCTTATCCACTTCTTTGAAATATTATCCACTTGTATTTGACTTTCTGAGAACCTTCAGGTAGTCTTGGTTTTCTCAGTCACTTCTAGGGTTGCCATCCACTCTGCAGCAGATGACATATTCCAGTTGGAGGCATTTAACACCATTGCAATAGTGCTAGAAGGAATAAGAATTCAGCGTTGTGTCTTTCCAGGGCTTGGTGAAGTGTGTTGAGAAGGTAGCTTAAGGCTGAAGATTAGCACTTCAACGTGCAAAACTCAGAAGATTGAAAGGTATCGAGAATTTGCAGGACCATTCACCAAGACTGTAGCAACACAAAGGTGAGAATGTTAGGAGTATGGCAAGAGAGTCCCGATATTCTGTGTAGTAGGGATTTCAGTCACTGGAGGCTGACACGGTTTCCCATGTAGGAATAAAAGCAAAGGCAGAAGGGTTTCTCTTCTCCATTATTGTCAGAGCACATCTGAGGTAATGCTCCAGGAAAAGATGTCATGACAAAATGTGCCTTTCTGCACTTAGTTAATGTTTGGAACAGAAGTAACCACTGTGTTGGCTTTGCCTAGTAATTAGATGTACAGAATTTAAGAAAACTGACCTGTTTCAGAGGCTGCTACTTGTGAGCTGAAAAAGCTAGGAACATTTCAATATGAGCAGGTAAAGTTTAAATGTTATTATTTTTAATAATTATAGAAGTAGCTTAGTTGTCAGCTTTTGATTCTCTTTTTTCTTTCCTGCTTAAAGTTTTGTGTAACGTCCTTTTCTGCTCATCACACTTTCTTGCCCCAGACACTAACAGTTCCTCAGTTCTTTCAAAATCCACCTGTCTTTCTCCACATGTTCATTATGAAGATCTTTTTTTGCTACGACTGCAATCTACTCTAATTAGGCTTCTCTTCCAGTTTCTACTTTCTACATAAATCCATGCAGGTGTCTCAAAAACATACTTTTAATTCTTTCTCTACCACTAGATTTCTTCACAAGATCTACACAGGCCTATTGAAAGCCTCTGATTACATTCTCTTCATATTTTTTCTCTGCTGCAAGTCCCAGGTTCCCACCCTGCTTAGTTTCTGCTAAAGCTTAGTTTCTGCTAATTGTTCCTTTTGTTTGCTGTCACTTTTACTTTACTCCACTCTCCTGTGTCTCCCACAGTTGCTTATCTCCCTTATCAGAATCTTTTTCCTGGGGTGACTCTGGCCCCAGATTTTCCTGCAGGGGCAGGAGAGGTCTCTGCACATCAGCACCCATTACTGCTTGCATTTTGATAACATCATGGGCCAGATAAGAAATCACTATGTTGAATGAGATAAACTTACTAGAAGAAAGCCAGTCTCTAGTCCAGGTCTCAGTAAACACTTTGGATTCCTCTAAGAGCTATGGCATAAAAAAACTTCCAGCTCCTTCTTCCATCATACATTTGATCATTAATGGCAACAAATTATTTCTGTGTTGTCTTTGCTTGAACTACTGGAATTTATAGTTATATTCATAACTCAGTTTTTGCAAATACTACGAAGATGAATAATCAATGAAATACACTATGTATAGGTGTTTATGCGTAGATACTTAAATATTTCTGGACTGTACATTTTGTGAATTGCCTACACAAACAATTTGACCAACCCTACAGGACTTTCTTTTAACTATAGAGCCTAAAGTATTTAAGCTGTTGCAGGACAACACTGCTTTATTCTCTGCAGACAACTTTATTCTTTGTCTTGTCATTTTCATTGTTCCACTGGTAGTGAATAAAAGCCAGCATCTGTTCCTCAGGAAGGACTTAATCCAAAGCTTACCGAATGCATTGGAAGAGTCTCCATCGGGCTTTGAATCAAGCTCTTTAGTTCACAAACAAATGCTTTTTGTGAGAATACGCTATTCAAGTATTGTATAGAAGAGTTACAGAGGTTCCCTATTTCTAAAATAATGACTGATCTTTAAATCTTTTTTGCTATGCCTGTTCTGTTGCAGGAACAATATGCAACTGTACACAACTGTTGAAGTACTGTAGTCCATGTTTATCATGCCCCACCAGCTGATAAAAAAGTGGAATATGTAATGCTGTGGTAACAAGCAGTGCTATTTTTATATGGCTCTTCCTATGCAGACAGTAATTCGAAAAATATATAGAGATACACTTCCTGCCCCTGAGGATGATCAGGCTCAATGAGGCAAGCTGCACACGGGCAAGACATCTTTCAGGACTGCCTTGTGTTGGTGTTATTGATGAAGCAGACTTGAAAGAGGGGTTTGTAGCATAAAAGAGGGTTACTACTGAATGGGATTTTTTTTTCTACCCTTAGGAAAAGGAGCAGACTGAAAGGAGTCACAAGGCTCACAACAGGGGAAAGAAACAGGGGCTATTGTGGAAGAGAGTACAATGAGACAAAGATAAGGCAGGAGTAATCAAAGCAGAAACATTAGCTGGAGCAAGACTGTAAAGAACTTTAAGGGAAACTTTACAGCTCCAGATTTGCAGTGACTGCATTTTCCGCAAGGAGGGAGATCCATGAGTTGGTTATGCAGCAGCATTCCTGCAAGCTGCAATAAAATAAATTTTTTCCTTACAATATCACAGGTACTGAATACTTCTTTGGATTTCTTGTGAAGGGAAACTAACAGTTCCTGTGAATCGAAGAGAACATGATGCCGATGAAACTTGGCTGGTTTTTCAACTGCAGAACAGAGTAACCTCTTCACGTGGGTGTAGATGACACAAACAGTTACTACTGCGTATTACTCCTGTGACAGAACTGCTTGCAGTAAAACACACTATACTGTGTGGTAAGTGCTTGCAGGGTTGCACACGTAGTTTGTAAGCTGATGGTGACTCAGACAGTTTATGGAGCCAGTACTAAAACATTACTCACTCAAGGAGTCACATTTAAGCCAATGAGATTACTCATGTAGTGAGTGGCTGATAGAGATCTTGCCAAGCTATTCCACCGCATAATAGATGTGTGTAAATGAGCCTGTTAGTCAGGTGAATAACTTCAGAAGGCGATTTTTAAGTTCATTCTAAGTATGAACTTTTTCTATTCGAACTCCCTAACCACAGCTGAGGTATTATTACATTTTGCCAACTCCCACTAACAGGCAGTCCCTATCCTAAAATTCATCAACTCATATAGAGAAATAAGGGAAAGTGACTTGCCTTCAGTCACATCACAAGTCAACAGCAAGGCCAGGAATAGAACAGGGATCTCCAGTCAGTTTTCTACCAGCAGCTCCCTGCCTCTGTAATTCACAACATTTCATCCCTGCACTGAATATAAAGCATTTATGAATGTGACCTCCAAACTTCCTACAGCTCTTCTGCTAACTGACTGATGGATCTCTGCATTCATCAGCTTTATAAATGCACAGAGAATACACTGAAGTACCATTTTCATCTCACACACATTATTAAAAGCTGGTGCATTCTCTCATCCAGCTCATCTGCATGTTTTTTCTGCAGTCAGAGAAATAACCAGAACCACAAGAAAAGGAAAATTAATCTAATCACAAAATTTCTGACAGCCAGTCTGAGACACTTACAAATCTGCATCCCAAGAAAAACTCATTTTTCATATTCAGTAGAATTCAGTGTGGAGGCTACCATATCAAGCATCACCTTTCAGGACTGCATTGCATTTAATACATGTTATAAAAGTGCCTGGCAGATTCAGCATCATTATCACTGTATTTTCCTTCCTTTCTTTATTCTGCATTGGTCTCAGGATCTTTTAGAGTTCATAGAGAACAAGAATAGTGTGCTGGGCTGTAAACAGCAGCCTGACAAAATTTCTAATAGGACGAGGTATCGTCTTCGAATTATTCCCCATTTGAAGGTTCACTGCATAACAATAAAAAAATGTGCCTCACTGAAACCAGCCTCCCATATACTGACAGGGTCCCAAGGCAAAGACACTCAGAGTAACTCCTCTGTCTCCTGGATAAAGCAGGAGCGGCAGATACTCGTACAGCTTCACATTTCTCTCTCCTCTCCTCCAAACATCTTTCTCTTTCATTTCCTTCTCTTTATCTCCCCATCCTGAGCCACCCTGTGAATCTTCCCTTTTCGAACTCCAGGCACTCTTTGTTTGCAATGGTTCCATCCTCTTTCTGCCCATGGAAGAGCACGCATCTGTACAGAGGCAGATTGTAAACTAGGTCAGCTTATATGGCAGAGATAAAAAGAGTAGGAATAAGAGCCTTCTTCTATAATAACAAGGTCTCACATAAGCACGTGACCCAGTTGCCAGAGATGCTGAGCATCTGCCATTACCACTGACTTCAGTGGCACTAGTCCTCATGTCCACAGGCAGCGTATGTAGAAAAACATCCTCAGTTTTGCAGTCCTCTGCAAGCAGAAGTTCAGATACACAGTCGCAGTTACTTAATGTTCTCCAAGACTCCTCACTAATCTCAGAACCTGTTTTTGTCAATTTTTCCAAAATGTTCAGCACAGTCTTGGGATGGAAATTGGTCAGTCATTGGAGGAGGAATGAGGTGATACTGGGGATAGTATCTTTTCAGTTCACAAGCACATAAAGCAGGCCTGAAATAGAGTAAGTGAGGAACTGTCATGTGAGTGTTAAAAATAACTATTTTTTCTTGACAAATATTTGGTTAATGCAGCTATCTTTATATTCTTCCTCCTTTCAGAGTTTTTGGGACAATACCAACTAATCTTGCAATTCATTATTTAGGTAAAGGTATTTCAACATTACGGTGAAAATAAGGGAAGGCTGCACTCTGGCAAAGATTAATTGGTCCTTCCCCCTGCCTGAAGCTCTCTGTAATGCTGTAAAAAAATTACAGAGCATTAAAAAACTGCATCAGTCCCATTTGTGATACTGCTTTACCTAACAGAAGAAAATCTGTGCTGCAGTCACACGCATCGGTCCAATCTCGTATGAATCCAGAAAGCAGGAAAGGACAGAAGGTAATTGTTGGAACAATAAGATAGAGGGGTGTGAACCCAGGAAGAGGCGCTCTGAAATTACCCCTTTGACAGTGTAACATCATTGGTTTCCACAGATTTTTCTCCACAGTCCAGTATTCCCAGTCTCCACAACTTGGGGCCTTTAGAAAGCAGGCGACTTGAAAATGCTTATTTTAATTATGATTCTGAGGCCTGGAGGAGATCTTTCTGCATGGTTCTGAAGGTTTCCACAAGTAAAAAACACTAATTTATTTCCTTTCCTCCCTTCTGGTAACTGCCTTATTCTGTTTCTAGCAGCTGAGGTTCCTAAAAACCAAATAAACGTGGTCAGACCTGTGAAACATACAAAAAGGATGCAAACCTCACGCTCCTTTTCCTCTTTCCTCCACATGCCATATTGCCATTTGGGTGGCATGCCTATCTGTGGGAGTACAGACTCTTACATCCTGCAGGACAGGATGGTGGGCATGATCAGCAGTGTATGTCCACACACAGGTGCAGCTCTCCTTTGCTCCCTGCCTGCTCCCTGCAAATAGGCTGAATGAGGATGTACTGTGGTTCTAGCACCTTATCCTAGAAGGACAAAGGCTAGGAGTCCTGTCTTCGGGCAGATAACTGCATTGCAGACATTCCTGGGGACATTCCTAGATGGTGCAGCTGAAACACCCCCGTTCAGACCTGATCTCTCTTCCTCCTTCCTGTGCCCCATGCTAGTGGCAAGTAAAAAATGTTCATTAAAAAGCCCATCCTTGGTCCGGAGAATTTACAACAAAGTCTGAAAGAGAGAAAACAGATGGCTGCCAGTAGGAAGAACGGCAGACAGTTCCCTGGGTCAAAGACCTTGCTGGAGTTTTGTCTGTACCATACTCTTGTGCGCTTTCAGACACGTGTATTTGCAAAGAGCATTGTGGCCACATGAAGTTGATTATGAGGATAGCTTCTTACTTACATTAATAGCACCAGCTTACAGGTCTGCACTTATAGATGTATGCCTCAGTTTCCTTATACCATTAGCTTTTACTATGAACCATTTTCATAATCACACAGCATTCAGGTAGCAACCATGCCTCTCTGTGAGCATCTGTGTCCTTGAGTTCTCAACAGAGAATGCAGCAGTTGATTATCAATAGCAGCATGTAAACCATTTAAACATCAGCGACTGAAGAGTGGAGGGTGGAAAACGTGACACTAAACTTCACTACAGACTGGAGAGCTAGAGGTTTGCAAACCTCATGCCTGTACTGTCCAAATAGAGAGACGCTAACTGGGTTAGAACTAAAGGACACCTAATGCAATCTATCTGAGAAGAGTCAACATTGCTGCTGTAAAGTCCTGCCTTAAAGAAACCTTTTGGTGGTCTCTGAAAAGGTCAACAAAAACGTGGATAAGGGTGATCTAATTTCCATATCAGACCAGGTGTCTAAAAAGCTCTTGACAAAAGGCCTTTAAGGAGACTAAGCAGAGAAAACAACAAGAGGGAAAGCCCTGGTATAGCTCAGTAATTGCTTAGAAGATAAAATTCAAACTACAGGAGTAAATCATCAGTTCTCACAATGGAGAGAGGCGCTGGATGGTGTAGAGTTCTGCAAGGGTCAGTGCTGCAATGTGCGCTGTTCAGCGTACTCAATGCCTTACCTGGGAATGGAGTCACATAGCGAAGTTCATCAGTCGTATTTATTTGGCAGTAATAAGAGGAAAGATTGTGAAGAACTATACCTGGACATTATGACACTGAAATGCAATATAAGAAATCCAGTATAGGTGAATGTAAAATGACACACATGGATAAACAGTCACAAAAAATGGTGGGCTCTGAGCTGGCATGCGTAAAATCTCAGGGTTATGACAGGCTGTTCCATAGAAACATCACGTCCTGTGCCCAAAATATCCTCATGAAGTATTGTCAAGAAAAAACATCATTCTGCCACTATATGAATCCATGATTTGATCACATCTTACATCTTGTGTATTTCTTCAACTCAAATTTAGATCTACCAGATCAGGGTCATGCCCAAGAGTGCATCAAGGATGGTAAGAAGTACAGAACAGTCTGTGGACAAAGGTCCCCATGAGAAACCTACAGCTCTTCAGGCAGCAAATATAACGATGTACAGGGATTACAGTGGAGCTCTACAAACCCATGGGCAGCTCTAAGAGAGGGTTAACTGTTCCCCATCTCGAGCTCAAAGGAAGGGTTAGTTGTTCCTCATCTCCAGCACAGGAGCTGAGGGGATAATTAAGTTTGTATTGTAACCAAAAATAAAAGACGGAGCTTCTTCACAGGAAGTATAGCAGACCAACGGGAATCTTTGCAAGCATATTTGGGTTCAAGGCGACACTGAAGAAGCCCAGGACAGCCGTACTGCCTATTGAAAAAGGAAAAAAAAAAAAAAATAGAAAGATGCCAGACCACACCAATAAAGCAGGAAAAGAAAGAAAATCAAACCAAAACCAAACAAAAAGAAAATAGTCCGAAACTCGCTGTTTGGAAACCCCCGGAGCTGCCGGCAGAGTGGAGCTCCCACCCTGCGCGCTACCCGGAGGCGAGCCGCGGGGCCGCGTTCTTTCCCCTCTCGACGGGGCTCGGCCCCCCCGGGCCCGGCTCCCTCCCCTCCCGCCCGCCGCGGGCACCGTAACAGGAGAGGCTCGCAGGCGGAGGGTAACCCGAGCGCGGCAGGGCGGGGGCCGCGGGGGCGGTCGCGGAGCCTCGGCACGGAGCGCTTCGCCCCGCGGGACGGGA
>VZTD01001661.1:241520-409340 GCA_013397725.1 Rhagologus leucostigma
GCTGTTGCGCCCCCCAGCCCCGCGGGAGCCCCCGGCGTGCACAGCCCGGGCGGGGGGCGGCGCGGACCGCCGGGAGCTGCCGGACGGAGCGGGGGGGCGGGTACAGAAAGCCGGGTCTGTGCGCGCATCCCCCCGATGTCCGCAGGTTGGGGGCGGCTCTGCCGCCGCCTCGGCCGCGGCCGGGGGCGCCGGGGGTCTCCGCTGCCCTCCCTGGGGGCGGCCGCTGTGCGTGGGAGACGGCCAGGTTGTGGGGATGGAGGGGGCGTGTGGAGGGGGTTCAGCAGGATGCTGAGAAACCTGTGACGTAATTATTTTTTAATCAGTATGTTTTTTTCATGGAGATCCCAATTTTTCCTGGACTCTCCTTTTTGAACAGAAAATCCTCTGTATCTTTGTTCCAAGTATTTCTATTTTTAGATTCCTCTGTAACAGCGAAGCATGAGTTTAAAACATTTTATTTCTTTTTTATTTGGCCTCCGCTGAAGACCACTGCAGTGAAAACTTTTGAAACACTGGTGTCTCTTTCAAAAAAGTTACTGAAATTATTACTGAGGTGAGCGGGGTGGCAGCTATTGTGGGTGTACCAGTGTGTTTGAGTTCCTGATAACATTAATCATTAGCAGTAAAGAGCAGTCATCATACTGGAGTTAGGTTTTTGTCTTAAGATGAATTGCCTGTCAGGTCTCAGAAGATGTACATTAGGGCAATAAGTACCAGCGTAATGTTAGAAGAGATAGAGCATATTCCCCTAGTTGTGATTTTACCAATGAAATAAACATGTCATTTTATTATGAGCGGTGATTAGCAGTTCAACGTTGTAATGATATTATCTGATTCTAGCATTGTCTCATAGCTCTGGTATGTCAATTTGTATTCATGCTGTGTAAGTGTTTTGCAGAGGTTTTGCCTATCTGGCAGGGGTTTATTTCAATTTCACAATTACGTTTTCTGATCTCAGCAGCCTCAGGAACCCAAAGAAGTTGTATATATACATCAGTATCTGTTATAGTGCATGACTTTTTTTTCCTAAGAAATGCAAGTTATTTCATAGCTTTTATGTCTCTGCACACAGCAGAAGTTACAGCTGAAATTGTGTTCATTTAAGTGTATTCATTGCAAGCATTTCTGACCACTCAGTATTGAGTGTTTTTTATCGATTTATCTTTTTTTATATTTGAATGCCAGTCCATTTGCTGCCCTGACATAGCTTCTGCCAAAGTAAGTTTTCAGAAATTTAAAATGTTACATACAGATACTGGCTTTTGACAACTGATACCTTGTTTTTTTGTATTAGTTTTCCTAGCTGTCCAAAGAGTACAGGTCCCAGGTGAGCTCTTAAGTAAATTAAGCCATATTTTTAGATACCTTGTAATAGTGCCAGTAAAAAATAGCTTTTGTCACAACTGATGGTTATTTCCCTTCACTGTGGATGTGCAGCTTCTGTAGGAAGGGGTGTGTGCAGTCCTTTTAAATTCAAAACTCCTGTTGACTTCAGCCAGAGTTTTGGCTAAGTTAGGAATACAGGATCGTATGACTTAACAGCATGAAAAGTACAGCCAGCAGAATCCTGAGCAGTTTGATGTATACTTTGATCATAAGATAATTTGATTCATGCCTGGTTTCTTGTCTAAACTGCAAAATTCACTTTTGCTACTGAAAACACCTGCTGATTTAGCAACTGCTATTGATACCCCATTTATAGCAAGACAAGAAGAGCTACATAAAGCAACATCTAGAACTGTCCCTATTATTGCTATTCACAGTGTGATTTTTCTCTCATTGGTGTGCTGCTGTACTGATTCTCAGGCAATTCTGACTTCAACGGACTGGCAGTACATTTATGGTTGTGGGATAAAGCAGACTCTTCAAGCTGCCAAAATGGTCTCTCTCTCTTCCTCCCACCCCCCTTTAAAAAATGAAAAGTCATGGCAGCTGTCTCTCCTAGCAGGCTGTGCTGATGGGGCATATCTTTGTTCTCATGTGCACCCTGTTTCTTGGATGCCTAGAGTTCAACTTAAATTTTGTGTTATTTTGATACAATTTTCATTGCTTGCCTCCCATTTTTAGGCTGTTTTTTTTTGGTATTTGTTTCAATGCCAAAACTTAGTGAAGGTTCCCTAGGAAATTCTGGACTCATAATTCATTGAGGAAAAGTCTTTTCCAGTACTCCCACCCACTAAGAGCAAGTCCATTGAAGTTGATGTGGATAGGCTTGGCACTGAAATTATGGGGGAAAAAAAGTTCGCCTGTTTATTTATGATGATACTGGCTTACCTAAGTATTGCATTCTTCCTGTAGAGGGATGTTCTTTAATTGACTGCTGACCTAGACCACTAGAGTACAGTTCTAAAAAATTAAGTTTAATTTTGAAATATAGCAGCAGCACTGAATGAATGCCAGGAGATGCAGTTATAGCTATAATTTACATATTTTCTTTGAGCCATATGCCAAAATGGTGCTCTTTCTCTTCTACATCTCCAAAATTTTAAGTCATATCTGCTTAACTAATTGTAAGATATTGGTGTGCATTGCTCCTGTAAATTAGTATTTGAAGTTGAGCAGAGTCCATACTCTGTGAACTGTACTCTCTGGAATTCTTCTAAGAATGTATTTCGCAGTACAGCTTGATGGGGAGGGACCTGGAGAATGATTCCGCCAGTTAGTCTTTAGTGAGGAAGCAAACCTTGCAGTCTTCCTCTTGGGGAAAGTCAGTTAGGGATAAAAAGTTGGCTTTTCTGGTATTATGACAAAATTAACAAAAAAGGCGATTCTTTTTTCATATCAAAATTCTGTGTAATCAGCAAAAATTATTGGGTTTTTTTGAGGTGAATAACCTTCATTAATCTGTTATAACTGTAAATCATGCCATCTTTAAGTTTAAAAATAGATAATTTTATTTAAGTTTATAACTAATGACAGTTCAGAGTTCATTTTTGTTTATTAGATGACGGTAAGATACTGGATTTACAGGAGAAAGGAGAGCTGTATCTTCAGAATAATTCCTCAGAAATGTTATTAAAATACTGAAGTGGAACAAGACTCAAGTGCTGCATTGCTTAATGTGAGACTAACATGCAATGTAGTGTGAAAGTGAAAGTTTTCCCTAGGTATTGTACTGGCAGAGAATGATTTATTCAATCTCCTATTAATAACAGAGAAAAGCAATATCGTATTTAAAATAAATTAGATTTCCTCCAAAACATATCTACATCTTTAGAAAGGTTAGGAATGTTACTTTAAAAGACATGCACAAGCTCTAGGGAAAACTTTGGTATGTGCTACTGAATCTTGAAAGTGTATCTTGTTCATTTTGGAATTTTCTTTCCATCTTTATCTACTTGGCTAAAGAGATAAATCATGATCCAGGGGGAAAGAATGCTTCCAAAGCTCTGGATTTTTTTTTTCCCCCAGATTCTGTTGATTCCACTGATTTCTTTCGGGGCTCTGGGCATCATAATTTTCCTATTCTCCCATGTTTCTGGGTTTAAAAGGGAAAAAGAGCTGAAAGCTTTGTGTATAAATTACTAAATTCACATCACCATATGTACTTTGGAAGGAAAGGGTTCTCCATGTTTTACCAGCTTTATTCTACATGTTTTTGTGTTCCTTTATGTAACATCTGTTTATACAATTTATGCATGAATCAGGAAAAGTTTTTAGGGGTGTAGTGGATGTAGTACTGGCAGGGAAGGGTGGCTTATATCCGTCTCATTTATTCCCTTTCTAGCTGCTAAAGATGACCACTTTAACAAAATAGCAATAAAAAATATCTCCTGCCGGTAATTTTAAAATATCTTTAAACTGGAAGCATGTTAGGGTTAGACTCACTTAGACACACCCCCCAAAACAAACAAGCAAACAAAACCAACCAAGCCAGTAAATAAACACCACCAAAACCACAAACACCACTGCTTCAATCGCTGAGTAACTGAGCAGGTATGACTGTTGACTGGGCCTGGGTGCAAATGTACGTGAGGACATATGCAGCTTCCTTCCGAACAGTTCTTCTCAGGGACTGATACTTGACAACAGAGATGTTATTTTTTAACCATTAAACCCAAGAGTTCAGGTGGACATCTTGTGCCTTATTGTCTGGGACAGCTACAACAGTGTTGTCTGGGTTGAGCTTAGTAACAACCATTTTTTCCCCAGCACTCTAGGGAAAAATACAGCTCCATCTGTATACGTGCTTGGAGTGCCCTATTTCTGTGTCTCGTTAAATGTGGAGCAAGTTTAGTAGTGCCAGTTGAGAAGAATTCCCTAACAGAACTGCTAATATACAAACCAGATCTATCGGTCTTTGAAAAAGCTTCACTTTTAAGAAGTTCCCTTTTTTTAAAAAAATTGTTCTTCTAGGGTAGGCTTCAGGAAGATGACAGATCAGCCATAGGAATCAGGAGAAATGTACACCTGTATTAGCATCCTGCACCAAACTCTACTGGCATACTAATTAAATAGATGTACATATACTAGTAAGGCTGGCAATTTTCACACAACTGAAGAAGGAAAGATTGCTTTTGTTAAAGTCGGTCAGTCGGTTTGTACAGACCTTTTGTCTCTCTAATTCCGTTCTTTTAGGAGTGTGTCACAGTACTCCTGTAGCCTTATAAGAAAGCCAGTGTGAAGCCAATCTCAAACCTTTAAATATTATTCTATCAGCTTTCCTCAGAAATAGGTCATTTATTTCCAATTTTAGAGTTCTCTATTAGCTGCTACCCTGCCCCAAGAGTGAGTGCAAGAAGAGGTTTTTGCTGGAAATCCTCTTGAGAACCCACATGCTGGTGTGGGAACTACTATCAGTAAATCCGCAAAGTCATTTAACCTGATTTTAAAACAAAGTATGTGCAAGGTGAACAAACTGTTACGGTTTGTGCCGTGTTTTGATGTTCTGACTGTCCCTGTGTTTTCGAGACGTGTTTTAGTGGCTCAGCTTGCTCACACTGAGGAGAGGATGACTATGGCCAAAATACCAAGGAAGATCTGGAGGACCAGGTACAGGAGTAGGAAATGCAGCCATGAGAATTCAAACACATTCAGGCCTCAACACCATGGTGTTTCAACTGCTCACAATGTGTGGCTGAGACAGGGACACACCAGGGCATGTTCCCAGCAGCGTTGTTCTGGCGTGGCTGGGCTGAGCAGAGACTGATCCAGTTCTTCATTGTTCCTTGCTCCTGCTGCTGGTTGCGATCATTAAAAAGAGAAATTGAGCCAAAGTTATGGTCTGACTTTTCCACCTATCTGCATTTTCAGCATTTTCATAGAGTCATATATTCATGTAGGTTGGAAAAGGCCCTTAAGATCAACAGCGATAAAACTACTTATGACAATTCTGTATTCTCCTGTTATGAAAGCAATGAATATACCGAACACACTGGTCAGTGTATCACTGGAAAGTAGCTTAATCAAACCAACCATTTTGATCATTTAGTTAGATCTAAAGAGTAGCCCTAAAGAACCTGTTTTCCCCTAAGGGTGATCCTCCTAGAAATTTCAAACTTACCTGGGCTATCTCTAAGTTAAGTAGATGGGAAAAGATTTTTCAGGAAGTTTAAGGGCTTAAAATATATCCCAAAATGCCAAAAATGTCAACTAATTAAAAGATATTTTTAATTTAAAGTGAGAACTATTGAGATGCTGTTCTTTCATTTGATAGGTGCCTGAGCCTGTCCTGCATCCATTTGATGTTCCCAGTCTCCACGATGCTTCCAATCGCTATCTTACAGCCTGTACTTTCACTTGCACTCTTTTGTTTCAATTCCTGGCTTTGTTTAATTTAAAAATGTCAAACAGAGACATATTAGCTTCCTCTTACATATGTTATTGCCAATGAAAGCTTGTTCTTCCTCTCTGATTCTCAAATCCATATGAGTCCCCTCTGAATCTCTGGTGAACAGCCGCTCTGAGGAAGCAGAGCAGCAGCCACACTTTTGGGGAGTTCTTTGAAATCTGAAATGCTTTAAAAGAGGAACCAGCCTAGACTGAAGAAGTACCCATTCACTTTCTGAAAATGAGACCTTTTAGTAGCATTTTTGATGGGTGCTCTGAGCACCCCTATCCTGCTGCCTGTTTCGCTTTCTGGAGTGATACATTTGTAAGGCCCAGGTTTCTGCTCATTTTGATGTATAAAATGAGCTTATCAACTTGGTTAATGAGAACAGAAGTGGCATAGCACAGCGGCTCAGAGTGCATATTGACAGACTTCTAGCGAATAGTTCTCACTTCAAATTAAAAATATCTTTTAATTAGTTGACATTTTTGGCATTTTGGGATATATTTTAAGCTCTTAAACTTCTTGAAAAATCTTTTTCCATCTAATTAACTTAGAGATAGCTCAGGTAATTTTGAAATTTCTTTAGGAGGATCACCCATAGGGGAAAAAAATCACATTTGGATTTGTCACTGAAAAGCTGACAACAGCTACTGGCATATTTAGACAGTCCTGAAGCCAGTTTGTGGTAAGATCAGCACATAAGCAGGACTCCCCAGAATTTAGCTTTGAGTAGCAGTTAATTCCACAGACTTTTTGCTTACTTCTTGGGGCTGGGTGCTGGTGGTCAGTGGTACAGTTGGTTTCCAAATAATACTTGGTAACTGAGCCAAACTAGCCCAGTCTTTCAGAATCAAGTGTGCTGAAAAGAAGCGACTGCAGTAGAATTAATGTTTCTTGTAGGGAAATTCCTTGCTCTTCTCTTTTTGTCAGATGTCATCAAATGCCTTCTGCTCTGAATAAAATGTTTTTAGGCTATTCTGCCTGTCATTCATTCTCCAGGCCTCTCCATTATTCAAGGGATTCATCTGTATAGCAGCAACAGTTTAACAGCAAAATTGTTTTGTTCTTCTCTGGTTCTTGTGGAATATGTGGAAAACTCAGAAGTTCAGCTGTCAGGCATGTCTTGCCTACTGTTCATGTTGACTCTGGCAAATCGATGTATCCTGCTGGCCTGGGTAAGGGATGTGACTTTGCTGTCGTGAGCTGGATAGGGTTTGTATTAAACCGTCTCCTGCTGGAAACCTGTTTTCTTTCTGGAAGAAAAGGATGATAGGACCGTTCTCTTGCATGCTCCAAGACTCTGTGTTATCCAAGCTTTCTGAAGAGAAATCAAGCCAACTCCCTAAGTTCTTGGCAGTGTGAACTGTCAAAAAAGGGACTTTCCAAGAGGCTGTTACTAATTGATCAGCAGCTGCCTGGGATGTAGGTCCTTGGCGGCAGAGGAGCACATACACGGTATTTTTAAGCATTTCCCTTCCCATGCCTTTGGGACATGTTTCTGCAGAAAGGGAAATAGAACTGGAATCCTGCAGGTGCAGATGGTAACATGTGTGAATATACCTGTTGTCATGTTAGGTACAGGTAAGAAACCCAGAGGCAAAAAAAAAGGGAATACATAAGTGTTGTCACATCAACTGCTCAGTTTCTATTAAAAATAGTGGTGAGTGTGGAAGAAAGAGAGTGAGAGGAGGTTACTTATGCCAGTATTCAGTAAATTGAGAGCAAGATGGCATTTAAAGCTGTGGCAAAGTTGCATTGGCCGGAAGTGTTCATCTGCAGATGCAGTGGATCTGAGATAATTAAAGACTAAAGCACTTCTGCCAGTGTAACCTATGCCATCTTTTCCTCTGTGTCAGCCTGTGACACATAGACAGCACTCCTGCTGCAGTGCATGATCTCAAGAACAGCAGGGTTGGGCTCAGGTTGCGCCCCGCTCTCAGTTTTGTGGGAAGGAATTGGTTCTTGAATGTTCCGCTCACTGCAGATGCTGACACTTCTGCAGAAAAAGTGTGAAACATCAGACCAGGGTTCACTGCTCACGCCTTCTTTTTGAGGGTTTGTGTCTTCCAGGCACAGATGCAACTGCTGGTCCAAACTGGGAGAGTCAAAAGTAAACATCTGAACACCAAAATGCGGAGTTACCTCTGCAGGTGCTTGCCAGCTCTTTGGCTATGCATTCTTAAGTGGCAACGACTTGTAAGTTTAGTAGGAGTGTAACAGCAGGACACAGTGGGATAGCTGTATTTTATGGATGGGGGCTGACTCTGTAGTTAAAAGGCATGTACACACATGGGTGCTTTGCCCAGTATCCCGTTGGCATCAGTCATCTGTCAGAATGCAGCTGCACTGGGAAATGCATCATGCCATTTAAATTATCTTTCTAGCTCCTGGATCTAATGAATAATTTCCTTTGGAGGCAAAAGGGAGGGGAAGAAATAAAAAAAGGAGACACTGAAGGGCTTGCAGTTTTTATTGTGGCAAATGTGAGTTTGACATAGTGTACCTGAATATTTTAAAGAAGAAAAGGGGACCCAGTTTCACTGCAGGAGAACTTCACTTTGCTAGGCATGATGCAAAGATTTTATAGTGACTTGACAGCTTCACTCCTCAAGAACATGGTGGTGGGCTCCAGCAACAATGGAGCTCCATTGTGGAGGGTCACGCTGACAAAACTTCTCAGGTTCCTCCTAGTCAGGCAGGAACTCAGGCATTTTAAGTAGCTGGGCAGTACAGAAACAGGCCTCTGCTGCTCTGTTGCATTTCGTGTTTGGGACTAGATGCTGGGCGATACAGTTTGCATTGGTTTGGTGAAACAGATTTTGTGTGTCTATTCTGTTGCTAGACATAAGTTAGTTCATGCTGTAGAACAATATTTGAAATTTTCTAGTAAATTCATATTTATTTTGATTATGTGGGCTTGATATGGAGCTTACCACGGATGATAGGAAAAAAGTCGCAAGAGATTAAAACCAAATTTTTCTCTCCTTCAGCTTTCAGGAAGCCCTAAGGAATGAATAAAATCCTCTCTTACTTAACTGTAAAGCAGCTTCACTGATAACAAGTTTTGGCTTGTTAACTGTAATTTTTACTTTTTTTTAAGCTTTAAAGTTTTAGAACATTTCCTGGGCTGCAGAGTTAAAAAGTAACAAAAATATTTAGACTCAAAATGTATTGTAAAGATCAGAAGAGTCAGAAAGAATGATTTCTCTGAGGCTTTTGTTGTTCTTGTTCAGATGCTGAGGCTTATACCCTTCTCTGAACAGCTCTGATACATGCTACCCTCCTCCAAATCCTTCAAACCCAAGGCCCAAGCTTTCAGAAAAGCGAATGGGTATGGATTGGCAGGAGAAGACCCTGTGATTTTCCTCTGTGCTAACAAACACAAATAACAGAAATATGTTATTAGTCTTTCTCAGTATTTCCCACAGTCTGTGACAGTGTTGCCAGAGTTTCTTTGGTTTGGCTATTAAAAGGATAACAGCAAAATATAACTGTCCTTGGAGTGGCAGGGCAGGATCCTGGTTCTCCTGAAATTTATGGTGGGAAGGAGATGGTGGGTAACATCATTGCCCTGGAGCAGCTCTGCTCAGGGGACTCACCAAGCAAGTCAGCTTGGCCAGGGCAATGGTGTTGGCTCAGAGCCTTGTTCAGCGGGAGGAGGCAACTCTTGTGTTTTCCAGTCTGGGTTGCCTTTGCAGTGTCTGTCTCACTTCTGCATTTCTGGCCTCTCAATCTGCAGGGCAAGCTGTGTCCTCCCTCCACCTTTAACCTGTTTCTTGTCTTGCTTCTCTTCTTTTGGTATTACGTGAGGGGTTTTTTTTAAGTGTTTGGTGGCAATGGGTGTCGAGAGCCTGAATAAGAGTGAAGCGCACATATCCTAACTCCTTCCCAGCTCTGGTCACTGTTTGATTTGTGTGAGGTTGAGAGGCAGGTCGAGTCATTTTCTTCAGGGAAGAGGTCTGAGTGTTCAACTGATACTGTCAGTTTCTTGGTCACATAAAGCTGTGTGTTTAAAAAGAACCGTGATGTATGGCAGGAGTGGTGGGAGCACCCACAAGAAGCTTGTCAGCTGAACCAAGTTCTGCTGCCAGCTGTGCACCAGCGAGTGTCCATAACTGCCTGAGCTGCTGGAGAGTTAATACAGATCTGGTGGTGTGACAGAGTAAAAGATTTCGATCCTTGTCACCATGACAGTCCTTCAGTCTGATTCACTGTTCACACTGTAGCTTGGGCAGCTTGACTGAAGTATATTTTTTCTCCTAAGACATTGCCTACATTTACAAAGGCATTCCTAGAGTGCATTTACCAGACAAGCCTTTTCACTCTGCTGATACTCTCCTGTATCTGCATTTTCAGCATCAGATAGGTATACATGGCATGCATAACCCTCCTCCAGAACAGGAAGCCAGAAGGAGACCTTGAAGGCTAGATCTTACTGCTGGTCTCCTCCAAGAGTGCTGCTTCCCCTTTCGAAGGAGTAGACCAGGAGCAGTGCCCTGGTTTGGGGGAGTAAAGCCCCAGGGTGCCACCTGACACAGGGATTGATTTAAACAGCCAAAAAGCGCAATTCATCCATGCCTTTCTGTTTCATTCCTGAATATAGCCTTCTCAAACAGCTGTGTGTTACTGCATTACTGTTAGGTCTTTCAAAGAACGATCAGAGCTTTCCAAGGAAGAGCAGCAGTTGGCTTTTACTCCATCAGTGGAAATTACCAGGAGAAGCTGCATCAGAAATAGCTTTTCACTAGAGAAAACCTCTTAAAGAAATTAGTAAGAGTAAAGGTTTAATTTTTGCTGTTAAATTTTTGGTCTTGCCAGTTGCAGTATTGTTGCTGCAGACCAAGCAGTTTATTCACAGGACCTTTTAACAACCAAAATTAAAAAGGTATTTATGAACCTCTGTTAGTCCCAGCATAAATTGGGAATGCTGCCCATGTGCTGTCATTTTCTTCTTCCTTGTGGTGGTAAATTTGTCATTCTTTCAGAATGGAGTAATATCTTGCTACTCGCTACTTTGGTGTTCTTTGGTGAAGTCATATATGTATTTTCTCGCTTTTAAATCCAAGTTGCTCTGGTCTTGTGTTTATACATTGCTAAGATCTTCTGTGAGCACTGTGTGGGTACTTTTACCAAGATCGGTGGGATTTCTGATTTCTTATGTGATCATAGCTTTTGCCTTTCCTTTGCCTTGTTTTCTTTATAAAATTAAGTCAACCTTCTGTGATTAAACTCAGCATAGAAGGAAAAAATGTGAGATGTTTCCTGCAAACAATTGATGACAAACTCATTGTACTAAGCTTGCTGAAAAGGAACTTTTTTTTTGGAAGGTGAGAATAAAGGAATTTCCTCCTCCACCCTTCTGTTGTTGAGCTGTAAACTGATGTTGAGAGGGCAACAAAGTTGCTCTAGTTTTCCTCAGGATATTATCGTGTGATTTTAGTGAAAACTTTTAAAGACACAACTGTCACCTAAAGGTTTCAGTTTCATGCAGAATTAAAAAATTAGTTCCTGATTTATTTTTAATTTATAGCATACTCAGTTCAGTTAATTTCCGCAAAAGACGGCCCCTTCTGAAGGTTCAGAGATTTCCCAGGTTAACTTCATAGTTCAGTGAGAATCAAAGCTTTTTTATGGCACTTTTCATGAAACAGTTTCATAATTATTCCAGCAGATAGATGAGTTTGCACTGGCAAAACAGTGAAGCCACACAGAGTGAAGTCGTGGGGTTTTTTTCAGGGGAGCATGACTACAACTTGATTTTGTTAGTCAGTAGCAATTACATATTGAGCACTTTGACTTTTTATTATGGGCTTCTTAACCAAGTATCATTGGCATCTGACACCTGGTGCAAGAAGTTCATTTCGGATCCAGCCTGACTACCATTGAGAGAATGGGAAAATGCTTTCTAAGGGTGGTAGTGGGTTAGGGTACATTCCATTTTTGTATTTATCAGGCAAGATGCCTAAAGTAGGGCTTGACATTACTCTTTTTTAGTTTGTGTTGAAGTTACTTTTATTGAAACACTTGCTCAGAATCAGAGTCTGAGTCCTGTGCATGTATTTTACTTTATCAGACTGTGAGTAGGCCCACCATCCCACCTTTTCCTGTTTTCCCAGTACCCATGGGATCTCCCACAGACACAAGCTGTTGCAGCAATGTAGATCCCAAGCTCTTGTTCTGACATTTCTCTCAAAACTCAAATTGTCTTTAATTTATTTCCCTGATGGTCTAGTTCCTGTTACCATTCAAGTGAAGGAGCAGGGATAGATTAATGCTGCTCTGAATATTATTAATAGTTCATCGTTACATCTCTAATTAAGATTGGAAATTGGATTTAAGTAATTATATAAACCCGTTATAAGATACAGATTCTGTCCCAAAATCTAAAGTAGACAAAATAGAGAATAAAGACAACAGATAGAGCTCGTTGCTCAGTAGGACAGCACTGCTACTGATAAACTCCACAGAGCTCCCAAGTACTAGCAAAGAACAAAATTACCTTGTCTCTGCATACTAGTTCCGGTAAAATTCAAACCTAAAACATTTTTAATGGTTGTGATAGACAGGCTGAAGTTTCTACAAGTCTTGGTTTAACTCTAGGTAACAAGTCACCTCCTCCTCCATGCCTGAAGAGCAGAAAGATGTAAAATATGGGGCAGATCCTTAACTGCAGCCTCCTAGGTTAACTCTTACTTTTGTGGCTGTACTTTTGAAAGTCAGCTGTATCCCTGCCTGCGGGACCAGCCAGTCCCAGATGATAAAAGAAGCCTTCAAAGGTTTGCAGCATTTTTTTTCCTATTGCAGCACGGGAGAATCACGCATACTGCTTATTGCTTATTCAGACTTTTACACTGCTAGAATTAGATATTCCTTGGCTCCTAGTGGAACAGGTATTCATAGTTTAAAACATCTAGCCTTTTTTGTGGTTCTGGACTTGTATTATCGTATCCTGAAACTGTCACAAGATGAAGCTTGGGAAATGGTTGGAGGAAAACAGTGAGGCAGAGGCAGGGTGAAAGGAAGCTGTTACGGTCTGAGGCTGGGATGACGTCAGGAAGAATAATTGTTTTGTACTCTTAATTGCTAGTTTTACTCATGCAGCCTGAGCTGACATGGGTGGGGAGAATGTGGTGTGCCACATCTGCACTGACTCATGGGGCAGTAGTCACCTGCCCCCTCAGTTATTTTTAGCTTCCCGTGAAAGGTTCAAGGATGACATAAGCAGGGAGAGTGAGATCCAAAGCCCTTCATTTTGTTAGCTTGGACTGTGGCTCAGTCACCAAATGTAGCGATAATCAGAGCAAAATGGGAGTTCAAGGTTTTTTCTAGTGTAAGTGGAACTGTGGTAGGACAAGCTTTCAAATAGCCTCTCTAGAGGCACATGGATAGCAAATTACTTAACACTAACTTGTACTTGGTTCTTAGGCTTTCTTAAAGCCTGTCTGTTGTCTACCAGATGCTTTGATCCATTGAAGAGGAGTTTAAAAAAATACGGCATATTCAGCTCAAGGTGTTGGTTTTAGTATAAAAGTTGTAGGACATCACCTATATATTGCAAAAATATGAACATATGCAAGTAGAAACAACCAAAAGTTAGCCTTTTTTGTATATGCTATTTTCTCGAATTGGTGTGTTTGAGTTTCCTTATTTGTGTGTGTCGTGGTTTAACCTCAGCCAGCAATCAGGTACCATACAGCTGCTCACTCACGCTCCCACCCGTGGGACTGGGGAGAGAATTGAAAGGGTAAGAGCTGGAAAACTCATGGGCTGAGGTCAAAACAGTTCAGTAAAGAAAGCAAAAGCCACACACACACAAGCAACAAAACAAGGAATTATTTCACTGTTTCCCATGGCAGGCAGGTGTTCAGCCATCTCCGGGAGAACAGGGTCCCATCACGTGTAATGCTTACTTAGACAGACAAATGCCATCACTCCAAATCCTGCCCGCTTCCTCCTTCTTCGCCCCAGCTTTATGTACTGAGCACGATGCCATATGGTCTGGAAATCCCTTTGGTCACTTGGGGTCACCTGTCCCAGCAATGTTTTCTCCCAGCCTCCCATGCACTCGAGACTTCCTCAGCAGCGTGGCAGCACAAACAGCAGAAAAGGCCTTGGCTCTGTGTAAGCCCTGCTCAGCAATAACAAGTGCAACTCTGTATTATCAACCCTGTGTTCAGCACAAATCCAAAATACAGCCCCATACCAGCCACTGTGAAGAAAGTTAATTCTACTCCAGCCAAAAGCAGCACAGCATGTATCAACAGTTCATCTAAAATAGACTCTAAGTACTGAAGCAAGGGGATTTTGAGGCTGAATCAGACTCAGGAGATTTAGCCAGAACAATTTGGAAGGGGTTCCTGTACATGGAGAGTTACTTAATTTCAAAGTAAGTTCCCTGTAATTTCCTGGTTAGAGGCTAACTATCACAAAATGTGAAGTGCTCCTTCCCACACATGATTTCCATGTCAACTCATCATCTTGATAAAGCAGACCACATGAAGCAGATTTGTGAAGGGTTCTCCATGTCAATGCAACTGTCTTCATACAGCTGTGTGTATAGAACTCAGTTAATATTTTATTGCCTGCTGTTGAGTACCAGTGGTTCTCTTTAGTTAAAGCGATGCAGATGAATATTTTTTATTTGAAAGCATGTGTGCGTGATAGACCATTTTGTTGGGTCTTCAGAACGCTCATGTAATTGGAAAGGGTTGTATATGCCAAATATTTCGTTATCAGCATTTACAGTTTCCTTGATTTAGTACTCATTTCAATGTATTCTTTAAAGCCTGTTTAATACTAAAGAAGAGTTGCCTAGCTAACTGTGTCCATGGTGTGTCATATTCTGGAATAGTTCCCAACAGCCTCGACAGGCAGTGCAGGCTATGCAGGAACAGTGAGGCCAACAAGAAGTTTTCTGTTGATTTCAGGTTGATTTAATTGCCATTTCCCTACAGATGGCATGACTGATTTCAGATAAGAAGCTGAAATTGGTGAGAGAGGACGGAGGCCTAACATCTGATTAGGGCCACTCTGCTTTTGATCAATCTGCTGGTACTCTAGATCAAAAAGAAGGCTGATCAAGTTTATAGGAAGAATCTAAAGCCAGGAGAAAGTGTTGTGTCATACGACCCTTATGTTTTTTAGTCAATTAAGACACCTCACTGGAAAATTTTTGAAATTTCCCTGGTGATGCATAACTGGGACACTATTGAACATGCAGAGGAAAAAAATCTTAAAGGTTGACATCTGTCAACAGAAATTAAATGGAAACTATGTGGGACAGCAGTGCACGAGTGATTGAAAATCCCTGGGGCACAGCAGTGAACAACACAAGTTTGAATCAGTAAGGGGTTGTAAACATGTAGCTTTAGCAGTTAGCTTGATTAGGGGAATAAGGCAGTGATGGAGAGGATTCTACTCAAATACAGTTTCACTTGCCTTGAAACTTAAGGCTTTTTATCTGCAACTTCAAATCCTATTAGATTTAATCCTCAGCTGTTTGGAAGTTTCACCATTGTCATGCACACATTTTCCAGCTTGCAATCTTACTAGCCCTTGATACCTCCATTACTTGTCAGTAGTTCTTCACAATTTTTCCAGATGGAAATTCTCCTTGAAATCAGATCTGAGTTTGTGTTCACTTGAATTTCAAATTATTTTTCCTAGTTCAGTTGGTAAGGAATATCATGGTCAGAATCCATATGTAGTAAAACCTCAATTTGACCTGGTCACCATTAACTTGAAATCTATCTAATGACATAATTATCTTCTGGTGGTCATTTCTACACCGATTTCTTACTGTGTATGCCCTACAGCTTCATGTGGCAGCATTTTTGTTGTTGATGTAAGTCAAATCTGTCAGTGCTGCTGTAAAGCTAGTATACTCCTTGCTTAGACAGCTAATTAGCATGACTAGCAAGCTGCCTGAGGTCTCTGCATCTGAATTAACTCACCTATACACACTGCTTAAAACTAGAGCGTCACTGAAATAGCAGTGTAGGGGTAAATATGAACGACTGACTGACAGAAGGGAAGAGAAGGTCTAGGGGAAAGGCATTAGCAGAAGAGAAACACTCTCTTGTTCAAGTCCGTTTTGAAAGAGTGCAATGAGTTGTTAGCTCTTCTCAACACGTGGTTTGCTACTGTTGGTTCTTTGTCTGCAGAAGACAGGAAATAACATCTTGGCAGAGGTCGTTCTTTCCTAGGCTTCTGTGCACATTGAAAGCTTACCCCTCAGGTCCACCATTGCCCAGTTTTAATCCGTGGGACTGAGGATCACACTTTCTTCCACAAGCAGCTTTTGTCACTTCAGGCAGCCAAGGGATAGTTGATAGCAATGAAAAATGACTTGCACAGGATGGGAGGGAATGTCGCACACCCCAGATGAACTGTTTCTCCATAGGGATGAAGGCAGTCAAAGAATGCAGCCTGAGCACACTGTCGAGCTTTACACCCATCAGAAATGCTCACACATGCTTCCCAGGGTGAAATGGATCAACAGATGGTCCGTAACCCATTCTCTACAAAAACTATCATATACATCTCCTAATCTGTTAATGAGTGATAGTAACATGTTTCATTTGCTGTTCGTAGGGCTCTGATTGTGCCTTCTGGCAAGCAGGAGCAGACCTCCTGTTCTTTGCTCTCTCCCTCCTTAATGCTGCCTTTATGCAAGGTCGGAAAGGAAAGAGTCATGGTTTTCATAAACTGAGACACTGTTCCAAGAACCAACCGGAATCCTTTCTGTTGCTTTGTCAAACTTTTGTAAGTTTACAAGCATGCCGCTTCTCACGTCAAGCACTCTCTGGATCTTGTGGAGCAGAGAGGATTCTTTGCCATTTATAATGAAGATTAATTTGTGTTAAATTTTGCTGCTAGTTGTGCTGCCATGACTTCAGTCAGCATTCAGCCCTATCACCCAAATTCAAGCAGCTACCTTGCCAGGGAGGCACTGAGAGAAGCAGATGTAACATAAACATCATATTTTGTCATAAATGCAGCTGCAACAGCAATCATCCACATGGAAAACCACTGTTCTGCCAGAATTTTGGTTTTTATCCTCTGTACTCTATAAGGGAGGCACTCATGAGTCTCTTTCACCTGGTTTTGACCACAAATAAGTTTAGGAATAAGAATGTAAAACCAGAAATGCCAAGGAGGGTGAGAGCAGGTGGTTCATATTTTATGGGTTTTTTTCCGAGTAGTTGGGGGTTTTCCTAAAATGTGTGAGGTTTCAGAGTGCATGGATAGGAGCGGGAGAGGTAGAGTGAGAAGTCTGCAGCCTGATGCTTCCCAAAGTGAGTTGGTACCAAGGCTTACTACCAGCATTTGTTAAGGAACAACTGGTTTGCATAGGTTTTGAAAAAAAGAGGTGAAAGAAGTTTTGCATCCTTCAAAAACTGGAGATAGCACCCTCTCCTACTTGGCTTTTTTTCTGTGTTCCCAAATCACTCCCTACATATATACTGCATGGTGTGGGTTTTTTTCACTCCTTTTGGTGTGCTCATCTTTTTAAGGATGGTGTCAGGTTCACCCTGGAAGTCATCTGCTCTGCCTGCAGGAAAAGTCTAGCACAAAGAGCTATGGGAGGCACAGCTGAGCACGGCAGTGGCCACAATAGGTAACTGAATGTAGACCAGCATCTAGGGAGGAGTGTCTGTGAGGAAGCCTAACAGCGGGAGGAGGCGTGGTGACATTATAGCAGCATGAGTGCTCACAAGGTGCCTTTTCCTCACTGGAAGAAACCAACAAACTTTGGATATAAGTGCTAGCTGTGAATTATTTGGTTATGTGAGCAAAGTGGGGAGAGATGAAACTGTGGTCATGGTGTGTAAGAGTTTCAAGAAGGGTGTAGAAACATAAATAGGATTGATATTTGAGCTGGCAAAATACAGAGCCAAGTCAAAAAACACAGCCAGAGGCTTTTGCCTCGCCATGGTGCCAACAGCATCTTCCCACTCCAAACAGCCACATCCATGAATGCAAAGGAAGAGGCTATTCCTGCAGCCTCCACCCCTACTTCGTCTTCTCTCCTCCATGACAAAAGTTAGGGGGAAGCTTACTCAGCTGCCTGATAATGGCAACAGATTTTGGACCGCTGTTACAGCTGTCATCTGGTTTAGCAATTTGTTGCTTAATTAAGTTAATACTGTGTTTTGCACTGAAGATATGGCCGTCAAGTCATTGCTCAATTAAGTTAATATCGTGTCCTGCACCGGGGCTGTGGCTGTCATGGCACAACCAGCACCACAGCTGATGGAACGAGCAAGGAACCGGTGGCCAAGGGGTTGAAACTGTGCAGACATGCCCACATCAGTGTGAGTTTGCCCTCAGACCTGGGACATAGCCTCTTCCCAGCCTGTCATGACCTCATCCTAGGCTGTGCTCCCTGGGAACCCAGCAAGTATTCTCCCACATCCCTGACTGCCTCTGGGGATGGGCTGGAGTGGGCTGAGCGGGAAGTGAGCTTTCCTCCCCAGGGACACATCTGAGATGTCCATTTCACTTACTGGAATAGTTCACACCCTTGCCCCAGATAGTGCAGAGGTTTACACCCCGCAGGAGTGTTGGGTGCTCCTCTAAAGCTGCTGCTGTGTTGCTTGTGCAATGTTTCCTTCGCGGCCTCCTGCATTTACCAGCCGAAGCAGGGCCTGGCCATCCGTCTGTCCCTTCGTTCTCGCTCTCTCTGCAATCTCTTTGGCCCTTCAGCTGCAGACTAAGCAAAGACTGAGCAATCGGCAAAGCCATCAAGAACCTAATCTGTGTCTGATCTTCTGCCATCATTCGCCTAGTTCAACTGCAGACCTTTGCAAAGTTCACCTACAGCAGTAGGTCAGGCCCATATTCCTTAGTAAGTAGGAAATTGAAAGCAGACAAATCTTGCCTCAGTTACTGGAAGCTTTAAAACAAAGATGCCCCAGACGTGATTTCATTTGTAAGTAGAGCAATTTCTTTCTGCTTTTGGGTTTGTTGCCATGTTTGGAGTTTGATTTTTTTTTTTTTAAGGAGGTAAATATTTAAATAGTTTCTACATCTGAAGTAAAAATTTTATGACCATTATTAGCATGTGCGCAGTTTTGAGTAAACTGTACCTAAAAATTAGCAGCATTACTTTCCCTGAGGTAGATTTAGTGGGCACAGCATTACTCAAGGTTACATCACTTCGGTGGATTTCCTGAGACCCAAGGAAAATACTTCTAAGCCATAAGTTTTAATTTGGGCCATTAAAAGTATACAGATTTAAGATGCAATTGTTGCCTCATAAAAACCAGTTTTGTTCTCATCTTCTAATTTTTTTTTAATTAATTTGATTCACTTGTGGCAGTGGCAAGTTTTAATGGGATTTCTTTTTAATTAAAGCGAGAACATGTGAATCCCAGAGGGTAGATCCTGCTTTTGTTGCAAGCTTCCCTCATACAAATAGGATGCTGTTCCATTAACAGTGCTGCAAGAAAATAGATTTGAGGATTATCAGCAAGGCACAATGATAGCACAGTTCTGCTCTAAAAATGTCTGAGACTGAGAGAGGCCCTTCTCCATACTGATGTGCCTTTTATGAGAGAAGATAAAGGCAACTAAATATAGTGAGGACTGTAGCTATAGCCACTGATGAAGGAAGAAACTAAAATTAAAGCTAATGATCTCTGCTATTTAGGAGATCTTAAATGCTAGGGTATCTTCTCAGTCCCAGATGAAGGGCAAACCTGGGTCAAGCCTGAGCCTCTCGTTCCTGTCCCCTGGACTTACATGTCTGTTTGTGTGAAGTTGTGAGTGTGAACTTCAAGACTGAGTGCTTAGAAGACAGGTTTTAAAAGCAAAATACTGTGTCGGGGGTTTTTTTCCCTCTGCTTCCCCCCCACCCGCTAAAAGTATAATCACTTCATTTTGAAGAGGAAGAGAGGCAAGAACTAGGTGAGTTTAGAGCTGGAGGAACCTTCCCGGCTTCCCTGCTTACTGGCTCCTCTTGTGTCTTTGCCCTGCTGCACAGACCTGGAGACCAACAGAAACACTAGGCAAAGCCCTCACTCTCATTAATCATCACTTAATGGCAGATACCCCATCAAGTGCACAGTGACCACAGTATCACCTGTTACCTTTCTCTGGGTCTTTTGTTATTACCATGTGCCTTTATGGTGCTGCATGCCGCTTGTGTACATTGTTCAGCCCCAATTCCCAGAAAAAGGACTATTCTAAGCTTAAAAAAAATATGTTTTATTAGATAAAAGGGAAAAAATCAGCTTACATATATGGGAAAATGCAAGATAAAACCTATCAAAGGAAATTGTATTATGCTTTTGTGAAGCTCAAAGAAATGTGTTTTGTATTGTGAAAACACAAAACAGTTTGCTCTCTTCCTGCACAGCTTGCCATCTTTTTTTGTTTGTTTGTTTGTTTTTAATAAAGTTAGGACTTAAAACCAGCATGTTTTCTGGAACATTGTTATTTTACTAGCTACAGATTAAATAAATCAAGAAATACTTATCTCAGGTGCCTTTTATACTTGGACTCTGGCAAAGTTGAGAAGTACAGTGATTCACAATCTGATTTGCTTGTATGGCAGCATCCCAGTCAGAAATCTCAAATATTTGTAAATTACTTTGATAGTGAAGTAAGTAAAAATAAGTCTGTCTGAACCTCATCAACTTCAAGAGCTTGGTTAGGAAGGAAGAAAGATGAGAGATACTTAAGTTTTGAATTTTAAAAACTAAAATCTCATCTATGAGTCTTCGCCAAAGCAAAACCAAATCTTCTTGTGTGTATCCCAGTTCTCATTCAATAGCAAAAACAAAATCAAAAACTTTGCTAAGTAGGTGTCTTTCGTAGGTTGGAGAATAGTAAGATTAAGGGCATTTTATATCTATCATTACTGTGACTATTCGTTATGCCATTTATGGTCTTACTAATCTAAATTCCCTATACCTCCTTAACCAAAATGCCAGACAGTGCTTAAAAAACATAAATTCCGTCCTTGATGGAAAGAGAAAATCAGTCATTGCTGGGCCATGCCTCATATTCTTGCAGTCTCACCTGCAAACCTGTTCTTACTGATCAAGCGAGAGAGACTTGTGTCTCAGCATGTTTAGACACTGGCAGTGATGGAAATCCTTTGATCCTTCATGGGCTACTGAGGGATTTTTATCAACATCTCTCTTCTGTGGTTAATGGCTTGGGTGGTGTTCACAGAAAACTCACAGATACAGAAGAGACACCAAAGCAGAAAAAATTTACTTTTGGCCAGCTTGGCATGCTGTTGTAATTACGTATTGCTGTTAATCCAACGTCATCTGCTGCAGAATCTGACCCAAGCAAGAAAAGTCACTGACCAATGTGGCTGATTAATTGCAGGCTACAGCAGACTATGTATGAGCTTGCTCATGTTTCTCGGAGCTTGCAGAGAGTGGGACACAGCATGGTCATTGCTACTCCAACCCCAGAGAGCCCCCTATGCAGTGGGAGACCCCAAGAAATGTGATGCACAGCCTTTTTGTGGCAGGTTTAGAAGAGATGGGTTTGCCATCTAATACATCTGAGGGCCCCGAGATAACTAATCTGTATCTGCCTGTCTGCTCTTGAAGAGCCTTCAGCATAACATGGGGAGAGTCTTGGGGGAGTCATAATTGTAAAACTGGAACAGGGAAAAATGCTGCAAAGCCATTGACCACCAGCTGAAGTGAAAGCAAACCTCTACTTTTCATGCATTTTTGTGCATGAAGTATTTTTAACCTTCTTTGCATTCTTTTAGTGAAATACTAGTTTGTCCTCCAATTTTAAGTATACCTCAAACAGATAAAATCAAACCATGCTCTTGATTCAAGGATATATGAACTGAGGGCAACTTGTCACATAGAGCAAATGGTGGACATGCACTGAGGATTTTTGGTGTGCTTACTGAGCAGAATTCAGCAGCAAAATATTATCATTATTTTAGGCAATGATACAGACCTCCAAGATAACTGCTGCTCATTACATCTGTCTTACTGAATTCAGGGGGAAAGCTTTGTTAAAGCACGGCATTGTGCACCATTTAGGGGTGGGAATTGCTGTTGGGGTACTTTCAGAGCAAGTCCTGTCATGCACATTTTGTATTGTTCTTTGAAACAGGAGACCCAGAGCTATGGCGTATGGCTAAGACCTCTAAATTTACTTAAAGATGCAGGCAGAAACAGTTCTTGAAACATTTTTGAGAACAAAATTAGGTCAAGACAAAATGTTTTGCCTTTGGGTTTTCCATGAATCATTTGGTTGAATATGGTTAATATTATAAACCTGATTTTATTCCATAAAATTACCTTTACTCCTTCTGGGTTGTGTTCTGCTTTTGCATATAACATTCTCAGCTTCTATTAGCGTACTTTAGGTTTGGAGGGCTCAGCTTGGCCATACAGACCACTGACATTTACACACAGTTGATTTCGGGGTGTTCATGAACTAGGCCTGATGCACTCAAAGACTCCTCTAATTTAAGGCATGCTGAAAGCATACGCCTTGCAGAAGGTTTTATTTCTCATTAGGAACGCACAGTGTATTTTTAAATAGAATGGATAGCTTCTCACTGAGGTGACTTTAAAGACAAAACCTCCTGCATTTTGTTGCACAAGATAAGTTCAAACTCTTCATGTGGAGCATGTTTTCTTAGCTGCTCTCTGTGTGCCCCGAGGATTTATGACTTAATTATTACACTACATCTACACCTATGAACTTTGAAGTGCATCATATTGTTCAATATTCTCGTATTCTTACATCACTCAAAAAGCCATGGAAGTGTCTCCTTAGGCAGGGCTTAATTGCCTGTGGGGTTGGGTTGCTTTATTATTTTCTTTTTCGGAAGGGTTTTATAAGTCTGTTGAAGCAAACTGTAGGATTTGTGCAAGAATATTAATGGATCTTTTGCCTTTGAGTTGTTTTCAACAAATACAACACCTGTTCACGGCAGACCAAGAGCAGTGCTTTCCCCTGCTTTCAGGGGAATGGAACAGTTTTGAAAGGGCCCTTAACTCTTTGTGAGTTCAGGGTTGACTAAATGCAACCAACAGTTACAGCAGCTGCTAGTGTAGTCTACAGAACCTACAGAGGACCTTTTCTGCAAAAGAGGAGGTTTACAGCAGGTCAAGTGGATTGAATAGGAAGGGGCTTGAATGTTTCTGGTTCTCTGGGGAGAATAGTCCAGATTGCACCCTTAAGCACAGGTGGTTTAAGGAAGAGTGGTTTGTGATGCCTCCTTTGGAAGCAACACCCCACCCCCACCACCTTCAAGTGGGGAATGGCTGTACCAATTTTCACCCTGCCATCCAGTGGGACCACAGGCCCTTTCCCTGTCACACATTTCAAGGCACACTGGTCATAAGACAAAATGGAAGGATCCCATCCCTCTGTATGTGCGTCTACCCCTTCAGTCTTTCGTGTTAGGTGATAGGAGATGCTTCTGGTGCCTTTCACATGCCCTGATATATGTCCAAGATATGTAAGGATATAATGAGAAGAGGAAGGACAAGCTGATTAAGATGTGCAGCTCACTGTTTGTTGGTCACAAGAGGACCATATCCTGCCAAATAACTGCAACATCACAAAAATTTAGATGTCCTTTGTTGTAGGAGCAAATATATATTTTCTTTGCATGCCAAAGCGCATGCTTTGTGGTGGATAGTGTTCTGGGCTGGTAAGTGAGGAGGGCTCAGGGCCAGCTGAGGCTAAAGGTTATATTTTGTGTGTTTGCGTGGTGCATAGGTACACTGCAGCTGCATCCCACACAGAACACTGGAGAATGTTTGTAAACACCATGCCATGTGTTTACCAACAGTAAAAGTTCACACAAGACAGGCAGAAACACCAGAGACACATATGTTTGCTTCAAATGGCCCTGGTAGAAGTGGGTTTTGGTCGCTCGTTGCTTTGGCGGAGTGAGGAACTATTATTGGAGGAATTGTTGGAAATTTACGGAGTTTTTAAAGTGAAGAGGATTTGGGGTATAGTATTTCATTGGAGAATTGTTTAATGTGTGAGAAGCAGCATAAAATAGTTAAAGTGCTAACAGGGTCTAAGAGGACACAAAAAGAACTACCACAACTGAGATTCAAGGTAGGGTAGTATCTTA
This sequence comes from Rhagologus leucostigma, assembly GCA_013397725.1. Classification (NCBI taxonomy): domain Eukaryota; kingdom Metazoa; phylum Chordata; class Aves; order Passeriformes; genus Rhagologus; species Rhagologus leucostigma. The sequence goes on from VZTD01001661.1 coordinate 265,385, forward strand.
AGCAGTGCGAGAGACCTCAAGCCATATATATGTCATCTCTGTCAAGCAAATTCAGTCATCTAAAAGGAGACCTGATGGGCTGGTGGGAACAATGCTTTTTACAGATTGGCAGTGGTACACTGGGCGTCCTCTGGATGCTTTTTCCAGAAAGATGCGTACTGGAATAGACTCCAGGTGCACTGGACAGGTCTGTGAAGAGGCCAACTTGCTGGCAGTGCTCCATCCAAAAAGAAGTTAGCTGAAGCTGGGTAACACCAGGTTAAACATAGGTTTTCCATATTCAGAATTTAATTTTTAGCTCATCTTCCCATAACTTGTGAAGATCAGACAGGCAAGAACAATGCTTCCAATCAGACACGGAAATATTACAGACTGTAAAAATACTTCCAGTTGTCAGAGGGCTCAAGCAATGAAGAAGTGGAAGGTTCTCTAGATTGACTGATGCAACCTTTTAATCCTTTGGAATTTTTCTTCCATGAGCATCTTTAGCTTTCTTCTCATTGTCTGGTTTTTTTTTTTTTTTTTGCTGTAGTGTGTGTAACTCTGGAAGAAGCTAAGTGAGACAGAAAAAAAAACTATTAAACAAAATTATCAGGCTTTTAATTCATACACGTTGGCCTTCTCCAGAGAAGTTTTTAGACAAGGCAGCCAGATAACAGCCAGCCTTTCATTTCAGCCTTTGTTCTCTTTTTGCATTTGAAGATTGTGATTCATTTACAGATTTACAAAAGCACTTTTCCCATGAAAATAATTGCACAGAAAATCAGGGAGCAAATGCTTTCCTTATCTCATCATCCTACAGGAAGGAGCTATTTACAAGCATCTGCCTGTCAGCTAGTACAAAGAGCAGCTGAGCTCCTGGTCAGGCGAGGAGGATGTGCCCCTTGTTAGGCAAGATTTAAAAGTGCATTTGAAGACAGTTCACCTCTCTCCAGGTAAAGTATTTGAATGTAAGTCTGCCAGAAGAAATAATAAAATCACTTACTGAAGATGCTTAAATAAAAGCATGGAACTTTCAGAGACTGCTTGATTACCTGTGCCTTGCTGAAAGGACCTTGAAAGAAAGGGAGACATTTTGAGGAAGATAGATCAGTCCATCCTTGTGAATGTTCTTCTGAGACTTAAATATTTAGACCATTCCTGTTTCCCCCCATTCCCTGGGACGTGGTGCTGTGCTTCAGTCCCTCACTTCTGCTTCCTTTGCAGTTCCAAGTGCTGTTATCATTGAAGCAGGCACACCATCAAATAAGTGAATGCTCTAAGGCAGACAGAAATTGTAAAATGAACCAAGAAGGAAAATAAGGCTAAAGGAAAAGAGTCAGCCAGTTGTTTCATGCCACTGTCAGTTTCATCTTGAAAAAGAGTGGATGAAAAAACTTGAACAGGCAGGAAAGATCAGCAGTGCACTTCAAGGACAGGCAGAAGATCTCTCCTGTCATTTTTGGACTTACACTTACCTGCTTTTCCTAAGGCAATGTTGCCAAGGTAAGGACTGGAAATGAGGCAGAGAAAATGAGATGAAGTTTTCTTAGATCTAAGTATTATATTGATATGACCCAAGAGAAGAGAGAAGGAAACCAAATGAGAAAATATTTTCCTAGCACATCTGTGAGTTTGTGAGAAAGCGTGAACCTTGTTACTTAGGCTTGGTAACTGATTGAAAATTCTAACCACGTCTGGTAATATGCATGGTTTTTTCTGTAGAGTCATGTCAATTTAGTCTTACTGATCTGTGTCTTCAAAGTAAGAAGTCTCAAGAAGATCAGTGCTGTGCTTATGAATGAGCTTAATATAAAGAAACTCACAGGTATCTGTGTGGTTGCTCTTTTAAGAACATTTTTCTAATGACATTACTTAGTGTAATTTTTCAAGAATGTTTCCTTCTGTTTTCATACCAGTTATTCCATAGACTACATACTTTTTAAAACAAAAACCAACATATGCTTTTTCCTTAAAAGCACATGAAAAATGTCCTTTTTGAGTAATATAACTAATGTATGCCTACTGAATTCTTGTAATGGAGCTTAAGGAATCATAGAGGATGCCAAAGGTAAAATGCAGCATGAGAGCAGAGAACAGTAGAATATTTGTCAGTAAGGACAGCCCTTGTGTGAAATACCATTGCTTTTTAATTAACCGTGGAGACAGTCTCACAAGTCAGTCGTATGCCTGTGGATCAAGTGATGGTTCACATTGGGGATGCTTTGGGAAAAATTTAGCTCAGTTTAGCATGAGGATGTGGTGTGGGGAGGAAGGACAAACCTAGACAGCAAACCATGTGTGCGTGCTGCTGTTTAACATGGATGGACCTTCGTCCTGACCTTTAACAACATTAACAAGCATCCCCCAGGACTTGACCTCTGAAAGGATGTAGGCAAGGGGAGACAGGACTGCTGTTTGGATCCACTCCTGCATTCTCTTACAGATCTTCAGGCATGGCTTTTAGAATCTTGCTTCAGGTATTCATTTCGTATGGAAAAAACACGGTGCGGTTGTGCCCCAGGAGTGCCACAGATACTCAGGAATTCATATTGCCTTTGCCTGTTTCTCCTGTATAAAATGTGGTGAGGGTTTAGCAAAAATGCTTAACATCTCAGCAGTGCCTTTGCTTTGTGTCCACTGAAGTCAGGTGAAGTTCTGCACCCAGTTTCAACGACATAAACTGTGACTCATTGATTAGGCAGAACTGACGGATATTGGTGCTTTTGAAAAGAATTGTTCTCGTAGTGCTTCTAAGATTTAGCAAGCAGCATCCCTTACGTCTGACAGGGAGATCTCTGCCTAAGTAATAAGAAAAGGCCAGTAAAATTGGAGGGTTTAATAGTCGTGATAGGGAGAGCATCAAAGAATGAGAACAATGGGGAGGGGCTGACAGGGTATCAGCAGGCTTGGCTGGGAGTTCTGGGACACAGCGTTTCGTGTTTCTACCTCAAATGGGTCTCTGTCACATCAGATACACTCAGACATTCCTGCTGAAGTTGGGACAAATCCCTGTGCTTGCTCACGATGTAGCTTGCCTTCCAGCACTTCTAGCTGCTGTCTGTAAACACAGGACTGAGTCCCACACCTTCAGGCAGTGCCAACAATCAGTCCTCCCCTTGTATGAACATTTCTTTGATAATTGTCCTTTAGAGTAAAATAGAATAGCTTTCGACTCACCAACAGACCTGCTTATGCTCAAGATGGAGTGATAATACTCTTTATCATTCTGTTGTGAGAATGTGTGATAGAAGTGCTGCCCAAGTCCTTCATCCTGATAAGCAAGTTGTGAAAAGTTAACAACGATGTGATAAACAGGAGGAATTGGAGGACTTAGGTGTCCATACTTTACAATTTGAAGTAGCTACTGCCCCTCCTAAACAGGTGGCTGAGGTGCTTGTAACGCATTTCACACGAGTCCCTGCCCTTTGTAGCATGATGCCCCAAGGCCGTCCTTAACCACAGAGCAGCTGCACAAGAGACTGTCATTATTTATGTACAGCTCATTAGCCGCCGTACAGAAAAGGATATGATCAAAACACATCCTGCCCCACTCTCCCCAATAAGCGCACCATGTTAAAGGCTTTGACTTTGTCTGACTTTGAGCCTGTTCTGTCTGTGAACAGCATGTCCTCCTTGTTCCAGTCACTTGGACAGTGGACCATCTCTCTCAGTGTGGATGTGCACAGCGTTTGCATCAGCTCACTTAAGTCTCTTGCGCCCTTTCCGCACTCAGGCTCCACAAAGAACCAGGATACTCAAAAATGTCTGTCAGAAAAACTTATAAAACTCACTAATAGGTACAGTTCAGCCAAAAAAACCGTAAGGCGGAATATGTTCCCCATTTTCTGTTTGGTTTTAACTTTAATTGCACAATGGCAAATGCTTCTCTCCAGTTGTCTGCTGTTCTTAAATACCTTAGTGACAACTACATACTGAATAAATTTGGTGACAAAACTGAATGTTATGAATGCCGTATCTTAATTAGTCATCTTACTCCCGGTTTTCCTGCTTGTACACTTCTACAGTCTTAGTATCAGCCTTCATCTCTGAAGAGAAGTTGCTGTGTCTGTTCCCTTTTGACTCTTACACATTTGTGATACTTGCTTCATTTGAGTTTCCTCCCTCTGCTTCTATTCTTTAACTGGGGCCTCCAGAGGGATGCAGAAAAAGGTATCACCACCACATGCACAGCATCACAGACCCTTGAAACTGTTCTGCCATGGAGTAAGATATTAACTTAAGAGAAAGCACTCGAGGAGCCATTCTTGCAGCCTTTCTTCCCAGGAACATTTTCATGCTTAACCTACTAGAAATAAGGACATAGGTTAGGTTCAATGACAGCCATGGAGAAGTGCTCCGAAAGAAGTTCAAACAATGACTTTGTTTCATGTACTTCCATTTCTTGCTTTTTCTCACCAGCACTATTTGAAGGCAGACATGTTATTGCCTGACTGTAACAGAAAAGTGTTTCAGTTAACTACACAAAGAAGCCTTGCGCTAACCTTAAATTTCCTTTGCTGCACTTGATACAAAAAGCACGGGAGTAAAAGCACCATTAAAAACAAGCCACAGCTGTTAACGAATAAATACAGGTGGAAACACAAATACAGTTTCAGCAAGATCTCTGAGGCTTTTAGCGTAAGTAAAATGGGTCCCTCAGAAAGGGCGTTTTTTCCTAAAATAGGGGAGAAGCCATTGAAGAAGCATCAAAAGGTGGGAAATAGCACTTAAGAACATGGTTTAGTGGTGCACTTGGTAGTGTTGGGTTAATGATTGGACTCAATGGTCTTAGAGGTGTTTTCCAGCCTAAATGGTTCTGTGGTCTCAGAGAGAGAATATAGTGGCAGTCAGGTAATGTCTCTAAAGATGCAGGTGATTCCTTGCTGCTTGCTGTCGTGTTCACAGGCTGGCATGGGTAACCTGACTTAGGTGTTAAACCTCATTTCAGAGGATCTGCTTCCACCAGAGAACTGTTAAGCAACAAAAATGTTTCATTTCTCCCAGGCCACATGTGCAGCACCTCTAACAAGACATGCTTCATGTGGAGAATACCTTGCTGGAAGCAGTGTATACGGAGTGTAGAGGGAAGCCGGTGGCTTCAGGCAGGGAACAGCAGTGGGTGGGAAAAGAGGGTGTGGAAGTGTTGCTGTGCCTTCAGGATGGCCTTTGGGTGGGCTTGGCACATCTCCATGCTGGGCTATCCATGTGTTCCACCCAGCCCTCTGGAACAGTGCCCATGGAGCTCTAGGAGGTGAGAAGGGCTCTTGAGACGAACCCCATGGAGGGAGAAGCTTTCTCCCTCCGAGGTCACTCTGCCCTGTCTAGGCTTGTAGGGTCTGGCTCAGGCACCATCTGGGTGTCAGAGCCTGGTGTGCAGGCTTTACAGGAGTACGAGCTTGCACATACCTCCATAAAGCTCATTCACATAAGTGGTGTAGAAGTGAAAGTGTGCCCCCCAAGCTGAGTCTAACCCACCAGATGGGTCTGAAAGTACCGGAGACCAATTTCGCAAGAGAAATTCCTAGGTGGAGTTACATGCCGAGAAACTTGCTCAGGCTGCTACATTTATCTTGTTTAGATGGTATTTTGTTTGGTGGTGCTCCTTAGAAACCAAATGTCTGCTTCCTTTCTGGCTTACCAAGGCACTCTTAAACAATGCTAATCAAAGAGTGTCAGGGTTTCCTTTTAAATGTTGCTTTTGACTCTTAAGAGGTGGGCTGCCACTCATAGCCAGCGCTCTGGCTGGTTTCATCCAAAGGTGCTGCAGTTAGTCAAACATCTGTTTCCACACAGCTTTGACTCTCACCTGTCCTTGGCTGTTGTTTGCAAGTTACACGAGGCAGCAGTGTTGGTGTTTTGCTTTCCTTGACAACGGTAGGAGCACACAGCACCCTCTCCTGCAGGAGGGTAGAAGTGTCTCTGATATAGATTGAAGGCGTCTATGAGCAATTCACAAAACTGCAATGCCGCACTTAAGATTAAGGAAGAGAGATCAGTGAATTGACTTTTTTTCTTCTTTGTAACCTTTCAAGTGAAAACTAGATTGAAGAACTCATATTACCTCATGCTTTATCTGTTCTCAGTGATCTTAGTGTTAGCTACCAGATTTTAAAAGGCATGTGTTTGGTTTCGAGTGAGTGTCGCTGAATGATCAGCTGCAGGTCTCTTGACTTTCATGGATTGATACTTTAGCATTTGTTTATTCTTGCACCTTAGAAAATACCTTGAAGTGAAATGTAGCTGTTTTCTAAGGACGAGGGTTATCTCCATATACAGCACCATCAAGTTTGGATCTTACCTGAATGTAGGTGGTTGTCTGTGAAAGATAGGTAAGATCAGTCTGTCTGTCTAAATGGCTCTAACCTAGCACATCTTCATTCTGTTTGTGTTATGCCCCTCACTGTGAATGGCAGCTGCAAGTCTGCAAACAGCGTCATACCTCAGCCCAAAACTGTCGAATGGACAGAAGGAGTATCTTGAACTGAATCTGGGGTTTTAGACTCATTTTTCAGCATCTCTCTTCACATGTGCTCTTCAGACATTTCAAGACTAAAACAGACCTCTGTGAAAGGCACAGCTGATCTCAGTGTCTTGAGCCAGAGGAGCATTTGTGGCTGTGTAATGCACAGCCACTCCTCACAGCCGTACAGCCCACCCAGCCAGACGGACAGAGGAGCTGGTGCAATAACCATATGGCTACGAGTTCAATACCAGTAGCAGGTATTTTGTGTTAATGCGTGGTAGCTAATCAATGTGGGCAAAAAAGCAGCATGTAACAAGTGATTCCAGAAAGGCATCATAGTATGGCATTAGTCAGGGAATTAGTCCCACTGCTGGGTTTCTAGGGAGTTGCAAATGACTGGAGTGCTTTCATCCTTGAAAATGCTCCATATCTTAAGTGAGATTCTTGCACAATAGCAGCCTTTATCCATCCTGGCAGGGACAAAGTGACTTTTTGTGCAAGCAACATGAAGTTATTGTTAGCAGTGCACTAGAAACCCGCTTGTGGGTCCACACGGCAGGAACGTATCTCCTTGTGCACCGGTACAGGCACACACACACGCACACGTGTCTATGTGTGTGTGTGTGAGCACTCAAAGACATCTGCATGTGCACCAAAACAGCCTTCTGCCTCCCCCTCCCCCCCAAAGGTTATTTCCCCTAATTGTGCCCTGCAGCAGCGACATCTGGCATAAGAGAAAGCTGGGACAAGCTCAGCCTCTGCCTGATCTGGGCAGACACTCGTTAAGCACGGTTAACACCAGGAAGGGAAAAGTTCAGTTGCCATAAAGGAAACTCAGCTTGTGTGGCATGTTGGAAACACTGTAAGTGGGTGAAATTAGTGCGACGGTCTCACAGCGTCTGTCAGCAGATGGGAGCAGGGGTCTCTGCACAGATGTCCATACTTGTCAGAGAAAGCCTTTTAGTAGAAAGCTTTCAGTGTAAGAAGAGTTCAAGAGGCAATGCAGTAACTTTTCATAGCTTATATATAAATGTTGCTTTATTATAACTAATTAATTAACAGAAAATGAGGGGATTTGTACAAATCCCGTACAAAATTTAACCGTTTTTAAAGGGATTGAGCTAAAAGGAAGAAGAAAAGAGGCATTGTTTGAAGAATCAATAGGAAAAGAGCATGCCCTGGGGCAGTTGAGTGCTTTGCACGTGATGAGAGGCTGTTGTAATTGTTGAGATTTACAATGGGACAAGACTTTGTGAATTGATAGAAAATGACCGAATGACAAGGGGAGGCTAAGGTAATGCTGAGCATTTATCAAAACTCTGCATAAAATACCTGACACACCTGGAGGGATATTTGACCAAAGTAAATGGAATATTTATTGATTGAAATGACAAGTAAGAATTTGACACAGCTGGAATTATATTGGTGTTTCTCCTGCTGCTTTTTACTTCTGTGAAAACCAAGCTACCAGGATCGTGGTGTTGTCATCATATATCTTCTTCTTGAGATGTATTTCTATATGCAGCCTTGTCATGGGGTGAATTCATGGATCTTGGTTCTTCCTCCACCAGTGGTTCTGCAGTGATCTTTATTAAAGGATACAGTGCCTGAATATGTCCTTTGGAGGCGCAGCTTGTCTTCCAAAGACCTGAGCAAGGCACAGACCATTAGCTGTGAGAGTTAATTGCTGGAAGGACAGAACCTAGGCAGTAAAAGATACAGTTTTGCAATAAAATGGCAGATCAAAACAAGCCGTGAAGGTCTTAGGAGGGATGAGGCTAATACACTGCAAGTGTGTAAGATTTTTTGATTGAGTGGAGCTGGTCCCCACTCACCAGACTTACCCAAGTTGCATTTAGAAACTGTATTTTTTGTAGAAGGATGCAACATCTACCTACTCCGAGGAAAATCAGATGAGTTTCACACTAATGTTTCAACGGCAGTTTTTTCTCCGATGATTTTGTCATGCAACACCTTATTCGGTACAAATATGTGTGGTATTACTCCTATTCCTAAGGAAAAAAGAAAATGTAACATAAAAGCCATGATAAAACCATGCCATATAGCTGCTGAACTTTCTCAGGCAAGCTGGTGGACAGGAATGTCTTCATGTGTCTGGAGCTGCTGGGGACTTTCTAGTTGGGATTGTTTCTTTCTATTTTCCCTCTTTTCCATTGTAGTGCAAAAGTCAATGCATGTGAGACCTAGATGTAGGATTTATGAGAAGTTTTAGGAGGGAGGCTGAGACTTGAGTGAGCAAAGAAGAGCAGTTTTCCTCCATACCCAGTTTCGCAGCCATAGCTACAAAGAGTTTGTGTGAACGGGTGCTGTTCTGAAGCACCGAGATCTGTGTAGCCATGCAGGGGTAACCTCTGTTAAATCTTCACAAGGCTGTGCAGCCCCAAAATCAGCAGGACAGAGAGCCTCTAAATGCCTGCAGATAGTGCCAGCAGTGCCCCAGCCATGCTCAGGCGTGCAGAAGAGGTGCTGGCAGAGGGGCTGGGGCACAGCAGGGAATGGGGTGTGAGGAGGGATGGAGCTGGTAAGGGGCCAGGAGGTGGCAGGAGCTGGTGCTCGTAGCAGGGCGAGGGGCGTGACGTGCAATTCAGAGAGGCTTGGATCCATATTTCTGAGAATTGCTTGTTGCATTCTGCAGTTACTTGTGTCAGGGCAGTGCCATGAAACTGGCGGTCTGAGAGGTGACCAGTTTTGTGGCTGTGGTGGTACCGACTGCTGCAACACGAAGAGTTAGAGCATGGTGTGAAGGGAGAAGGGATTTTCTCCCTGAGTTCCCCACTGAGTTGCTGAAACTTTCTCTCCTGTAAATGAAGTGGTTGCATGAACATCCTCAGTTTCGTTTTTCCCTTCTGATGCCATTTCATGCAAAGGAAATGAGCTGCAAGTGTGTAGCTTGGCACTGTAACTTTGGTAATCGTATCCAGGGCATAGAGTAGCATGGGCTGGTGCTTAATCATTCACTCATTAGCTCAGTGTCGGTTGAGCTTGGAAGACAATTAGAGGGTAAGAAATTGTGTCGGGCCGTCTGAGAGGAGCAGGTGTAAGACAGTCCGTGAAGGACGACATACTTGCTGTGTTTCTTGGTGCACTGACTCATTGCCATTTCAGCACAGCTGTCGTTGCTGCTACCAGTTTTGGAGAAGATGTCTGTATTTGAAATGCTCATCTGCTTGCAGCTATTGTCATCTTTTAATGGGTGTAATCCTGTCAGATGAGAGTAGTACAACCGTGAGCGTCTCCTGCACTGCCACCAACTTCCAGCACCTCCTGTGCCATGCACCCGTTTTTGTCCATATGCTTTCTGTGTAAATACCTTCCTTATGTACCCAGGTGTTTCCCTGAGGGCTGACTTTACTTATGTGGCAATACAAAGAGGATTTCTTCCTTCTTTGGCTCTGATTACTTGCCAGTCAGGGCATTTCCAAAAGGGGCAGAGGCAGGACTTGACACTGCAGTGGTTGCACGGGGGTCTGCATGAACAGCCAAGAGATGAAAGCCTGACATACAATTTGAGATTAAAGGAGCTTTACTCGTTTAGTCTAGAAAATTGTGGACTGGGATATATCAAAAGTTTATATATGCATCAGGGAGGGAAACAACAAGAAGGGCAGTAGGTTACTAAATCAAATGGTCAGTACTGGAAAAAGAACAGGGATGAACTAGATATTAGTAGATGTAGATTAGAAACTAGAAGCCAGCCCTTGAGGATCAAGACTAACACTGCCGTGGCAATGGTGGGGACAAATGTTCTTAGTTTTTTTAAAGACAGAGTTTGAATAATTCCATGAAGATGATAAGCTGTCATGCTCTCCTGCCACAACAGGTGATGGGACCAGATGACGCAGGAAATCTTGTTTCCTTCTTCTCTCAGTCTGTTTCATAACATGCGTTTGTTAAAGTTCCTGAAGCAGTTTTGCGGGGGGGTCTGAGATATTGCAAATGGAAAGCACATTTGTGGATTTGAACTGCACACAAACTGCTTCAAACTGTGAGCTGAACAAATTTCACAGGATTAGGAGGGGGGATGCTGAGCTGGTGGCTCACTAGCTGACCACTTAAGGTAAATATGATGGTTAGGATACTGCAGTGTCAATTTATGCTGCGTAATGTGTGTGTTTGTTCAGTTGGAATCTGAATTTAGACAGATATGAATCACTCTTTCCTTTCTTTTTACTGAGATTACTCTTCAGCCATATCATCAGACAGGCAACCAAACCCAGCACGGCCAGGGCAGAGGTGAGCAGGATAGCAGCAGCTCCTTTGGCCTGGCTTGCACTGCCGTGTGACTGTGGCTGCCTGCTCTCCTTGCGTCAGTATCAAAACCACAGTGCCAGCACCTTTCAAGTGCTGTTGGGCTAATGAAAAGCCTGTTTTTCCATGGTGAGTTACACATGATCCCAATTGTTGTCATCTAAGTGCTTGTGATATTTTCTGCTGAACCGCAAGAGGTTGCAGTTCCATGATTAGTGCGTAATTCCTTGTGTGGACAGCCCAGGGACACACTTGGCATATTACCTAGACAGGGACACCCTAGAAAAGCTGAAAAGGAGAACTGTTAAGGCAGTCACTCAGTATTTTCCAGGACAGATTATGCACATAAATCTCACTCTATCTTCTGTTCCCATTGTCCCTTTTACACTGTATGTCTCAGAGGTAAGATGATCTCTCTCTCTCTTTCCCCCCACAGCAGTTCCAGTGAAGATTTTAAGGGAGTTTCCTCTTCAACTAATAGTTTCAGGATTTTTGTCACCTTTCCCACTTGTAAGAATGTTTGGCTTTTGGTCTTTCAGAGGTTAAAAGGTGGTCAAGCAGCAGTTGTATCTGTTTTGAAAAGAATGTGAGTGAGAATTCAGGATTTCCTGCTTAGGGAGAGCCATGTGAATACCAGTGAATGAGCCCAGTCTGAAGCTCATTGCACTCTACAGCCAGATACCCACTTAAATTCCTTGTGTTGTGAGCCATGCCTTAGCAGCTAAACTAGAGAACCTAGACCTAAACTGGGGATTTCATAATGTCTTCCTCCTGTGGTTTTGGTGGCAGGATTTGTTTCACAGCATGCTAGGAAGCTGTTATAAATCTTTACCAAGCCAAGTAATTTTCTGTATGATGTGAAAACATCATTGATCATGCCTCAATATCATCACTAGTTGTTTGCAGTGCACAGATCGATGTGTTCAAGGGAAGTTTTGCAATCAGCAACTCTTAAGATCTTAGCCTTCATGATCTCATGCATTCTTTCTGAAAAATGCAGTCAAGGGTCACATTCATGTATAGCTGCAGAGCATTCGGACAAAATACCTTTTTCTTAGACCCTTTCTTACTGCTTTTCCTTTCAAACGGAAGGTAGAAAATTGTGCTCCTCAAGTTCCTTCTGTTTATATGAATTAATCTTTCTAGACATTTTGTCCAGCCCATAGTCACCTAGTTAATATTACTTGTTTTCACTTTAAAATATTCTAAAAAAGTATTCTTCTTGTGATGAAACAAGTTTTTCTAAGTTTTGAGAAAATTATTTAGTACTGGGCATTTAGTACACTTCTTGTGTATGCTCTTATTGAAACAGTTATTACTCCTTGGACCACCTAGTGCTAGCTGATGGTGTAATCACTACACATTCTTGTTTTCCTAGAGATGGCACTTTTTTTGTAAGGAAGGTGGACATTGAATAATAGTAGCAGTGTTGTATCCACAGAAGTTTACCAGAAAACAGTGGAGATGTGTTTTGTAGGAAGAAACAATTTATTAGACTGACTGAAAAAAAAAAAGGAAAAAAAGAGAAAAAACCCTAGTGTTTTGGTCTCAGCACCCAATCATTAGCACACCTGCATAATAACTTGACTTTCTTCCACAAAGCAACAGGATGTTTTCTAGCTTCGCATGCTCCAGGCTTCACATCCAGGTTCCGGACAAAACTTTGCTGCTTTTTTTCAAGTTTCTCCATCTGTGTATGAAATTTTGCTTAGCCTTTGGGATATATGATTGGAAAAGACAGGCTTCTCATGTTGCTGATACTGCATGTTTTGGTGTACTAGCTGACATCTTGCATATATTGTCCGATGATAAAGATAACATTGAATCTGATCTTTGTGTCACGTATAAAATGGGGATTATGAAATGTGCAACAGAAGAGGTAAGACGAGCAAAATTACAAATTTAATTCAGGAGATTTAGAGACTGGCTGCTTTAAAATTTCTATCTTACTCTTTTCCAACCTGGAGGCAGGAATGGAAAATGAGGTTTTTTACCTGTAGGAGGATTCTTGCCATAGAAAGGGAAGAGCATCAGTACAGTAGTACAGAGTAATAGTAGTAAAAATAATAATAAAGAAGCAACAGTACTAGAAATACCTGTCACTCTTTCCTGAGGAGCTTGGCAGGCTGAATTCTTGGACTTTCTTGTTCAGTTCTGCAGTTCTTGTTTTTGCAATAAAATGCTCGTGACATTCAGTAATTACAGATGGAAACTAGGCAGGATTAGACCCCTAAGTACTTTTGCCCAAATTTCAGATCATCAAACCGTGTATTTTGCAATTGTCAAACCTTGTGGTTATTTTTAAAGTCTTTGAGCGCGCATGGCCAAGACTGAGAGAGCCTCTGGCTCCTATGTGGCAGTGTCCTTTGCCAGCCAGGCTACGTTCTGTATGGCATAAAGAGCACAGTGATGCCTTATGCCTCACACCACTTCTGTGTTTGCGCATGCATATAGCATGGACAAAACCAAAGGCACTTCAGGGAATTTCAAATTCCCCTCTGTCAGATGTCAGAAGTGGTGAGCAGAGGAAAGGAAGCGAAGGTCTTCCTCACACTTCTGGGAGTGCAGTACACTCTGCTGCATGAGCCATTGCATTTCAGTGGGGCACTGAAGGACCAGGAAAATGTAATGAACCATTTTAATGGGCAGTAAAATGAAAAAAGAAAATTGAAAATCTTGGGTGCCTTTTCTTCTTAGGTTCTTTGGATACCAAAATGAAAAAGATACAACATGGATCAGTCTCATTCACTGATGTTATGTTAGAGATTAGTTCTGAAGTCTTCAAAGAAGGAGATAAATTAGCAGGTGTCCTCATAAGCACACTCTGCACACAACTCACAAAATATGCTGTAGACGCCTCTCTGATGAAAGACACTGAGATTAAGTGATTTTTTCCAAGACGTCAGAGCCTGGGATTGAATTTGGTCTCTTAAATTCCAGTCTAATATTTTAGACACAAGCATTTTTCACAGCAGGAGGTTTTATCTCTTTGATGCAGTGTCTCATCTTCTTTACTCGTGGACAACTGGAAGATAAACAACTTTTCTGGCTTCATCAGCTTGAATAAGTTCTTAACCTTATCCTAAGGCTTTGTATTTTTTGGGAAATAAAAGAAGAAGGGCAGCACTAGTAAATCCTGTGCTGTCAGAGTCTAACAGGAAGTTGAATGACCCTTGCTTGAGAAACAAAAACCACAGAATGTGGGTGTGATATTTATTGGTACGTGCTTTGCATTCTCCTCCGAGGACCGATTGCATTTTCCATCGCTACTGTAAATCCTGCCTACCTTTTCCAAGAAGATTTCAACACTAACTCTTCTGACAACAAGCAGCTGGAGAGAAATGCTGTGAGTGTTAGTATTCTGACTTCCGAGCCCTAGAAAGCTCTCCCCTGGTGTTAATGATTTTTGGTGAAAGGGAAGAATGATGGGCTTTCAGACACAGTGGGCATTCATTAGCATGTACTCTCTGTCAATAGACCCCGCTTGGATGGCACAGTCCCTTTTAGTGTGTCTGTTTGTTTGCCGTTTCTCCCTGAAGACAAGTCAACAATTGCATTGACTTTCTGATCTTCATATGTGAATGTTTATATTAACGTCAGCGGCTCTGTGATCTCATTTAAAATTGGCTGTGGGCTGAAGATGTTTTAGTAGTCCTGGTTTTTTCTAATTTAAAAGAAAGGGGGGGAAGCCTAGAATGAAAGGGGAAAAAAGATGGCTTGCTTCTGCAGAAAATAAGCAAATTATATTTGTGTGGGTGTAAGGTCATAAAAGTTCAGATTAAGCATTTTTAATTGTTTACTTGCATGAATTCTTTTTTCTTCATGCGAAAGATATAAAAGCGGCTTCAATGTGTTGTTCACAGTTAATTAACTGTTCTAAATATGGCTGATATATCACAATATTTTCAGCTAGCTAGTTTCTGAGCTGTTCAAGAGCACTCAGTTGTTCCACTATGAAAATCAAAGATCAGAGATATTCTTTTTAAGAAGCTTGTTTAATATACTATATTAAGGCAAAACATTTTGTCATTAGTATTTTCCTTAGGATCTCCTAGGTTTCAGGTACTTTTGCAGACGTAGTTCACTGTCAAGTCTGCAGAATTGCATCTTAGTTCTTAGGTTGATGCATTCTGTATCTATATTCTCATTTAACTTTGGAGTTTAAATACTGTGGTATTTAGAGTCAGATACTGTGGTGTAGACTTCATCATATAGGTAATGAGCAAAAAAAAAGAAGAGAAAAGAAAGAAAGGTGTTAAGAAGGTACAAGATAAAGATGCAGACAGGCTCCTTTGTTTGCCACATCGTTTGTTTGCAAATCTGGCCATGGGAAGATTCAAAGGATGTGTAGAATGACCATTTCTCACCAAAATCAGGAGTCCTACCCTTGGCCATACTGAATGTTACTTTAGCAGAAGGCAGCACTTCCTCTATCTTGTGTTTTAACCTAAGTTCTCCTGTAATCCATGTCAGTCCAGACCTCAGATGTGTTTGTTGTTTGCCAAGTACTTGGTCAGATCAGTACTTTAGGAGGGTCTAGGTGTTTTTCATGGCTGTCTGTCCCTTCACTGTCAAGAAAGACAAAATATTTATGGGGAAGTACATTTTCTCAGAGAATTTTCCTCACGGAACAGTCAAGTGTGTGCTCCAGTAGGACTCTCAGAACTCTGTTATGACTTCTTTCTGTACATTGAGCTGAAGGGGGAGCAGTGCTGTGCACAGCCTCAGTTCTCTGGTAGGAGTAGCTGTAGAGACAACTCTTGTACAGTTCTTCCTGCATTCCTGTAATTTATTTGGATGGCATTGCTGCAGTACAGGTACTAGAGATAAAATATTGAGGTTCGCTGAGTCAGATTTGACTAAAATTACTCCTTCTCCCTCTATCGAAGCTAAAGAAAGAAACCACGATAATCTAGCTGCTTGATCTGTTTGTATGGACTTGCATCTGTGATGGTTTGTGCATACAAACAACTGCCATAAAAGAATAACAATTGTAGTAGTGGTGTGTGTACAGCATGTCACTGTTTTCTGGGCAGGAGTAGGGTTCACAAGTGCCTTTTCGGCTCAGCACTGAAATAACGTAGAAGTAGAAAATAACTGAGCTTTACTCTTTTACCAGTTCAATGTCTGAGAATAGGCCTTGTTCTCTTAACTGAAAAAATGATGATCCATTATGGAAAATTAAACCACGAGCAAGGCTGCACTATATCTTGATAATTTCTAGTGTTGCAAAGACCTCACTTGGGGGTGTTTTGGAGAAAACCTCTCAGTCTCACTTACAGTGGTAGTTTTATTTAATGTAGTGACTGTAACATGAGAGTGATCATAGCAGCTTCTGTGTGAGTTGATTATTTATTATTATGCCAATTGCCAAGTAAAGGTCAGGATGCTGGAGACAGGGACAGGAGGGAATCCCTTCTGACAGGAGGAAGAGGGATTTCCTTTCAGTCAGGCTAAAAGGTAGTAGCAAAAATAAAGAAGGCAAAGCTACAGATTGTCTCTGATAGCTACTTCTGGACTTGTGAAGTAGAGTCAAATGCCTGTGCAGTGGAAACACGAACAAACTCAAAATTTGCAGGCGAAAGAGCGACCCTGCCATGACATGCTGAACACCATCCTCTCCTCCGAGAGGAGGAGTGGGGAGTTCAAAGGTTGTCATCCTATTTATGCTAATTGAGTTTGAGCTAAGCTCTTCCCGAGGAAAAAAGCCTCTTATTGAATTAGTTATTCAGTTCCTTGGGGTGCAAGTGGAATGGCTGTAACACTGTCTTAGAGTCTGCTCGAGTGGCCCTTGAAGAGTACATCTAAAAGATTTCTCTTCGTTTAAGCATCCCTCAGATGCAAAGCAACCCGGAGACCTGAGAGACTTGTGTGCCTTTTGCTATTTGTCTCTCTTCAAAAGGGGCCAAACATGTTCAGGTACACAGCACCCTGGCAGGTCCTCTGCTTGTCCATGGAGCAGGGTTTGAGGGTAAGAATTATTTATTTTCATAATATTGTTAAACAACCATAATTTGTAATTTTATGAATGTGCTGTAAAGACGAGGCAGCGTTAGAGCTACTTACACAGAAAATGAAGGATATGTAGGGATGTGTCTTGTTCATTCCTTCATTGCGTATTTCTAAATTGCTGTAACTTGAGGGAAGAAGAGAGATGTTCTGTGAAAACATGTTGTGTATGTTTATATGTCTCTGCGTTTGTATTCATACATCAAACATACATCACCGTGTACCTCTATGTAGGAAAATATTGTTAATAATTTTAATTTCCATAGGCCCTTCCATCCTTAAGCTTTTGAAAGGTTTATAGGGATGGATTAATGAATTAAACCTCATAGCAGTCTTAGGAGACACATGTTAAGGTAGGATTGCAGTCTGGGTAAGTTAAGTATTTTATTCAAGGTCATGCATCAAGTCAGCAGCAAATAGGTGAATGAAATCCAGAACTTCTGGTTCTAAGTCACTCTAGTTGCTTAATAATTGTTAGTTGTCTTCTAAATTGGATTTTCTTCAAAACCTTTAGTCTTGAGGATTCGTGAAAGTACAATTAACTGTAGCAGTAGAACAACTGTGGTCAAGATTGGCATCTGAAAAGTGTAACCTTAAATTAATTTGGCTGTCATTATTTGTACACTTATTCTCGCAGTACATGGCAGTATTCTTTTCCATGAAACTAGTCTACTAGTCTCTGATGGCATTTAATATGAAAGAGTTCGTTTGCAATTCAAAAATACCTATTGCATTTCCTTAGCTCTCCTGATTTTATCACAGCTCTTGAAATACTTGGTATGAGTTTTCTTTCCAAAAGTGCCAAATGACAAAAGACCTTTAAACTTTGAAAATAGGTTTATAGCTTCAGAAGTTGCAACAAAATCCTGGGAATTTTGGTTTCTAAATAATGTCTCCTGATCTGTCTTCTTCTGTCTCCCTCCTTGAAAGAGGCAAATCAAAATTAAAATGTTATTTGCACCGTTTTGTTCTTGCAACTAGCAAGACTTGTATCTCACTAGCTTTTACGATTTTTGAAGATTGATTTTTTCTATGAGTCTCTCTAGAAAGTGCATACTAAAAGCAGAATGAGCAAGACCTATGTACACCTATGTTTTCTATATGAGGACAGTTTGAATTTGTTGTTGCTAAGTCCATTTTGACTCTTCCCTTTCTAATCGTTTTATTTTAAAGGATCCAGCTATACAGATTGTATAGATCACTTATCAGTCATTACGTAATCTTTGGGATGGAGGTGGGATTTTGTGCTGTAGAAAGGGTGGCCCAGGACTTCCAAAGGGCTGGTATTTGTGCAAATTTTCCTGCTGGAGCAGGTTCTCAGCTGGCTCTGGGATCTCTTTCAGCAGAGACTTTAGTTTCTCAACTATTCCTTACTGTATCATAAAAGCTTACTTCTGGATAAATATGAATCTGCAATGTATGGCTTGTACAATTAACGGTTATCTAACCACAATTTCTGCAGAAGTTTCTCCCTTTTCCCCCTGGTGTATTAATCAAGCATTACTGAAAAAAACCATACTCAAAGTCTATGAAGTGCTTTTTTTGTCCTGTTTCTATTTTAACATAGACAGCTCCACAGTCATAAGTTACAGCATATCTGAGACACCCAGTATATTACCAGAAGCTATAGATGAAAAGAAAATTTGGCCGTGTGTCCAGTGGGTCCCTGAAGGCATGGCATTCTTCATTGAATTCTATACTGTACAGAGCTGTTCAAGTACTACAGCAATGATAATAAATTTTGGATGTTTGTATCCAAATGCATTAAGGTGTCAGAAAGCAGAATGCCAGCTGCCAGCATTGGCTGCAGTTCAGTCTCTGGGATTCAGCTCAGGGTATTGCCTAAGACAAAAATTAAATAGGGTGCCTGGAGAACACTCAAATCAAATTAAATCAAGTGCCCACGTGCTGTCAAAAAAAGGTTAAAAGATTAAATACATTTACTGCCCTTGCAGTACAATGCTGTGGTTGTGATACCAGCTCAGATAGGAATATCTGTATTTCTGTTGTAATTGAAATTCCTCAGGAGGATGGCCACTTCATTGAAGTAAGTGATACTCTCAGTGATACTTTCAGCTTTCTTTCCGTAACTGGTTACCCGAAATCAGCCAGAGATGGCTTCTCCCAAAAAAGTGACACTGCATCCCTATATGGGTGAAGTAATGCCTGCTATGACTGTGCCAGGCTATGAAGTCATAGCCTGCTGTCTGCATACCAGCCATTCATTACAGAGGTGCATGGACTACTAGCCAGGATCAAGCTGGGAAGTGTTACGTAGAGCTGTGCTCAGAAAGTCTGAATTCCACAGGACTTTCTCTGGGTAATGTTGGAATGGTTTAAAACTTCAAGTGTGGCAACAATGTGGAAGGTGTCCATAGCCCCCCATGTACAAATCTGCCTTCTACGTGTTTAAAATAAACAGTGCAGTTTAATATAAATGTTTGGATTTGTTACTTATTTGCATTTCTCTATTGCATTGAGTTAATCTAGTCAAGCCAGTGATAAGTTTCGCATTACCTTTTGTCTGTGCAGGCACTGTTGTACATTAATATTTATTAAATCATATTAATTAGACAGCTGATGAAAGTATAGTGTCAACCTTTCTGAAGGAAGACTGCAGTATTTCTTCTCTCTTAGGCCCAGCCAAAGTCACCATTTAGCATTTCATATTTGGAAGACTGTCTAGCTCACCTTTGCATGATCAGCATTCAGGTTTGCAGCATGCTTCTGCTAAGTCCACAGCAAAACTCTCCTTGATTTGGACTAGTGCAGGGCTGAGTGTACAAAGATAATGTGACAGTAGTTTGAAGGTACTATTTACAGTGATGCCAAAAGTGGAGAAATTTTGCCCAAACATTATTTCTAGGGGCTTTGGAGTTAGCACAGGTATGATTAGTGAAAAGGCAGCGCTTCCTCCAGTCTCCTCGTACATAGCAAAACTGCTTTAAGACTCATTAGGGGCACATCCAGGCAGTGCAGCAGTACTGGTAATTTGTTTTAATGAACGCTGCTCATTTAAAAAGCTGTAATTTGTGCAAAGCCCTTAGGAGGTAAGGAGGAACTGCGGGAACATGAATTCCCTAAAGCAGAGTCACAGTCTTTCCAGGTGTGTGACTAAAGGACATCATAAGCCTTATGAGAAACAAATAAAGGCTGTAAATCATCAGAGTGCTGCAGTTGCTCCATCGGGCTTGGTATTCTGATTTTTACTGAACTGTTGAGTCTGTATGTTTGCACTAAACTGTTTTGAATTAGATCAGAAAAAAAATGGAAAGGTCTTAACAGTGAAGGTAAATGTGATCCTTTAATATTGTTGAGGTGCATTTGGCTGGGCTGGGTGGTGCTTTTCTTTTACACATACATCTGTTAGTTCTAGCATCTCTAGATTTTCGTATTTCTTCACGTGATGTGGTAAAGGCAGGATTTGGAAGAAATACTCATTATTATTACCTGCAAATAATACGTTTCTAGCTGGTGGTTCCCGGATTCCAACTACCACATGTTATTAACTATGGCACTGAAAGCCAGTACATTTTCATACTTAACCAAGAGTGTTCTCAGTATGTCTCCAGTGATTCAGATGAATCAACTCATGGCTGCTTCTGTTCAGACTAAAGAGCTGATACAATTTCCTGATATTTTTCAGGCAGGAGAAGCTTGAGCGTGGTATCTAACATAACTCCCTAGCCCTTAGAAGAACCTGTGTTCCCGTGCAAATAAATAACACTGCACAGTGAAAAACAATCCTCTTGTCTTACAACTGAAGTGATGTTTTCAGACTGGTAATCTGCCTTGATAGCAAGTAAATACAAAAGCATGCTGCAAGGAGCTGACTTACACTTAACATTAATGCAATAGCAGAAGATGACTCCAGTTGCGTAGACTTGGACCACATACTGCTCGTCCTCTTCTCAGTGTAAAAGGTCCTAGCAAAGAATCTCAGTGTCCTATAAGGTAAACAGAGGGGTGAATCATGAATGCCCCCCATGGCTGGATGGTACTTGCTTGCACAGAAGTTTTTGTCCTCTCTGTACTGCCATTCTTTTTTTTTTTTTTTTTGAGTGTTGGAAAGTGAGCATTTTGCTGAAAATCAGAGTTCATGTGACTGAAGGAGCATAGAAGAATTTCTAAAGAGTAACTATCTAACTATCTAAAGGAATTTAAAAAGAATTTTAAAAGAATTTTAAAGGAATTTTTTAAAGTAAAGAAAAGACTCTAGCCTTTTCTGGTAGCAGAGAAAAGCTTGGAAAAAAGTCAGACTCACTGCTGAGAAATTAAAAGCATGAGGAAAATAAAAACGGCTATATAGCCACATTTTTGTGCTGGCAGTTCTTGGCTTCCTAGGACTTTTAATAATGACATCTGAGCAAATGGGATTATTTTTATTGCTGTATGATTAGGGAGCTTTAGTTCCATCAAGTGGCAGCAATACCAGTTTGTGCACATTGTTATAGTAACCTGGGTCATTTAATCTCTGCTGTTGCTAGTCACACTGCTACATGCTACATTTAAACCACTTCTAAGTTGTTGTTTCTGTTCCTACCTGATGCCCTTCTGTCTTTCAAAAGTGTTCCCAGTTTTCTTCAACTTCTTTTTCCCTTCTTAGTTTTCAGTCTTTTAATGCTGACCCAGTGGAACACAAGTCTGCTCTCACTGCCCTTTGTTTTTCGTATGACCGAGAGATTGGAGATGGCCGAAGAAAGGAATGAGATAAACTGGGGAAAGAAGGAGTGATGATATCACCAAATTCCCTGACCTGTGAACAGCAGAGGTGTCTTAATGTGTTTTGAGCTGTCCACTGTGTTCACTGTCCTCATTCAGTAGGAAAGACTTTCAGGGACGCTTCTCAAGAGAGTTATGATTGTTATGTTTGAGCTGCTTTGTACCTTCATCGCCGTTTTCTGGCAATAAATTAGAAATTCTGATTATGTGTTCATAAATTTATTCCGGGCCATTTTGGTATAAATTCTAAATAATTAAAACTTGTCTCCACTTCTCATTAGAGTATCTTTGCTCATTTTGTGCTGGGAAAACATACATGGATATAAATACAAAAACATTGAGCTTTTGCTGAAGTCAGTTTTTGAATCATAATTCCTGGAAAAAGAACTTGTCCAAGCAATGGTAATCATTAGGGAAAAAAGTTCTTGAGCAAAGTCACAGTAAAATGTATCGTTAATCATAACACGCCCACATCTAGGCATCATATCACCAGACACTTCACTGGAGGAAGGAACAGTACTGTTGATATTCATGACTCACTATATTCATGGGTTATAAAGTTAAAAGCATCAGCTGTGATCCCATTATGACCGGCATTGTGACACAGACTAGTAGATTTCCCCAAATGGGTTTTTGTTTGGATTACAGCTTATCTTTTAGAAAAACATCCAGTTTTGATTCCACATGTTCTATAAGGGAGCATAAATCACAGCCCTTAATAAATTGTTCCCTTCATTAATTATAAACATTGCTAAGGTCTTCCTGTTAGAAGATAGGCATTATTTTACTCATGGTCTCCCTGAACACTCTGTAGTGCAATCAGAAATGTCTTGTGCTCCCTCCTCTGAGGGTTAGGCTTTGTCTGAAAATTGCAGAGTGATTGGGAGGTCTTTTTGTTTGTTTGTTTTTTACCTTGCATAACCTGTGAGGTTGGAAGATGTTCTGGCTTATGGCTTTAATTACAGTCTGTCTAACTATCTAAAAAACCTTCTCACTCTCTTCCTTCAAGTCTTACCCTTGTGATGCCAGCACACCTGTGGCTGAGAAGAGTAATGCTGATGGCATGTGCATGACCTCCACTTCTCATTCATACTGCTTTCATCTTCTTGTCGCCTGATATTGCAGCCAGCCTTCATGTGTCCAGCTCTTTTCTAAGCTCTCGTTGGAGGCTGTGACCAGGTTATTATTGCTGTTTTAAAACTAGGATATTACCAAGAACATTGACGGCCCCATCTGAGCTGTGCTGAGAGCTTCTGAGCATTAATCAGATTTCCTGATGAAATGGTCAAGGTGAAGTGCCTTGGTTAAGAGTTCTTTTCACAGTTTCAACATAGTTTAGGGCTGTTCTTATATTACCATTCCCACTATGAAATTGGCATGTGCGTTGACATCAGACACATGCAAACTCAGGGTTGGATGAGGACCACTGGCAGCCGCTCGCAGCAGTTCCGAGATGAACCCAGGATCCATGTGGCCTCCAGCCTCTGTTAGTAGGCCGGAATGGTACTTCTGCCAAATCCAGGAATGAGGCATCTGTGTGCAAACCAGAGTGGTGATGGGGGATGCAGCACAGAGATGTGAGTCTGGGTGAGCTCTGCTTTGGAGACGTGCCCTTAATTATGCTGCAGGTTTGGGCAGTGCTTCTGTAATAGCTGGCTGTCAAATAACCTCACAAAGCTGTGATCTTTTCTTTATCCTTTTTGAGACGCTAATTGGTAAAATAGATGTCGGTGCTAACGCGCTGATAAACACATGAGCCATGTTGTTACTTCGTTGCTGAGATGTTCACAATTCCTTAATTGAAGGCATGTATTTCCTTTGGGTAATTTCTGCTTGGCTGACTTACTCAGCAATGCTCTGTCCACGTGTGTTTCCTGAAGTTATCAGACATAATACGAAATACTGCTTTATGCACATCTATACAAAGTTGGAAGGTGTAGCAAAGCATGATGGTTTCCAGTGAGCAAAATACCAGGATGGTATGAAGGGCGTTTCTGGGTAGAAAAACAAGACTCTTTCCATGCCCTCTGTCTTGGGGTGACTCTATCATGTGTATCCCCTATCATGCTCTATGCCCAAAAAGTAATATTGTGCCTTTTCTGTGCCTTTAAACTGAGCTTGAAAAAAAATTTCCTTTTTCCCGAAACCTGTGGGGGGAAGGGTGGTTGCAACCTGGTTTTCTCTCAGGGGCTATATTACTAGATTTTGGCCAAACTGGCACACCCTCATAGAACAACAGAGAGGTCCCACTCAGGTCCTGTCCAGGTCAAGCTGATTTATCCTTTTGCAAGCTGGGTATTTTCCCTTGTAGTCAACAATGTGAATAATGATGGTCCTTGGTTAGGAGAAATGTCAGCCCTTGGACTGTGGTGTGGGTGTGTCAGGTTCAACAATCAGCAAACTCTTGAAGTAGTCTTGGCAACTTTCCTATATAGGTTGTGATGAAAATTAGGTAGTACTGTACTCCTTTCTTTTCAGAATCTGAGATTCTTAAGCACTGGATGTTAAGTTAGTGATTGGATTGTCCTTCTAGTGTATATTCTGTTTTTCCCCTTGATGGGACAATGACAACCTCAAATCTGCCATTTGTTGAATACTTGAAATTTATTATTCAGATCTGAGTGTATATACATCAGTAACATCTAGATCTGTACGTCCTAGAAACAGGTGTCAGGAACCACTTCTGAGTGTTTCACTTTAAGCATCAGGATTCCAGCATTTTTCTTTTAAGGGCCTGTGTGATTCCTAAAAACAATGAGCTCTGCTTTCCATACATCTGGAGCTGGTCCAGATCTCTGCTGTTGTCCATGTGCAAACTGCCCCTCACCATTCCAGAAGAGAGGCCGATTCCCACGTTCATCCCACTTGCAAACAGCAAAACAACTTGGTTTTTCTTCAAGTGGCTTTTTTTTCAGCGAGTGACTTTTTAATGGTACACTTATATCCTTGTATTCACAGAATTGTGCAGAGTTCATGATGATTCTGAAGTGGTGCTGTGATTATGAGTTTAATTTTATTTGCCTTTTAATACTGCTAAGAGGATTTTTTTTTCACCTGTGATGTAAGAAATGTTAAATGCTATTTGGTGAAAATACATTTGTTATTTATAGGTAAATCCAATTATTTAGTTAGTTAATGGATCTTAAAAATAGCTGTAAGAAATGGTCATTCATATATTTGCCAACAGCTGATTGCTATTTCCCTCCTGAAAAACATCCATTGTGCTTGATTTGTGGGTATTCAGCTTTGTGAAAGGAAAGCCAGACCTGTTAGCATAGCTTTATCTTGCATGTCACAGAGAACAGACAAATCAGTGCTTATTGAGCCACCCTGTAATTGCATTAGTCTGTAAACTTCTGGTGGCCTGGTTTCCTCTCTTATTAAACGGAATGAGAAGGGTTGGAGACATGCTTGGATACTTGCACTTGTAGATTAGACATTTCCTTTTTTGGAAGTTGGCTTTACTGGCTTGGGTTTTTTTCCTTAAAAACCAGACATGGCTTTGGTCTGGTGTTATTTTTTGTTCTGCCAGAAAACTGTAATGCATTATGCAAAAATGTTCATTTGTTCTAAGCTAAGATTATTTATAGGTCAGAGTTCTCACATGATGAGTACTGCCAGTTTTAGGTCCTCATAAGGAATACGAATTCAGTTTTGAGATTAGCTGTTGTATTTCTTTTTCTAGTTACAGTAACTAATTTAGGTCCCTGCCTCATTTAGAATGTGTCAGTTTTGATAAATGATATTCACCTCACAAAACTCTGCTGTCTGTCACTTTGTGAGTTACAAAGTACATAAAAAGAAAAATAAAATACATTTTCATCTTCCTCATAAAAGTTCTTTTTGAACACCAAGTTCTTGTTAACCTGTCAGTCAGAAGGGGAAACCACCAAATGAACATGTCAGTCAGGGCGGGGAGGAGGTAGGGGGCAGGCGGGGATTGCTGCAATGTTTATGTTGTGTGAAAATCAGCTTGAGATTTTTCCCAGCATCCTGAGTTTCTAAGCTCCTGCATTAAAACCAGGGAAGCCAATTGGGGCCAATAAAGCTAGACAGGTGCTTAAGCATTTTTTAGGAGCCTACAGCAAGGGGAAGGAGTTTTAGGCAAGGGGAAGGAGTTTTTAATGGGATGCCACAGGCACTCGTGGCTGCTTCAGCTGAGAGCTGCCTCTCCCCCAGTAGCTTCCCCAGGCGCTGTGGCTGCTCCCAAGAAAGTAAACAGCCGAGGTTTGCCCCAAATCTGTATGACCTGTTCAGACCAGAGCTAGGCAAACACCAAACAAACGGCTTGTACTCCAAACCTTAGGCATTCAGCCTATACGTAATTACAGTTCCAGTCATTTTACAGTATGTATTAATAGTGCAAAACAAATCTTGATGTTAACTCTTTCCAGCAAGCTAAAGCCCTGTTTATTACCCAATCGTTCAGAGAAGCAGCAGTTAGAAATAAAAGCGAAGCTGATGTATGGTCTAATGCTGTGATCCTGGAAAGGCGGATGGTGTCCTTGGAGTGCTCCATGGTTACACTATTGGTCTTTTCTAAGGGTATCTGTTCAGCTGTGGAAGGAAGAAAGATCAACACAAAACGCGAAAAAGCAGCATGAGTGTTTAGTTTGGTGGACAAAGGACGGCTGTCATAAGAAGTTTTTCACAAGCCCCACACTGTATCTTATCTGTCTTATCTGACAGCAATCCTTGCCCTCCCTGTGGTTGTGTGCAGAAAGGTTGTCTGTGGGGGAAAAGGTTTCAAAGTGGACGAATGTGTCAGAATTTCATGCTGGAGTAACAATCTTAGAACAGGAGGTGTGAGTCACATGGTTTCCCCTGTTGGTGGCTCCCTTTCAGTTGGTAATGCTCCACAAGTAATTCACAGAGTGGTAATCCAGCTCTTCCTCCCAGAGTTTGGAGCTGCTCTGCCTTTCCCCCTGAACCGTGTTACAATTTTGTGTGAAATTTTGGGCGAGTTCATGATATATATTGCAGGAAAGGAAAACTACACTAGAGGCAGAGGAAGTGTTGTCACAGAACCATTCACCAGCAGCTGCCAGGTAAAATCTCAGAGCCTTTACAGCATCTTGGGTGCAGTGTCATACTAAGGCATTAATGTCCTGCTATCTAATTCACAAGTTTGTTTCCTTGTAACTAGTCAAATATTTCACATGCTGCTTAATGCTTGTTATTTTTTCAAGCATTTCTCCGGTTTTAGGTTGTCTCAGTTTGATGACCGCCTTAATTTTACGCAACCGCCATGGTTTTGTAAAAGGAACTAGGAGGGTGGTCTGCTACGGAAAGTATTTTTTAAAATACTAATTGAGAATACTCTGTGAAATTAAGGTATTTCCTGGCATGTTGTGAAACACCTAGGTGCCTACAGTGTGGTTAGAGGTATGTGTATGGTGGGACTAGAAATATGCAAGGTGTTGTTCTCCCCATCATCCCTGTAACAGCAAAAGAATGACAGAAAGGCTTTATGGGTTTCTTCTTGTGCCTGCACTTTCCAGAGTCCATCCTTTAATACATGAAATTGCAGTGCCATCCCATGTTTCTCCAGCTGCCTCTGTGCAATTTTTCATGCAGGAGTACAGACTGGGAACATAATTCGAGCTGGGCAGCCTTTCATTTGCTTAGAATTTGCCATGAGATAGCGTATAGTGTTATGTGCATAGATGCAAGAGATGAAGCTCAGCATGAAGTCATCCTCAGGCCCCACAGAGTTACCACAGTGGGAACTGCTCCCTGTCTGTTTCCCTCTAGACATGTAGATATAGATAGATATAGATGGATAGATGGATAGATAGATGGATGCACACCAGATAGAGGAAGGGATGAGCTTGTTCTCCGTGCGGGTGTGATTACTGCAATTCCCGAGTGTATGCTGCAGCAGAGAGCTTCTCACTGCTCCTACAGACAACTGTAGACAGAGGACACAGACTAGAAGAACATTTGCAATTACTTTCCAAAACCCTGCATTCTTGTCGTTGTTAGAGCCCCTAATTTGCTGAGCAGTTGATTTGAGCCCAGGAAATCATTATGGGTTGGTTTTATTGTTGCTATTATTGTAATAGGAGGAGGGAATTAAAAACAAATGCCTCAGTGCTGATGTTTGACCTGAGTGCGAGACTGATCTGTAAACCCAGATTGTAGCGGAACACTTGGAAAAGGCCAGGCAGGAGGACTGCTGGGCAGTTGATGAGCTGTGTTTCAGCATTATGCTCTGAGTGGGAGCCGTACACAGAACCTCAGTGGAAGCCGACTTGGGCAGAGGCAGGGTGAATGGGCTCAAACCACAGGATGTTGCTATTACAAGATGCTACACGGAAGGAATATGGCTTGATGCACTTAGCATGACCTTTTTTATCAAGATGCAAGTAGGAAGTGGATAGAAGAAGCCAGAGGAAGAAGAGGAACAGCTGGGACTGAAGAGAAAGCTTGAAGAAAACCAATGATCAATAGCAGGAAGAGAAAACATTCTGGAAAAAATCTCAGAAAAGAGAAATTTCGGACACACAAGTTGATGTGGGTAATCATAATTGCAAGTTCTCCAGTCTGCAAGAGGCAGCAGCTCCTGTTTGTCTCTCAGCAGTTATGGTCAAAGAAGGCCTCTGGCAGATGTCCCCCATGGAGCATCTGTGATACTCAAGGCTGGCCAAGAGGAAGTTCCTCTTAAGTGACAGCAATGATGGGAGGCCTCATGTCACTGATTGTTGTCTCAGGGTCTGGCTCATAGTTGGCAAGTGGTGAACCTCTTCATTAATAAATGTAACTTGAAGATGTAGCTTACATCAGTGCACCCAGTGCTCATGCCCCACACAGATGGGGCAGAGCACTTGGAGGGTAGGCTCCAGTAGCCAGGGAGCCACTGTATCTCTTCTCATCTGTTGTTCCAAGCAGTGTGGACTGCTGCAAGTGCATTTGCTATGTCTTGCAAGCAGAGGTAGTGAGCGTAAGATTAGCAGTATAGCAATATTTGGAGAGGTAATTAGCAGTATATGGAGCGCTTCAAAATGAAAATGGTGTGTTCACAGTGTATTTACAACTGCTGCAATATCTTTTTGTCTTGGCAAAAGATGTAGACAAGTCTTAGTGTGAAGGAAAATCAACCGTGTAAAAAAAAAAAAAGAAAAACAAAAGAAAAAGGAGATAAACAGTTGCCCCAGATAATTCTGAGATTAGTAAACTTTCAACCAATAGCACAGTGTTTGTATAGTAAGATTTGAGGTCTGTCAATACTTAACAGTTTGCACTGTCTGTGTATAGGGCCTAATTCATATGTTGAGTCTCTAATGACAAGAAACTGACAAATATGGCAACACTGCCCAGTAGGGTATCAGCAACAGTCCTAAAAGCTCTCTATTTCAAACAAGAATACAGATTTACAGAGAGCTCTTCACTATCAGATCTTAAATGAGGAGAAGTAATTTTGCAGGAGGAGAATTTTTAAAAAATGAAAATCGTGTCATTAAGAAATCATGTAATGCTCTTATCAATAAAAATAGGCTTTTCCACATATGCTATGAATTAATCAGCTATCACACAAGTAAAAGTTAGCTGTAGCGATCTCTTTAACAAGGCTTTGGTATTACACATCTTTTATTCAAATTGGTATTTCCTTTAAAGTGCACATAAGTTTCACAGTCTCAGACTTCAAGATTAAGTATGTGCAAACCTGTATGCACGTGCGTTGACTTTCAGAGTGCCTTACTTTTTCTTCCATTTATGTGAACTTGAGCATCTACGTTGTCCTAGGACAAGTTGTGCTGCTTGAGAATGTCTTGTGTTTGTGAGGGCTTTCTGCCTCACTATGTTAAATCTCCTTCAGTATTCTTCTTCACCTCCCCCTCCAGAATGTGAAAGACAGTTCAGATGTTTCCAACCCAGCATTTTTTAAATAAGAAAATATTATTGCATCAGGAGGAGTATGCTTTTAGTGGAACATGGTGCTTGTTTCAGTGCATTTACTGTCAGCAAGCTCATTCCTGTTCTCTCCTGTTTAATTTTATAGTTGAATCTTGTGTCTCAGAAAGAAGTGGAATTTCAGGGAGATCCTGAATTTCGCGGGAATTCATGTTGTTGTATTGCATTTCACTGGCTTAGAGAGAAATTAATTATTTGCACTGATTAACTGAAGAATGAGCTAAGTTTTAATGCTGAATTTATGTAGGATATTATGCTGCAATTGTATCTACACTTCTTTGCACATTGCCATCAATTCAGTGAAGCTTAGTTTTATAGCAGGGAGATATTAGAGGAGATTTATAATGACTTGGAAGAGAAACCAGCTTGACACAAGCTTATCGGTAAGACACTACTGGAAAAATTTAAGTAATTGCCTCTAAATGCTAGAAAATCAATGTGATTAGGGAATGCACGTTTGTGTTTCTTTTGTAGTTAAAGATGCCTTAATATTTCGTGAAATGTGATTGCTGATTTGATTAAGCATCACAGTTCTTATTTTTGTTTGTGTGGAGTCTTGCTGGATGGCATCATCCTCCGCTGGCAATAGATGTATGTCTAAGACTTAAAATGTGAGCAGTAGACATCTTCCTTGTGTTTGCATTTCCCACATCTTTCTTGAGTCATAGGAAAGCAAGAATATGGACTTCTTGAAGGTTTTTATGAAATGAACTTAAGCTGTGTTTTTAGACCAGAAATGGCCTGCCTGCACCTCCTAAGCTGTGTTCAGCAGTTCTTCAAGGAAAATGCAATTATTTGAATCCTGAGCTCTTGCGAAGTTTAGCCTCAGAAGTTGCTGCCTGTCCAGGAGAAACTTAACATCAGTTGGCCAGTCAGCATCGTTGTGGTGCTATGCAGGATTCTCTCTGAACACTCTGCTGGTGCTGGGTGATGGTGAAGGGGGGCAGGGGGTTCGGGATTTGGAGTGAGAGGGAGGAAATCAGGGGAGAAGAGTCTGGAGGATCTTCTCCCTGACATAAAGTAATTTTATTGCTGCTACTGTTGTTGTTCCATAAAGAGAGCTACCCTATTAAGAAAAACAGCTACCCTATAAATGAAGCAAGTGAATTTTTACAGAATAAAGTTGGGTGTGTTTTGACCAATTTGCCAGTATTAAGTGTAGGAGAAATAACAGCTGAGTAATTACAGCAAAAGAAGCATTAAATGCAACTTGAAACACACACATATTTTTTAAGCTTGGGGCTGTTTGACATTTTGTAGTGTTAGTCTTGGTTTGTAGTAGACTGGTCGTAATCAATTTATGTTGATAAGCTGTCCTGTGCTTCTTACTGGTCTCCTTTAGGTAGATGGCAGATAGCAGTGGGTGCTGTTATTGCAAACAAGTGCTCTTTTTTGTTCTAGACGGTTGAGATCTCTCCCTTCCAATCTTCTGTGTATGTGCTTAGTTAAGGTACTGTGTCTGTTCCAAGCTACAGCAACTCTGCATCTAGAAGAACACCATATGGGAAAACGTTTGACTCCACAAAGACATTATGCTTCCCGTAACTCTGAACATTCCTCTCTGTTTTGCTAGTGCAGGACATGTAACTTTGCAAGATGGCACCAGAGTTAAAAAGCTTAAGATTTTGGCCGAATTAATAGAAATTAGCAAACATAACTCCAGCTTGCAAGACTGGGAGTCTGGGAGTTACCTAAACATTTTGTTCTGTTTAAAAACAAACATTTTTCTATCAGCTTTTTTAAAATTCCTGAGGATCTTTGTTTCCAACCACCTTATCTAAACAAATCAAAACAAACACTGTGCACAGGTTCCTTGCTGCCACAATAAATTGCTTGTTTTAACTGGGGTAGTTGTGGACTCATTTGGTTTTGGATGTTTTTCCTTATCTTTTGTGTTTGCCTGAGAAACAGCCTCAGCATGTAGGATGACAGGTCATCTCAAATGCTAACAACATTTAAAATAATTCCAGAGGAAGCTTCTTTGAATTATCTTGTGTTTACGGAGAGGCAAAAGCCTGCGCAGGACCATTCCCATCGGGCAGCTGATAGAAGACTGCTCAGTTATCCCTTTTGGTGTCCGTGCACACCTCACACATAGAGCACAGAGCAGCTAAAGATGGCTTGCAGCAGGGCAGAGTGGCTTCCTACTGTGAGCACAGGTCAGGCCAGCTTGGGGTATCTCACCTTGAACACTAAGGAGGCACTCATCTGCTTGCGTACCCCTCCAGTGAGAGATGCTTAAGTGAGCTTTAGACTTTTAAACCACAGAAGAGTGGAGGTGAAGAGTTTACTGCGAAGTGCCTGTGGTACATGGCCACAGGAACCACACTGAGTGGTGACAGTGGTCGCATGTGACGTCACAGGCTGCGGAGTTTTCACCCACCTCAGTACCCACAACAAAAGCGTGTGGGTAAGACGGCACTTTTGAGAGGTACTGAAAAAGTGGAGAAAAGACAAGAGGAAGTCCTTCCCCCACTAAATGGCTTGCAACAAACCTAAGTAGTTTTTCATTTCAGATTCCTTGTTTGCATGTGAGAGCAGGTGAGGAGATGAACAGCTCCTTAGATACTAACTGTCAGTATCGGAGGAAAAGTAGTAAGTGGGGTGCTGTATGACCTTTCTCACTTGTTTTTCCAGCCCTCATCTTTTCATTACACGTAGCATTCTCAGCTGATTGGCATTTATGGCTCCATCCCTGGTAGTTTTGACAAGGTATTTTTTGTTTGCTGTGCTGGGAGTAGTAAACATGCCACATGCCACTTCATTTCTGAATGGAGAATGCCCCTAAAGCCTCAGTTTTCAGAGCAGTCAAGTGTGAACACATCTTTTAATAAGTTTTACCTGTTCAGCATGCAAATACAAATGAAGACCAGTTTTAGCACTGGAAATAGACTTCAATCCAAATGGCATCGAGAGAGGGCCTCCAGATATTCTTTGGGTTGTGTTGAACTCTTCGTTTTCACCAGGGTTAAAGGTTTCCTACTTATGTTACCTAGCCCAGCTGCCAGGGTGAGTAGACATTTATGTAAGTACAAGTACAGACTGGAGGCATTTTTTTTCCTAAGAAGCTGTAGTCTTTTTCTGTCATAAGAACACACAGCCCTGACAGTAAGCGGTGTCAGAGCCTTGCCACGTGAAAGTGGCAGCAAAAAGCAGCTGCACTGCATCTCCTCACTGCAAATCATCCAGAAAATGCAAAGCACTAGTGAAATGTAAGAGCCCTCTGCTCCCCCATCAAGGTTTAATGTGACAATTTCCTACTGGAATTTATTTTGGTGGCCAGCCTTGGGTAATTCATGCTGAGCAGTTATTCTCCTGCTGCTACAGTGGCAGTCAAGACTTTGTCTGAAACATGGGTTTCAGGTGGGGGGTTCTCTCCGGAAGGGAGAGGTTTGAGGTGTGAGTGTGCTGTCCATACTGCCGATCTCAGAAACTGGTTTTATTTCTGTCTCATTGGTTGTCTCATACTGTTCTTCTTCTTAAGAACAGCAGGTCTGGTTACAGCACCAGGGGAAATTAAACTGACAGAGCCAATTTGTACTCATAAAATAAATAAAAGTGGCCTTTGGGTTTAAAGCGTGTGATTTCCTCAGAAGGAGGAGGAAGAAAAATTAAGATTGCTCACCAGATTAAATTCTTTGTAATTGCTTGTTTTCAAATAGCCCCTAAACATGAGGAAATATCCAGGAAGACTATTTATTTTTAAAAAGTATTTGTTGCAAAAAGGAGTTCTGTCAAACTGCCTTCGCTGGCTGTTAGGAGTTGTCTCTGCCAAAAATGGAAAATTAGCTTGTGAGCAAGCATGATTGGACTGGCATCATGCTTGGAATCCATGCTGGATAGGCTCAGAAAACTGCGTCCTCTCTCTTGAGATGGGCTCCTTGCCTCTCTTCATCCTGGTGGGGCCATGCAGAGAGGTCAGAAATGTTTTACCTGGAGAGAAGGCTGGGGAATGGAGCAATTCACTTAAAAGTGAAAAAGCACAGAACCAGCCAGTGACAGGCTGGCATTAAAAGCCTTACCGTATGTCCTGTATCTTTGTTGTTTTACTCTGGTTTCTTGCACATGATACCCTCTGATGTTCACCACCCATATTGAATCCTCTGCTGGTTTGGTAAGGGTAGATTTGTAGAGGAGGTATTAAAAATGAGAAGAAGATCCTTAAAATGTTCGGTAAATTCCAGTAGCTGCATGTTTAAGTGCCAGTTTTGCTTCAAGCAGACAGCCTTTTGGGGCACTGTTCATTTTACAGTCCCAGACAGAGGTGTCTGTGGAGATTATAATGTAGTTTGAAAATAATGAGCAGAAATGGTGACCCTGGGCCCATCAGACCTTCTCTCACATGCAGGCGACTTTGCTGTCATACAGAGGAGAACAGTAACACTTCTTCCACTGAGGTATGTCATGAAAAGACTGCTGATACAGAAGGGGGTAAGGGAAGAGTTTTGATACTTGTTTTTTCTTCTGCTATTGCACATCTTGAATTTAAGTCATATAAGGGTGCTAGTCCGACAGACTCAGAAAGTCAGGCAAGGTATTTACTCCCTGAACAGGAAAGGGATGCACTAGAGGATTTGTTTTGTTTATGTTAAGCTTGTGTATACTTTCCATGAAGAGGAACACTTTATTTTTTTCCTTTACTTCCACCTCCCCTCTTTTTTTTTCTGTTTTTTTTTTTTTTCCCTGTTTCCCACATGTTAAAAGAGCAAAATTAGCCCTTTACAAGGTTGTTACAATGACCCTGTTGTTCAAGTGGTGCAGTTACTTGGGAACTGGTGTGGGAAGGTGTATGGGCTGGTAGGGAAGCGCCTGTGGTCTGAGGCACCGGAAAAGGCTTGTGCTGTAATTTTGTTACTGCTTAATCGGAAGATACAACGCTGCAAATCACTGTTTCTGCTACATTTTTAAAGAATTTGTGTTGAACCAAAACCGGAAGTTGAAACCAGCTGCTAAAATCTGGTATGTTCTCTCCTGGAAACAGTCATAGCATAGCTTGTGCCCTACATTCAGTGCCTCATCATGTGTCACGAAGAGGATACAAGTGGCATCTTCTTCACAGAGGAGGGCTGTGTCAGGTTGAAGATGTCTCTGAAAGCGAAGGCCCTGTCAGAGAACATGGTGCCACCTGCGTGTTTTTCTTTGACTGGTTGAGCTCTTGCTTACACACCTCATCTGCCTCTACAGGTGGCCTCTTGGCATGGGCAGAGCAGCCGTGTGGCCATTCAGCACTCACATTCCATATGACCTGCCACGCTGAGAGACAAATTTGGCTGCAGACTTGAGGATCCTCAGAGCTGCAGAAAAAAAATAGGAGTTGCCTGCTTACACTGACATTTCATACACACAGATTTAGCCATGAAACCCAGCGTGCTTGGATGTAATGTGCATTTGTGCTGCAAATTTGGGAGACTAGGGTCTGAAGCAGTAAATCACATTGTAAGGGTCCTTTTTTTCTCAGATGCTGAGGCCAGCACTCTGTCTTTTGTAATCTTGTCCTTGATGTCTCTAGAAGATAATATTTGCTGATTATTCAGCAGATCTCTAATACTAATACAGACTCTTTACCAGAGAAAAGCATTTCAGTCTTTGTAGACCTACTTCATTTCAGTATGGCATGATGTAGGGGACCCAGGGGCTTACTGCTTATAGTCGTGGGAAGAGTTGGTTAAAAATTCAGATATGTCAAGAATGTTTGCACTTCAGAAAGTTAAAAGGAGTAATTTTTAAGTATTTTGGATCACTTTGAGTAAGATTTCTTCGTTTTTATTTGTTTCTTGATCGTTCAGCTGTTTCAAATTTCTCTTTGAACTTTTTGTTTCGACCAAGAAGACCACAATTTTTATTTATTTTTTTCAATGAACTTCAGGTTCTTTTGGGTGGGACTGCTGCTTTAAGGGGAGAAAAAACCCCAAACAATAAAGAATAATTAAAACCCAAACTTATTTTCAGTTGATGGCAGTGGTGAGTCTGAATTCCTGAGGGGGAAAAAGATTGTTGGTTTATCTGAGGCCAGGAATAGCAGAAAAGGGTTTTGGAGGGTGTATCTGCTGCCTTTGCTACTAAGCTGCACTGCTGTACTGAACACACTTCATTACCATTAGCCCATTCATTCTTGCAACATACCAATGTATTTTCCAAAACTGGCTGGTATGAGAAACAGGTCATTAAAAAAAAAAAAAAATTATATAGTGCAACTCTTTCAGGGCTCAGTGAAAACTGAGCATTTGCACATCAAATGGACAACTCCCATGAGTCTGTATCAAACAAGAGTCTTGAGCTCCATCTCCTGCACACCTGGGTAGTGCTCCAGTTACAGCTCTGTCCTCCAGTGACCTCCTGGTCGTGTGGGGCTTTAGATGGCTGGTGTCAGGGAGAGTACGGAAGATAAATATCTTGTGACCTTCCGCTCCTTCAGTGACCACAGGTGAGGCAAGGTTACCTAAACTTTATGTTGAATCAATAATCAGCTATAGAAATTGCATTTTAAATCTGTTTGCACTTAAATAGAGTATTTTATTTCTCCGTGGGACACTTCCCTTTTCGTAGTGTAAAATTCTGGGATGATCCAAGGGAACAAAATAGCTAATACTGTAAAATCGGTAACTGCTTATTAAAATATCTGCCCCTCTACTGTGCAGACATTATGGGAAGTGTTATGTGAAGGCACACAGTATTATCTGTCACTTTAGGCTCACCAAAGGCACTCTTAGCTTAGGACAGGGATGTTGAGTGCCTTTTTTTTTCTGGTGAGAACCTTATTTACATTCTCTTTTCACAGATTCATTCAACAGGTGACAAAGAGTTTCTAACCTACCCATTTTAAAAATGTAAAAGCTTGACTTGCCTCATTTAACGTGGCTCAGGCAGATTGTGGAGCGTCTGGTGAAGTGACCTACCACTGTCTTCAAGCGTTCTCCTGTCAAAAATATCACTTTCGTTTTCATCATTGCTGGTAAAGAATGGCTGTGCCTTCCCTTTGCTGATGCCCTAGAAGTAGTAAGAAAGCAAGTCAATATCTTAGGTAATTCCCCAGATGAGTAAAATTTGCTTGAGCTATGTCATCTGTAGCATCATGTCTGACACTAAATTCAAGCTATTTTAGCCCAAAGTCCAGAGGGCCTTTGCAGGGGGTGTCTGGTCAGCATAGCTCATGTTTTTAGCTTAAACTATCAAGCCTCCAGGAAACTTAATCCAGGGATACTCAAATGTCACTAGCCCACAGGCAGCAGTAATGAACAGGTATCGTGCTGTAGAAAACGTGCTGCTTTTTTTCTCCGTCACCCTACTAAATTTGGGTGGGGGGTTTTTGTTTATTTGTTTTCATGGGTGGGTTGTTGTTGGGCTGTTTTTGCACACCTTGTATCCAGTTGTTTTCCTTGTGACTGGTACTTTCCATACAAGCTGTGGCACCCCTACCCTGACCTGAGTCTTCTGAAACAGCTTACCAAAGGTGGCCTAAGCACTTCAGTTAACATTTCAGCCTCCCCCGTGGAAAGAATATAGTCAAGCCTTTTTTTGTTTCCTGATAGGTGAAGATTACTGCTAATTACCGCTTGGAGCTTGTGTCTTTCACAGCAGCCCTTCATGTAATTGCTGTTTTTTAGTACTAAGCCAGCCACATGCTGTGTTGTTGGGCTGTGGCTCTCCTCGCCAGCCCCTTTCCACCCTCCTCCCCCCAAAAAAACACAGCCAAAAAATCCAAACAAAACCCAAAAAAAAACCCCCCAAAAAACCCAAATCAAAACAAACAAACCAAACCAAACCAAAAACCCAACAAAAACACACACCCTCCCCCCCCAAAAAAATGCAAAGAAAACCACAAACAAAGAAACAAACAAAACCCCCCAAACAAACCTAGCCACAAAAAACCTACAACAGTAAACTCCTGCTTATGCTAGCTGAAAACAGAGCTTTAGGTCTGTTGCCAACACGCTGCTTTTGAAACTATCTCTAAGGAGGTGGCTCCCTTACAGGTTAAGTGAAGTCATGCTCTTTCTAAGTGGTGTGAACTGGCATTTTCCTTGTAAAAGAGACGCTTTGTGTGAACGGACTGAGGGTATGGGCTTCTTTTTTTTTTTTAAATAGCTCTCCCTTAGCCTGTGATGTCACCGTAGTGTAATGAGCTGGGGAAGGAATTTGACTTAACAAGCCAGAAAAAACGAAGGCCTTTGTGGAAAACAACATTTTCGGGGTTTGCATCAGAGTTTACAGAGAGAAAGGCTTAGCTGAGATTTCTGACCTGCCGCATGTTAGCTATCACATTTAGTCTTTATCATTCTGTACTGGGAGGAGTGTTTAGAATACCGTTTTTCGAGATGATATTTGTGGAATTCTTTGCTCTGTAGCTGGTTTGTTCGTTGTAAGCTGTAGTGAAATTTACTGCTTTCTGCTCGGTGTAATACAGGAGGATATTTATCCTAAGGAGAAAAGCTAATTTTCTATATCCTGTGCACATAGTAACTAGGAGAAGAACCCAGCACATTCAGTGTCTATATTCTTCAGACAGCACTTGCAAAGTCTTCTGGCTGAGTTTTTAGTTACTCTGAAGGGGTACATTTACCGCTAGTGGAGTGTGTTATCCTTCTTGACACTGTAAAGCAAATTTTAGTTCATAAAGCGGCTTTCAAGGTGTCTGTTTAGCTTCGTCTTTTAGTTGTTTAACACTGAAGGAAATTAGGCATAGTACTGTGAGCAGTCACATTTAGCAGCAACAGCATTCCTGAATTTTATAGCATTTGATGTGCGCTTTGATACTTAGTTGATACCTCTGTGCATGCACCAGGATAGCACATTCTCTAACTCCTGAGAACTGAGGAAAGGTATTTTTGGGGAAAGTATCTGGAAGCCAAGATGACTTGCTCTTTCCTTCTAGCCTGTGCTTTGGCTTTTATGTACACAGGCTCCATAGCCAAAGTCTCATGCAGTCAGTTCAAATACTGAAAACCAAGCTATTGCTTGTGTGATGTGCTAGTAAACAATACTCTTTTGAGAAGGTCTGGTCTTTCGCCCTCTCTAAAGCAATTTGATCTGGAATGTGTCAAACTTCTGTTTCTACAGAAATGTGAGGTGCTGCTTGCTGTTTAATGCTGAGCCTTTTTATGACTGTTTAAAATAGCTCCAAGCAAGCATTTCCTATTAAACAGCAAATTGTTTGAGAAATACAGCAACTCTTAATAGAACAGCTTAGTTGGCTTTAGTGATCTTGCCAACAATAAATGAATTAACCACTGTTTATTTCCATTTTCTGTAATTAGGTAAAAAAGAACCCACAGCTGAGGGACTGGGCAATCTGAAGGAGTTTTAAAGCAGAGCATTATATGAGCTGGAATAGCCAGTTTAGTTAGTACCATTTTCCTCCACCATTATCTTAATTCTCCTTGTGCCGAAAGAGCAAGTGATGAATGCCTTAATCAAGTCATATCCTAATGTAGTCCAGATGTGCTGTAGGTCATTTTAATCTGTGCCTTTTCAGCAGGAAGAGAAAGAATAAGGAGTTTTTGCTTGGAAGAGTTGGAGGGGAGCAGGGGCAGAGGGACAGGAAGTGGTAGGTGCTGAAAGGAGATGTCCCAGAGATTTCTCAACTACCTTTTTCCCAAATAAGGAATTTTCTAAAAAATCCTATGCAAGTCTCACTTTTAATGAAGTATTCTCCTGCAGGAGATAGTGAGATGACTGAAATGCATAGTTTTTGTTATGAGCAAAGCATGGATGAAGTTGCTAACTGTTCACAACCCCAGACTCACATAGTACGTCATATTTATAGCCTAGGGAAAGCAATGGCATGTGGAGAATTTAGCAACATCCTCTTTCTTACAGACTGTACACATTTGGCCTCTCACTAGCAAAACTGTTTTGTAGACTCTGTAGTCTGACTTTCTGTTAAATATTACTTATTTGCTGGATATTTATTGAAATGGTGTGTCAAAGTCCAACATCCTGGCTACACTGGATTCATCGTTTAATGATAGCAAGTTTCATTTTGTGGGTATGTATCTTTGAAGGGGGATTTTTCTAAATACACGGTCCAGCAAATTAAATTATGTGCATGCCCTTACAGGAAGAACCTTGCGAATTGCACTCCACTAGAGTTACAAGGTTTTGGCTCTTATATAAAATCTTCAGCTAAGATCTCCAAATGCTGTTTTCTCCGTGGTCTGTTTCTGGAAAAAGGGACTGGGAGTGAAAGCATTTTTGTGTGGTAGTTCCCTGATGGGTGCTGGGCATAGTGACGTGCTGGAGAGCGTGACTCAGGCAGGGGAGGTGATGTGCCAGGCTCTTGTTGGGAGTGGCTTCTCTTCCCACGGCTGTGCGTAACACAGCTGATGGCGGAGACCTCAGTTATATGCTTGGACCACCATCATATTTCTCCCCCTCTTCACTTACATAAAGTGATTTTTGAGCTAGCACTAGGCTGGGTATCCTCTTTTCTCATGTCCTTTCAGTTTTCTTTTTGTAATGTCCCAGTCATGAGCTTTTGCCTGAGTCTGGAGGTAGCAGCCTAAAATACATTTTGGGTAGAGCTAATTCTAAATAGGGGCCTTTTAAAGCCACTACATGTTCTCTCTTAACAGAGTTTTAGAGGTCTCTAGCTTTAAAATAACTCCATTTCCTTGAAAAACTGGGAAGAAAGCAATCTGTAGGGTGCTTAAGCCAGCTGGCTGGTTGAGCCCTCGGACTGTAACCTTCCCAAGGCTCAGTGCTTGCAGTGAATAAACATTGTCCTGTTCTTTGTGCTCCTGGCAGAGCAGGCTACGACTGGGTGAGACACACTGCACCATGTGCGGTTACGTAGGCATACCTTCATTTAAGGAGATTTTGTTGTGATGGGTCTTAATCTAATGGATGGGAGCAGCTGTAACAAGTCCTGCTGGTAAAGACAAAACATCAACAATAATTCTTAACCTTCTTCAGCTGTCAAAGAAACAGATGTTTGGCCTTACATTTCTAAGCATAATTTGTTCCTTTAGCCCCATAAAGCCTCTGTGGCAGTACTCCTGTCAAAATCCAGTAGGTATTGAACAGCCGTGCCTTTCAGAAGTGCAGCAAGTATTAATTAGGCTTTAGGAAGTCGTTAAAAGCAGTATGACCTCCAGCAGTTAACATTTGTGAAATAGAGAATTGAAAGTGAAAAATCTTAGTCTTTATTGACAAAGGTTTGTAGGTGGTTGCTTCAGTTAAAGCGTTCAATTCCTACTCTATTGCCCTTGAAAGTAACTGGTGAAAGAACTCCAGCACAGAGATCGTGTATCATTTTTCAGAAAATGCAGTTTAGGCTGCCATTTATAAAAAAAATTTACCGAATTGCACCAGCTGCTGAAAGACTCTGTATCCTCAGAAGACTTTAATACTAATACATCTCAGAAAGCCTATTTGTTTGTTTAAGGCAGGTTTATCTCTGTTCCTCACATCTATTAAAGCAGGTTTTCCTAGCAACCATAAGATCTGCTCAGAGAGCAAGTGAACTGCATGGCCTTTTGTCTCCTTTTACTGCCTTCCTCCTGCCCCTGCCTAACCCAGATTCCTTCCTCAGGAGGTCCCTTTCTCATGCACCAAAATGATTAACATGCCAATATTTTTCTTGAGATCTGTCATTTACATAGGAGAGTTGTAGATCCATTCTTTAGACAGAACAGGAACCCTGTGCCCCCAATGAAAAGACTAAGGAATTTTCCCCTTGTCGCTATTCTTTTTCGTGCAAGCGACCGTAAAGGTCACTCTTTCCTTGTGCTGACATTATCTAGATGGGTTAGAGAGTATTAAGAGCAAGGCTTAGTTTAGCGTCCTTTCCCCTCCCCACTGGGATTAGATCATGCTTTATCAGAGCAATTGTTCCGTCCTCGACATGTGCAGGGCAGATTTCAGTGGTAGCATTTTGTGAAACTGATTTTTCATGCATACATTCAGAAGTCGTGTTCTGCTCAATTCAGTATCTGTATTAGGCACTCTGTTAAGATGAACATTTTTCTGTCCTTGTTTACCTGGGATTTCTCCTCTTTCATTTAACATCAAACCAGGGGCTGAGTGTGAGAGAGTGCTACTAGCAGCAGAGCCCTTAGCTCAGCTCCACCAGCACCAGCTGAGGGAGAGCCTACCCAAGTGGACTCT
The DNA here is from genome assembly GCA_013397725.1 of Rhagologus leucostigma. Taxonomy (NCBI): domain Eukaryota; kingdom Metazoa; phylum Chordata; class Aves; order Passeriformes; genus Rhagologus; species Rhagologus leucostigma. The sequence continues at coordinate 306,849 of VZTD01001661.1, forward strand.
GTAAGTGCAGTGGTACAGGACCGCATCTGTGACCTTCAGTTGTGCAGAAGAAATTCTCCTTCTGTTCCTTAAGGACTGTATCATGCACTGAATCCCCTGTCAGGTAGTGGACGGTTTTCTAACTGTGTAATGTTCCTTATGTGTTAGTTGGATGGGATGCTCTATATTTCTCCACCAAACCATTTTGCTTCCTTAGGCAGCATTGGAGGCTGCTTCAGGAGATCAAATTTACCATTTTAAGTGACTTAGCACCACAGCTTCTTTAAATCAAGTATCCCAGCTGTTGGAATTCAATCTTGTTTCAGCAAAAGCAGATTTTAGAGACAAGCCATGGGAAAATAAGCCTTAGGAAAAATGTGCAACGAAGTTAAAAAGTACTAACCATCTGTGGTGGTGCGCTTGATTAACACACTAACATGGTTTTTATTGACCTTGAGTCCAGTGCTGTCCCTCGGCAGCACTGGTTTGTTTCCCATGCCTGCTCATGGGATGTACTGTCCTTTCTGTCCTAGGGAACTGAGTGAAGCAGCATAAGAAATAATAACACTTAGTGGTACATTTTCATTTGAGGTAGAAATAATTTTGCAAGTGAGAGGAGCATCAGAAATGGGGTTTGAACTGATGAGAGGGATGATAAAAACACATTTTTCTGGATGAAATGCGTTCTTATGCACGCATTTACTGCTCTAATTCAGTTGCGCTTTCAGGCTGACCTACATTACAAGAAGCCAGCAGTGCAGAGAACAGGAGAATGGCCTTTTGAATGCAGATTCTGGTACCTGAAATCATCACCAGTTTACTGGTCCCTTGGGTCCTTCAAACTCCTGGTTCTTCCTGTGTGCAACTGATGGAAAATGGGGTGTGAGTGTGGAGTGTGGCAGCACCAAACAGTGCTGCATTTTCTGAATGAGAGTTTAATCACAGCTTCCTGTAATTTCAGATTTGCTTCTTGATTATGTAAAACTGAACAGAGGTTTCATAGCAAAGCTAACCAGCCCCACACAGAGTAGTACCTGCCTCTACACCACTTGAATATATATTGCTTTCACTACTACCAGCTGTGTAACCATCATACTCTAATAAACTCTGCATTGTTTTTTCTTCATCAGAGGTGGTATTTCTTTTCACTCAGCAGTTAGCAGCCTTTTGTCTCTAAATATTAATTTCTCTATATATCCCTTTGTCCATACAGGTGCTTCGTGCAGTTACAGTTCTTTGCAGGAATTAAAATGTTTTGTAAAAAGAAGTTGGCGTTTTATTGTTGCTTTTTTACAACAGCTGCACAAGCATTAAAGAAGGAAGATACTTGATTTTCTTGCTGCTGTAGCAGTAGTTGAAATCTAGTTACTTGGGTTGCAAATTCTTCGTGGAGGGACCAGACCTGTGTTTTCAGGAAGCAGGAGAGAATAACTGGCGTACAAGATCAGGTGGTTTCCTACCTGTAGAAAACTTCTTCAATTTATGTGCCCTGGAATTAGTAGGAAATAATAAGGTTTATTATGGCTTTGGATCCTGACTTACCCAGGAAAAACTTCACTTGTTTGTTATTGAGGGCACAAAAAATAGTGGAGCTACAGAGGCACATATGGAAAAACACAGTGTCAGTTGATTATATCTTCATCATTAAAATATCCTGTCACACAGTATATGTTTATCATTAAAGTATTCATAATTCTTAGGCCATTTTTATCCCTCTTTAATTTATTACAGCAGCAAAAGAAGATTGGAGTTTGATTTGATAAAAGAGCTTTCTAGTGTATCACATGGGGAAGCTGAAGCCTGTGGCTCAGATGGAATGAAAAGAATATTGAAAAGCCTTTCACGTGTTTTCTGAATGAATGCAATCACAACTTCTTTGCTAAAACAGATGAAAAAAGGAAATAGGAAAACCACATGAAAAGTGTCACACAGCAAGCTCTCCAAGTAAGCACTTTTTTTGGCACTGTATCCCCACAGCTCTTATTACTGTCTGTATTCCAGAAGCACTCCTCACTGCTTCTTAGGGGAGGTAGTATGTAGTTGCATTTTTTTTTAGAATGTACTCTTGTGATTTCTGAAGTGTTTAGGAGACAAACCAGCATTTCATAAAGAAAATATTGTACTTTCTCGCTCCCTCAGAAAAGTCACAGAAGAGCGTAGAGAGCTGCTTGAGGAGAATGTCATTGTGACACTCAACACTAACACATTTTAGTAACCAGATATTGTTTCAGTCTTTGAATTGAAGACACTGTATAATGTACTGTGAGAGGAACAGGCCAGGTTTTGCCTTTTGTGTGCAAGTGGGATTGTGAATGGAATTATTCGAGGTGGTGTCAGCATGTGCCTGACATGTCTTAAATTCAAAATTTGGCAACAGGATTTGAGGATTTTTTTTTCTGAAACGTGAATTTTATTTCAGTAAGTGAAAAGTAGTAAATTTTTTGGACAACACTTCCCTTAGTAGTTTTAAAAACCTTTAGATGTCAGTATAAAATACTGTATGAAAAAGGGAGACCTTTTCACACAGGAGCAGGAAGACAACACTTTGGGTTTGGATTTTGGAGCTTTTTGTGTTTTGGTTTGAGTTTTTTTAATGAAAATGTATGGTTTCTGTAGGTAATGTGGGTAGAAACACTTTCTTTCCTTGATTTCCACATCATCATCTTTACCCCTGTTTCCCCTCTCCATTTCTAGGATCTTTTTGAACATTTTTTTTCCAGCTACTGCTTTCTTTTAGCTCACCCAGATAGGAAGTTTCCATAACACAGATGTTTGGCCCGTTTCTTCAGACTGCTTTGTTCAAAAGCTCCCACTGGCACATTCTTGTCTCTCCAGTGTCAAGGGGGGATCACCACATTCTTGGAGGTGGATGGGACGGCAGCCGCCCCATGAGGCCCTGCTGAGGGAGGGAGGGAGTGCTGGAGCTGTTGTGAGACAGGAGCTGCTCCCACAGTGGTTTGGGCTGTCATTCCTGCCTGGCGTGGGATGGGATGGTGACACCTGTCTGAGCACCTGTTGTGTGGTGGGGAACATGAGCTGTGAGGGATGAGTGCTGTCACCATTTACAACTGTAGCTTTTCTGGTTCATTAGGAACTGCAACACTTCATGTCCTACCATCCTTCTAAAGAAAAAATGCATTCTGCAAAGGCTTATGTTACTAGCAAGCATGGAGCAATACCTGTGCTGGCTAGAAGTTTTGTCTCTGGACAGGGTGGCTGTCTGGAAGCACAGAGGTTCAGTTGGCTTTTGTATCTTTGTGGTGTTTGGGATTGGCTCCATCTGTTATGCAGGTGGTGACTGTGTTCTTCAAAAGGGTGAGGTGAATGAAAGCAGCTGCTCTCTTGAAGGTTTGCCAGAGTCAACCTCCTAACAAATCCATCATTTGCTTCCTTCTTATTTGCAAATAAGACGTCAGAGATGCAGGCCAAGACAGTAGGTGAAGAGGGAGAAGATGACTGACGTCAGCAAGGAGGTACGGATTAGCCAGTCGACCATCTGCCAGTGAGATTTTACTACTAAAACTGCTTGATGTATGGTGGGCCCAATAGTCAGATCCAAGAGAAGAGTGGAAAGGGTTGAAGAAAACACTGAATCAGTGCTGAAGCAGTGGGAGGAGGAGCAAATGAAGTACAGGACATCTCCAAAAGAATATGAAAGCCAAAGAAATGGAAGGTTGACAACGCTAACGAAGCCAGGAGACCCAACAGCATCAAAAGCTGTATTGACGCTTGGCTGGAGTTATTGTAGAAGCCCACAATGAGGAAATTTTCAGATTTTCTTAAACTATGAAACTTCTTAGTTGTTCAGTCCTTTCCTTTCCCTTCCCACCACTGCCACTGATGCTTCAGAAGAATGTTGATCTGGCTCAGAAGGATTGCCTCCCACTTGTTTCCGTAGGCATTTTGTGTTGCATCAAACAAAGGAAGGCACTGGCAGCACGTTTGCTAGGTCTTGCTACTAGTACACCCACATTTTTTTCCTTCTAAAAGAGCTGATTGCCCAAACACTTACACTTTTGTAGATGAACAATTCAGCCAAAGAGAAAATATGCTAATAATTTTGTAAGCTGCTAATAACTGTAGTTTAGTAAAGTGCAGCAGCATTGTAGAAGTGACACTGACTGCCCTGTTGGATCTTGGCTTAGACAGAAGTGAATGCCCATTCAGAGACTGTGTAAATGTAGCAGCAACTTCTGGAAAATCTGGATCTAGATGAGCAGTTTAAGGGCATCACTGTGAATGCAGTATTGCTGACTACAATTAGGTTTGAATGCAGCCCTTTTCCCATTCACAGGTCTTTGTAATGGTGCAGGCTTTGAAAAGCCTCCTCCCTGCAGGCGGCAAATACAAAGCTGCTGGTACAGGCATATGACCTACGAGCAAAAGCAGCCCCCTGGAAAGCTCACCTCCTTCTGCCAAACAGCTGAGGCAGGGGGTCTGTGTGCATCCCACTGCCTGCCTCCTCCAAACCGCCTCCCACCCATGGTGGCTCATCCCAACATGTACCGTTTTCCCACACCCAGTCAGTTACCCTGGGTAGGTGCTGTGGCCTGGACTGTCTCGAAAAGCTTTGTTTTGTCATCTACTTCTGTCCTTAGTTATCTCAGTTCTCTTCTTCAAGTAATTCATCAGTAGATTGATTTCTGCTCCTCACGGGAGTGTCTGGAGCATACTCTTAATTGCCATGACCTCACAAAGTTGTCCCCAGATTCTCCCAGAATGTTTTGAGGAAAAAAAGGAGGTGGTTCTTCTAAATTTTTTTTTCCTTCTCCAAGTAAGCCTCACTGGCTTCTCTGCCGTGCTGGGAGTCCTTCTTCATGCTCAGTTACTATTCCCTAGCACAGAAAGGCTCCTCCAATAAGAAGCAATGTTTCCTCATAGGTTTTACTGTGTAATTGTCTGTTTTGCTACATAATTACATGTGCCACATAATTGCGTAGACACATGCACTTCCAGAATTACATGCTGTAACAAATGCATGCCCTGATTAGACTGTTACGTGCATGTGCCTTAATTGTGAGCTGTGGATTGCAGCTATGGTGAGAGGATGGGCTCTTACTTGCTAAGAGATTTAGGCAGAACACTGCACCTATGGTTCTGTTACTGAACTTGAATATCCAAATATGATGTGAACTGGAGTGTTTCACCCATTAGAGCAGTGGTGGAAATAGACATGCTTTAGTGACTGTGGTCTCTGGGATAATCAGGTGTATTCCCAGCTCCATGGTGTGCAGGTACGAGAAGTACAGGAGCAGGGGGCCCTTCAGGTCTGCTTTGGCTCTGCAGGGAGATGTGTTTCGGTAGCAGGAGAACACATCTTCATTAACTGATTTTCTGTGTCCATTCAAGATATGTTCTTGTGGCTACAAACGACATGTGGTTAGCTACCACTGACACTGGTGGCTTTGATCTGTCTGATTAGAAGCAAATATTAGCGGGAGCAAAGTTGCATACCCATGGTTTGTGTGAAAGGGGAGAGCTGTCAGTCCTGCACTTTTCACAGACTGCTCTAGGTGCCTGCATACTCCTTTTTGCACCAGCAAGTCAAGCAGGGAAGATGTAACCCCAAATGTCAAAAAGATATTGCAGTCTTAAATCCTGTCACCTGAGTACCCGTTGTGTACATGGAGCTCTGCCAGCAAATCAAGAACAGTTCTTGCCCTTTCAGGTTGAAAGAAACCTTTATCTTATGATTCTTTCATTCCATCTGTGCCTACTTGAAAAAGAAAACACTTTGTATACTTTGTATTTGTGTGCAGAACATCTGATTTCTTGAGTATATCATTAACAAGACTAAAGAAGAAACTGGCCACATTTAAATATTTAAATGATGAAAAATACAATATGCTTTAAGAAAAGAACTGCTAGAAACTTCAGCTGGAGTATTTCTAAGTTCAGCAGAAAGTGAGGAAGTGAAGCAAGTAAAACCAGTGAAGTTTGTCAAGTAAAATATATAGGCAAAAACAGGTTGGTTTTCTTTAAAGATTTTTTTCCAATGCTTAAGCACAATTAAGAAGAAAATATCTAATGGCTGAAGTCAGCATTGTCTTCAATTGTGTACAACTACATAATTAGACAGAAAGCTCTTCAGAGTGTTTTTAGGAAGAGCTCTTCTGGATGACTGGCTGTAATTTTTTAAGGTGTGTCAAATGCATTTGACTGCCTACATAAATCCAGCAGCAATGTGGTTGTTCAGGTCACTGCTAAGTGCCGTTGTGCTCCTTGTTGATCATCCTCTGCTGCAGTGTGTATTAATAGCCTGCTGGATAAGGGACAGCGAGGCGGGGGTGACCACCAGACAATGGTGCTCTTGTTGGTAGCCACTGAGTTCACGAGGTTTGATCATTGCCATTTGCTTTCAAAGCCCATGCCTCACACATAGAAACACATATGGGAAGCAAGACAGAGACCTCAGATACCACCTTTCTGTTTAAAAAGGAGAGTCAAAGTGAATAATGCATCACTTCTGGGTTTTCATGATTTAGGAAGTTAGCAAGAGTTAGCAAGTGCTTTTTGAAGAACCGTGTTTAAAATGTCCTCTTTATTTTTGGTGTTTTGGATTGATTTTGCCTTTTAGCAGTATAGAATTATTGAGAAGTTAATTGATGAGTTACCAACTTAATCAGAAGTTCCTTCAGACTTTACTCACAGGAAGTTCATTAGGCCCCTTGACCAGTAAGATCTGCCTGTATATGAGCATGAATAGTATTTCTTTCAATAACCTCCTTGTGACTAGAGGCAACAAGTCAGGGAGAAACATGAATCCAGCACATCTGCGCTACAGATCAAAGAAGTGGGAGGGAGGAGACCATGACTGCAGTCCCTGTCATTCTTCTTGTGGTGTTCTTCATGCTATGGGAGTTGCAGATGTCTCCCAAGTGCAGTTTTGTGTGGGTTTCCATGTGGGATGGAGAAAGACCCCATGTCTTTAGAGCACTGTATAATTCTACTCCATGATTGATGACCAGGACTGAGCCACTGAGAACTGAACATTCCTTGCCGTTGCCACATCCTTTTTCCTAAGTTGGTGTGAACCACCGACTCTATCTGCACATTAACATCTGTTTCTGCAAAGCATGGGCAGTAATACTTTTCATCTGTAGAAGCATTATGAGATTTCCTTTACGTGTGGAAAGCATTTTTAGAGTACCAAGATGATAGGTGTTGTGTACTACATGTGCAAATCTTTGAAGAATCTAAACTGCCAAGTTACTGTTAACTTAGAAATTCAAAGCTTATTCCTAGTCACAGGCCAAGACACAGGCATGAAATAATGACAAAGTAAGGATGATAAGCGAATGGGAGATTCTTAAATGAAAGTTTGTTGTTGTTGTTTTGGTACCTTTTCCAGCATATGGTAAGGTAACTTCCTATTTTTTGTGTTAATGGCTTGCCTTGCTTTCCCACACTCTGAGGGAATGCTTTAATCTCAAGTTTAAGAAGTGTTAGGATTTGTTTTCCAGATGGTGTTTGCTCTGCAAAAAATTAGGTGTTCTTTTTTTAAGACTTCATAATAAATTTGCTCTCTTTTACTTTAGAAATCTTCCAGAATCTCTGAGGATGACATCAGGTTAAGAAAAAACAGAGACCAAAACTGTGCCAATTTCTTGGATCCAGCTACTGTGCTTGCTACAAAGGAAGAGAAAATGGAAATTGAAGTTCCAGTTTCTGAACACAAAAGCATCACCACAGTGGCTTCACCACATCCCATAGACAATCCAACCCACTTCTTTTCCCCTGCTTCAAGCCGAAATGGACTTAGGGACAGGCATGAATCCCTGGACAGTGAAGTTGCTAAAGAGATCAGATACCTAGATGAAGTGCTGGAGGCAAATTGCTGCGATTCTGCTGCAGACAGTACGTTTAATGGGACATCCTCCCCTGAACCAAGTGCAGTCTCCATTATGGATGGCTCAGGAGCATCTGCTAATGTCAATAAAGAGTCAGTATCCAGTGGAAGGGAAGAAAATGTAGCAGACAAGCAGGCATCGTTGGAAGCTGAGCCATGTGAAGCTAGTATAACAGATGAGAACCTGAAATCTAATGGCCATTCCTTGGGTGGACTGAAAGAAGACACTAGGGAGAGTCTGAAGGTGCCAGGAAGTCCCACTTCTTCAAACAGTTCTAGAAGATCCTCTAAGGATGGAGAAACAGCTCTTACAACCCTTAAGAAAGAGGCAAAGTTTGAACTGCGAGCCTTTCATGAAGAGAAAAAGCCCTCAAAGCTCTTTGAAGATGAGGAAGAGAAGGAAAAATACAGAGTCCGCAAAGTGAGACCATCGGAAGAAATGATGGAACTTGAAAAGGAAAGAAGGGAACTCATTAAAAGCCAGGCTGTCAAGAAAAACCCCAACATTGCTGCCAAATGGTGGAACCCTCCTCAGGAGAAGCCCCTGGAGGATCAACTGGATGAAGAGCATCTGGAATCTCACAAGAAGTACAAGGAGCGCAAGGAGAGGCAGCAGCAGCAGCAAGGTGCAACACCAACATCCCCCAAACAGGTCAGCTGCTCCTTTGTACCCCCAGAGCCAGTCAATATCAAGAAAGAAGATATTGTCACAGAGCAAATTGACTTCTTGGCTGCCAGGAAGCAGTTCCAGCTGATGGAGCATTCAGGTCCAGCTCAGGGTCAGGCCCCGCCAAGGCGGTCAGGAACACCCAAAATGTTCTCCATCAAACCCTTCTACAAAAGCCTCAATTCTCCGTATGTGGACAGGCCAGTGTCCTCTGTGACGAGACCTGTTTCAGTGTGTGGGCTAGCTGGACAGCTTGAGGGTAACAATGTCACAGTTGTCAAAGCACAGAAAGTCTCCTGTAGCTCAGAAGATGACAAAAGCGCTCAGACTATCACGGCTGACACAGCAAGAGAGTTACCTTGTGGTGATAGCCCCAGAGCTGGACCAGCCTCAAAGCTGTGGGCAGAGGATGGAGAATTCATGAGTGCAAGGGCAGTCTTCACAATGGTGAAGGATGATGGACAAGGAATTCTAGACCACTTCCCAAAGTCAGGCAGCGCCTCTTCCCCTCCAGAGGAGCTTGACTCCGGTTTGGATGACTTGTCTGTCAGGTCTCAGGATACCACCGTCTTGGAGACCCTTTCCAATGACTTCAGCATGGATAATATAAGTGACAGTGGTGCCTCCAATGAGACCATGAGCGCCCTGCAGGAAAGTTCTCTGGTGGATTTCTCCCTGCCACAGACCCCACAGGCTGACACTCCGGCAGAGTGCAGGGCTGAAGGCATCTCCAAGTCTTTCAGTGACCCAGGCTGTGATTCGCCCTCCTCTGCCTTGGCAGACTCCATGCTGATGGACGACCAGCTGGAGTACCACGCTGGCCTGCTGGTTCAAAACGCCATCCAACAAGCCATAGCTGAGCAGGTGGATAAAGGAAACTGCAAGGAAGAAGAAATCCCAGCAGAGAAAGAGGTCTCAGCCAAAGAGCAGCCAGCTGGCACTGGGCCAGCTCCAGCCTCCAAGGAGCATCAGAACCCAATGTTTGAGCCGCCCCAGGTGTCTTCACCAGTTCAAGAAAAAAGGGACACCATACCAAAGACTTCAGAAGAGGAAGACTCAGGACTCAGGGAAGGGAAGAATTTGCAGCAGTCACCCGTGTACTCAGCCGGCCAGCCATTCCTTGTGGAGGAAAACAAGCATGAAGTCAGCTATTTCAGCAAGTATTCAGAGGCAGCTGAGCTTAGGAGCACTGCCTCCATCCTGGCCACACAGGAGCCTGAAGTGACTGTGGGCCCTTTCAAGTTACGGTCAAGGAAACAGCGGACTTTGTCGATGATAGAAGAAGAGATCAGAGCCGCCCAGGAACGAGAAGAGGAGCTGAAGAGGCAGCGGCAGGGTCTGCAAATGGCACCAAGCCCTGTTACAAAGAGCGCACCACCCATGCCCACCAGAACCGTGTCTTACAAAACTGCACCAGGTAAGAGCCCGAAGTGTCAGAGTGGAAGTGAAATGTGATTGAAGGGTCACATATGGTTTAGTTTTATGTCATTTTTTAACGAAAACATTGTTTTGCAGGGGGTGGGAGGGCGGATGAGTTCATCTGCCTGGAAACTGCATAAGACAGCTCAGCTTTCTGCCTGTGAGCACACTTGCAGAAGGTTCTGGTTTTTCGCAAATGTAGTGCAGAGATTCTGATCACCCTTACTAAACCCTGTTCTGTATTTACCCACTGGCATTGTAGCATGACATGTCCATCGCTGTGCTACTCAGACCACCCACTGAAACTTAGGATCATCTCAAGGAAGGACAGCACCAGTTTTTACAGCTGCGTGGATATTTGAAAGACAAACATACAAGGCCTTTCTTAATAGGCTTCCTGTTATCTTGCACGTCATTAGGGAAGTGCAGAAGTAGTGGAGATGTGCAGATTTTGGGGTTTTGAAACAGATTTCTTTTTCTGTGTGTTTTGCTTTCTGTTTCAGGTCTTGGTCTTAATGAACTTTGTCTTGTAAAACGATACCCAGAGCTGTGAGTTGCCATGTATTTTAGCTGGTGTCATTCACTGCTGAATTAAACAGGCATCACAAACAAAATGTTTGATAGATTTGGTGTAAGTCCTCTTGACTGATCAGTTTCTGGGTTCTTTTGGTGACATTCACAGTGGTTACAGCATATCTCTCACCCTCTTTCCCTTCTCAAGAAATAGTATCAAGCACCAATGCCTTCTAAATATAATACAGAAAAAATACATTAAAAAAAACCCCAGAAACACATATCAGGCTTATTTGTGTGTAGTGATTTTATAAGCATATACCTACATATGCTTTGCTCATACTTACAAAGTTTATTAACAATGGTCATTGTGAAAAAGTATTCATTTTACCAAGACTTCTTAAATGCTGTCTTTATTCCCACTGGTGTAAATAGGAGCCAGTGGTAGTCATTTTCTTTTGAAAGTCATGGTAAGCTTGAGTAAGATCTAGATTTAGCCCATTACTCAGTATGATTGTGGACCTGGAATTTTATGGAGCACATAAATAGCGAATACTTAGTTTTGTTTCTTCTACAAAGAGGATTATCTTAACATGTGTTTTTTGAAAAAAAATGTAGCAAATACCAGTCATTTATTTGAAGTCCTATTGTTATAACTCCTCTAATACAGCATTTTTCATAAGGATCCCCTCTAATCTGAAGTGTTCTGAGAAATGTCTGACAAAATGTGAGATACAGGGCACCACAGACGTCGGTTGGGAGGACTTGTTGCGTAATGGTGTGCTCATGACTGCTTTCAAAAACAGCATCATCTGTAGCTGAAAGTGCTCAAAATGGGGCAGATAATGATTGTATTTTACTCAGAAGTGATGTTGGATGGGCTGCTGACACTAATGCTTATTTTAACAGCTTCTGGGAAAACAGCGTACTTCTGGTTTCTCTACACAACAAGGCATTTACTTTGTCTGTAAAAATGTTTGTCGTAAATTACATTCTAGAGAAAATGATAAACTTCTGTTTATAATGAATCATTCCAGACAGTTTCCTTTAAATGTTTAAATGCCGTATGTTCAAGAAAGAAAATTGGAATCTCTTAGCCAATGACTCAAGCTACTGCAATTTGCAGCTGGTGACAAGGCAAAGAAATAATTTCTAGGAAAAGATTAATATGTGGCAGTTTTTAAGAGTGTCATTGATCAAAAAACCCACAAAGAACATTTGCCAAAGTAATTCTTCGTTCTTCTACTTTTGGTGCTTTCTTAACAGCAGATGTGCTCAGCATAGCTCTCAGCTGCAGGATGTCAGTTCAGCACCCTTAGCACTGGAAGGTGTGTAAACCTCAGCTCATCTCTTCTTTGCTGTCCCTTTAGCCAGCTGTATTGCAGTTAAAGCCTGCAGGCATCCTTAGAAATAGGATGGAGGAGTACCACGTAATCCCTTGCAAGATCGTAGCAACTGTCTTTTTAATATTTACAGGATCTTTTCACTATTTGCGAAAAAAGGTAAAATGTAATTTAGCAGAGGCACAAAAATCTTGTTGTTAGGATATACAGAGCAGAGGTGACCTACAGAGCAGAAAAGAAAGCCTACTTCTGGTGGGCACAGTAAGGAATATGCTGTAGAATATGTCTGCTACTGTAATATGTATATCTAGTTTCACAAAGAAAAATAATTCTACTACTGATGGTAATAAAGAAGAAACAGAGGTACTTCCATCAGCAAATTGCCTTTTCCAAAGAAAGAATTGGCACTAACATCAGGATACCTCAGCAGCAAGGGATTAAGGGGTCAAGTATAAATTTGAAAAATCTGTTTCTAATCCTGAAGTGTGGAAGTGCAAACTCACTCTTTTGAGAAGTCATAATAACTTAATTAGCAGTGGCCTCACAATGAAGCTGTTTTTAGGTGATGATTTGGGCAGAGTAGCTTTACTAGGACTCCTGGTGTTCCCTGGTTATTTATTAGTCCCGCACCTCTTCACTGCTTTGAACCGTGTGAATACTTTTGTGGGTAACAGAAGGAGAAACCACAGAAAAGGACTGCAGTGAACTGCACTGTAACTGAACTGAAGTGTGGTAGGTTAACACAATTAATGTAGGTGTATGTGTGAAGTAACTGCTAATTACTTTAGATAGCAAACAGGCTGGCTTTACTCACGCTGACCTGCAACTTTCATACAACTGATGGTAACACTCAATTTGTAGGCCACAATCCAAAAGGTCTCTTAGTAATAAACTTCTGTACTGCTAGCAATTATCCTTTGAAGTTGGTTTAGATGCTTTGAAGCAACCTTTCAACCCATCTCAGATCACTGAATTGAGACACAGGGTAATCTCAGTGGAATGTGCACACAGGACAAGACCTTCTCCAGGGTACTCCTGAAAAGGTGAAGATGAAGAACCTATGTGAATTTTTCCTAAAGAAGTTGGGTTTCCTGCATGAGGAAACTTGAGAAAGACCAAAAAGTGCCTGAGCATGGCAGTATGGATAGTCTCCATGGATCCCAAAATATTTGTGGAGCCCTCTTTAAGTTTGAACATTTCCTATGTTGCTTTGCCTCAGCTCCTGCTGCACTTGACATGGTGTGAGCAGCTGCACAGCAAGACAGTGGTTTCCTCCAACAGTGTGCAGGTGGTACAATGTCTCTCTTGGGCAGAGCGTTTGGGGCTGTCTAATAGTTTATTTGAGCAGGATGATGAGAGTGTGACATGAGAGGATCCAGCATAAGTTTGGTGATGTAATTCCCATGTTTTCTGTTACTCCTTTTATTAGGAGTAACTTTGACTGTGAAGGACTTGTATCTAACTTCCTGTAGTGCCTGGCTCTGAGTAATCCTGTTCCTCAGCGGAGGTGTGAAAATCATTACAAGAGAGGTCTTGGTTGGGTGAAGGCTCTTCATCTGGAGCCAAACCCTTTGTCAATATTTGCTGTTTCATGATGAGGGATGGGGATTACGTAGCAGAAGAAGCCATGCCTGGGAGACACTTCGGGAAGCTGCCACATCTGCCTTTTCGGTGCTTGTCACTAAAGCATTGCCAGGTGAGCCGGAAGGCACATTGTGCTCATCTGCAGGCACTCAAACCCACTTACACTTGCACAGGTATCAAGGAGAACTGCCCACCATACCCATCTTCTGTTGCCCTGAGCTGGTGAACTAAATGAGAAAATTTCAGTGGGTGACGTAAGCCCGGTAGCGAAGTTGCAGCTCAGAGATGCAAGCAGTCAGATACCTGTAAACTGTAGGTAACTGTGAGGGATGTGTGTGTGCTGCACTTTTCTTTCTTCTCACTACTTTCTTACCCTGAACGGCAGCTGTGGAACTAAAGCCTGTCAGAGCAACCGCTTCAGCCTGAAAACTATTTTCCACTTCAAATTTTCTCTAATAAATACCTATGTTTAGGAAGCTTTAGGAAGGTTCAGCTATAGCCTGAGGATACGTTTTGTGTGGTGAGAAGAGAAGCAGAAGCTTCGAGGCATGATATTTTGTGGCCATTGCAAAATTTTTAGTGCCTTGTATGCATGCACAGAATAAGGATCAGATATAATACATATGCATTAACTCCTTTTTAAAATCAGAATTTTGAGAAAGGCTAGAGCAGAAATGTTTATGGAAGATGCTGTTTCCTTACCCCTGTCTAGGCACTGGTGTGAGAAAAAGAAAGTTAATAATTTTCTCCAAGGATTCCTCTGGAGTCTTCATCTGTCATCTCCAGAATACTTCCAGGAGTGCCTTAACAGTGTACTAACCCAGCTCATTTGCCCTTCACTTTCTTACTCCCTCCTTAGCAGAGGATGTGTATGAAGTGAGAGAATCTTTGAGAGGTTCTTTATTGACTGTTTGCTTGTTTGTGATTTTGCGTATTCACATTGCTCACCTGCTGCTCAGGAAGAGCAAAGAAGCCCACGTTTCACCTGGTGTGGTAATGAGGCTCCATATTACTAGAGTGACCCTTTTTTTGATGTACTTCAGCAGTCCCTGACTCCAGCACAGACTGGTTTCCTCAAACAATCTGTCCTGCTGAAAAGTTGGGTTTTGAAAAGTTTTCTCTGCTATGCAGATGTCTTCAAAAATTTCAACAGGATCTGTAAGTAAAAAGTAAATGTGTACATGTAGATTTGGGATGCTATAGCCTTCATATAAATACATGTATGTATAATATGTGTATGTATATTGTATACATATAAAAAATATATACACATGCAATACAAAGCTTGGAGTCAATGATTTTGAAGGTCTTTTCCAACATTATTGGTTTTTTGATTCTGTGAATATGAAAACTGATGGGCCTTCCATCCAGGGCAAATGGACATGCTTGAAGATACCCCTTAATAAAATGGAAATCCCCAAAACCTACAATTTGCATTGTTTTCCAGGGGAAGGGAAGTGGAAGGATCTCTTTTCAGCCATTAGGCTTGTCCATAGGTCTGAGTATCCTGTGGTGTGTCTGTGTCCCTGGAGAAGGTACAAGTTGGGCAGACATCTCAGAAGCGTCATTCTTCCTCCATTGCTTACATCCATCCAAGGCAATTACTATGTAAGAATGTAGTAATACAGCAAGGTATCTGACCCTTAATCAGGCCTTTCATTTTCACCACGCTTTTTTACCCACTGGGCCTAATTGGCAGGGTGACAGTAGTTTCAAGTCTCTGCTGCTGAGCAGTCTAAGCTGTCACACATGGGTGCAGCTGAGCAGCTCAGGACCTGCTGTTGGCCTCTGCTTTGGCAGCATAACTCCTGTTTGTAGAGCAAGTCCTGATGCAACCCAGAGAAGAATCTGGGCCCAGAGAAACTCCCCTTCCAGTCTCTAGTAGGGTTGATTTAAAGAGGATGGATTCCTAGCCTCATCACTGCACTGCCCAGCTTAAATTAAGCCTGTAATGAGAAACTTACCGTGCTGGGTTTTTCAACACTGATCAGAAATGAAACAAACCCAACAAGGGGATTTCTTGTAAAAACACCTCTGCAGTGTTGGCTCAGTGTTGGCTCACTTCTTTCTTCAATAATAAATCCTCTTGATTCTTACAGGAGATTTCAACGCTGCTCTCTAGTGGCTGCAACTGTCATGATGCTTTTTGAAGGACCAGGGTTTTCATTTGTTTCAGCAACAAGTTTCCTGGAAATCAGCATGATCCTTCTGATTATTTCACTTATTTTTAAGGGCTTTGCAGTGGTTATTTTTCCCTTTTTATGGTACTTTTTTTACATTAATTGAAGTGTCTTATTTCAAAGAGTTGATGATGGTCCCATGGAAAAGGAAATCTGATTTTGGTTCAGCATTGCTTTCTCCTGTCACAGCTGAGAACCCCCACACATCATTCCCACAACCTGCCGCTGTCATCCTCATTCTTCCCACCAGGACAAGGTGGATGGTTCACCTCAGGTCAGTGCCTGGTGATGAGAAAGGCAGGCTGTCCTTCCCAAAGAAGCGTCGGTTGTCCACCCATGGGCTCTGCTGCAGCTCGTAGCAGTGGTCTCTTGTTCTGGTGTGCCTTTTACCCACCTTTGGGGTCACTGTGCTCAAAACAGTATCCTTCTATGGGGTGCGATGGGCTCAGCCAGAGAGAAAAATTACTTCTCTCTGGCTTTCCTTCAACCAGGAGGAAACTCAAGGGCCCTGTCTGAACCGAGAGTTTATAGGACAGAGACCTGATCCTGCTCTGCCACAGGTCTCCCTCCAGGAGCACTCTGTGCAACCGGCAGGAAACTGCTGCAGGGAAGAGCAGCACTGGGGCTCGACCCAAAGCCTTTCTTGCTTACAAAGCAGATATAAAGCATTGGAAAAAGAGAAGGCAGCTGTGTTTAACAAGACGCCTTCTTTGGATGTCTCATTTGTGGTCCCTGTGTGTTGTATTGGCTGAGCCAGAAAAAAAAAATCTTGAGGTTTTCCAGAATCTTACAAACATTTCCAAATCACAGAAATGTATCACAGAAATGTAGGAGGAAACAGGGGTATTTTGAGCAGGTACTTTTGTAAACAGTGATGGTTTTGTAAAAAGATTTTGTATTGTTTTGGTGTAGTGGGTTGCAGGAAGAGGGAGAGGTTTTTTTAAAGTCCATGACCATCTTGATCTACCAGATTCTTTCAAAGACTTCATTCCAAGCTTTATCTTCATTCAAAACCTGCTGAAAATGCTTCTCCAGCTGTCATCTTTGGTAAACAATTTGTGAGTCCTCAGCTTAGAAAGGGTCGTTCTTTTTCATGTCATTGCAGGGAAGATAGAGAAGATCAAGCCTCCTCCATCCCCCACCACAGAAGGCCCTGCCTCGCAGTCGGACCCTCCATCTGAGGAGTCTGCAGGAGCTCAGCGACCCAAGAACCTGATGCAGACCCTCATGGAGGATTATGAAACACACAAAACCAAGAGACGAGAAAGGATGGACGACAGCAGTGTAAGTGCAGTTCTCCTTCTCCTTTTTTGCTCTGTGCTAGAGACCACAACTCTCAAGAACCAGCAGACAACGAAAAAGATTATTTTACCAGAATCTGCTGAGATCACCTTACAAGTGTGTAAGGATTTTAACACTGTAAGGGGCAGGTGTTCAAAATGGAAGGATGTGGGCCAGTGAAGAGGAAGAGTGTGTCACTGCAAGTATTAAAGGCAACTCATATTACATTTCATTTTAGTTAATTATGTTAACTAATAATAAGAGCAGGGGGTAGCTGCCCTGTAATTGGCAGATTCTGCTAATTGACACATCACCCAAGACGCTCCAATGGGTTATTTTAGTGATGCTTTGAAATTTGTGGATCAAGCCTGTATTCTCACCTGTGTTTGTCGACCCCCCCAAAGTCCCATCCAAGTGTGCTCAGTCTTCAGTGTAAGTTGATAACTTCCGCAGAAACCACCCATTGTGGAACTGGGCTGGGAGTGTCTCAGAAGTTAACTTGGATCCTTCAACAGCCAGCTTGTTGTTTCCTGCTGGATTTGTTGTCTTTCTTCCACACAAGCAGTAGTAGAGTTTAACTAAATTAAGGTGTTTTTTATTAGAGACAGTAATAAGAAGAGCTATTAATTTTGTAGCTGCAAGTATCAAAACTCAGGAAAATCCCTTTTTCCTAACAGAGCATGAGCTGGTTTTTATTCAGTCATTATTACTGTGCGATGAGTGCAGAAGATAGTAAGATACAAGTTCAGTGTCAAACTCTTTAAATGGACACAGCTGAAGCAGCTATGTTTGCTGAAGCAGCTGAAGTCCTCCAGGCACTACCCAGAGATGTAGGAACAATGACCCCACTGCCAAGGATGCTCCAACAAACTGCTTTCTAGTAATGTTCATTAAAGGCAGGTTCTCATTAGGAGTGTAGAAGTGAAGGTTTGTAACATGAATACTGTACTAGTCTGGCAGCTTTTAATCACTACTTGTGAATATTGCATAGTAACAAAAGATACTTAAAACCAGAAGGAATGCACTGTGGAGGGGTCCTGTTGCACTTTTGTGGGCTGACTAAAATGCAGATAGATTCCTTTCCAGTGCACACCAGAAACTTTCTGGTCCCTTATTCTACTGAGACCATTGAAAAACAAGGTTCCATTGTCCATCAGACTCCTACAGCCACATAGGAAGCCAGGTTGTGAATAGGAGCATGTCTTGTTCTGGCAGTGGCATCTTGGGGCCACATCTTAGGAAGGAGCTGCTCTCTGGTTTCCTCTCCCTCCCCAAAGCTCCCAGTGAAACAGAGTGGCCCCACCTGCCCTGGTGAGTGCTATTTCCTGGCACTCACTCTGCTCCCCAGAGCATCTCTCCCTGAAGGTGCTCAGAGGCTTGCAGGGCACATATCACAACTCTCATGGTCTTTGCAGAATCTGAGAGGAACACTAAAAAAAAGTTGGGTATAAAACTCCCACTGTGCAAACCAGCACTGGTCCTCGCGAGTCCCACACCAAGACGGTCAGCCTGGTGGCTGGAAGCTTCAGAGAAGTTGCTCTGCTAATGGGGTGACACTCAGCTTGTTCTCACTCTCCGCTCTTCCTCTGCCCCTGTGAAGAGTGAATGTGACTTACCCAGCCTGTGAAGTGGTGGCTTGTGGCTGAAATCTTAGATCCTGCTCATTCACCTGAGCACAGTTCCTCAAGTGCTTGCAGAGCTGCACACGTGCTCCCTAGAAAGCAGACTGGCCACAGTTGCCTGGTCTCTGCTACAGTTTGAAGTGAGCCCTAATGTCCTGACCAGAGTGCTGGTCTGGGCAGTGTCTGACCAAAGGAAGTGTGCTCTGGGTGCCATCTCAGCTCTCCGCTGCTGCTAAAGCTGCCCAGGCACTGACCGCCCAAAGATGCGCTGCCAGAGCATTGGTGCCACTCAGACGAACTGTGGGATAGATCCTTTTCTGGCATGGATTTTCAAGGCTTCGTGAGTTTGCAAAGTCTCAGTGCACACCAAAGTCCCACAGTTGAGGTTCATTGTCATTCTCCTCTTCTCCAAGCCCACTGCATAAAGCCAAACAAGATTTACATTCTTGCTGCTGCCCACCCAAAATCCTGTTAGAAGTCTGTGTCCCGCAGAGCCCAGGGAGAATTTCCTCAGATCAGCAGGAGTGTTTTGTTTCTCTTGCCTGGCTTTTTCCACTCTCCTTTGGTAAACAACTCCTGCCATTTCCAAGGGAAAGATAATTTTAATAAAGAAGTGCTGCACTTGTACCACTGTCAGTTTGAGTGAACATTTTACAGTCCAGGCTAAGCAATTATTATTTAAAAAACAAATAGCTTTGATTTGTCAGCAGAGCATTTGAACAGTGTTCTCAGGAAAAAGGATTTCTCTAACTAAAGAAACAAAAGAGCAAATCACTGCACTATTTTTAAAAATACATTAAATACAGTGGGAGAAGGAGCATAACTGACAAGCAGACAGGCAGCTGCTATTTGGAGCATTATGTCCTGAGAGCTGAATGTGGCTCAGCATTGCTCTTTGTGAGTAAGGGGAACCAGAGACTTCCTCAAGTACTGGGAGCAGTCAGGGTGCCTGGCACAGCAGCCATGGTGTCCTGAATGGAGAGGTTTGTGGAAAGGTTTCATGTCCATGGGAGCTCCCTCTCGTGCTGAGCACCCCAGCAGTACTGAAGTATAGAGATCCACTTTCTTCCTGCATAAGACACAATAAAAGACAGGAGGATGGTTTCAGTAGGACATTTACCCTCTGTAGTCTCTCCTTCAGGCATCACCACCTTCTGTTTAATGTCTGGCTTGAGTGGCTGCAACGTGGCCTTTCTGGTCAAGGCTTGTGGGCTATGCCTTTCAGAAAGAGAGGGCAAATCAAGCACATCTTGGAAGAACACTGCTGCTCGGGAAAGGGGCCAGTTTCTTCCAGAGGATGTTACAGTACAGGTTTCAGCAGATGAGTAAAAGAGAAAAAGCAGCAGCAAGGAAATGGGTCAAGCACTGATGGTAAACAAGACTGAGACTGGCCAAGCAACGTCATTAAAATAACACCCAGCTGACTTATATTTCCTTTTTATTTTTTATGACACTAAGTTGCTTGAAGTCTTATACTCTGGAATGTGCCAGTTCTTGGAATTTCTGTAATTTGTTCTTGTTTCCTAGTTATAACATGCTTGTTCAATGTACTAATGCTGGTCTTTTCCCTTTCTACCAGTACACCTGTAAATTACTGTCTAGCAAGGTTACTTCTGAGGTACTTTTCAAGTGCTTGTTTATTTTTGCTTCCTCTTGCATGGTGATTCCAAGTGCATGTCACTGCAGTTGGCATTTTCATAGTGTGTGCCGATGCCATTTCATATCAAAAATGTGTGTGTGTGATATTCCCTTATATCTCTCATCAACAAATACTTGTGTGGCTGGTTTTCTAACCCTTGGATTCTAGTTACAATTTCTGCCATGGGAGGGGTTGTGATTAAAGGGATGGGAGCTATTGCCCGGGACTGGAGCATTCCTGAGGTGAGAAATGAGAACTTCTCCTTAATCCCTCTTAGCATTTAGCTGGCAAAGCTAAACCTGGGATCCAAGCATCCTCAGATGCTGAGTGAAACTGCTGTGCCTTTCCTTTGTCTCTGATTATGATGTATTTAATACTATCAAAATCTCTAGTATTTTGTAAAGAAACCTGCACACCAACCTTTCATCTGTGAAAGAGTCAGATCCGAGTGTACGGCCTCAGTCTCTTTCAGTTTGTGAACCTTTCCTTGTCCCTGTCTGTTGTGATGTGATGACTGATCACAGTCCCACAACTTAGCATCAGTGTTTGTCTCAGGGTAGAATAAACCCAAATCTTCCAAATAAAGGGTATTTACAGTAACATTGGGTATTTTAGCAAAGTAGTAACTTCTACAGTCCTTATCCCCACAAAGCTGGACTTTGCCAAAGGCAGTAATTTTAAGAGCAGGTAGTTGATACTAACTTTTGCAATGTTTGTTAAGAACAAGGTGCTCAGTAATGTTTGTATTTCAAATGCCTGTAATTTTCTCTACAGATTGTGGTAACGACTGATATTCACTTGTCCAACATAAGCACTTTTTTATAAACCTTAATCTTCCATTTTTTTCCTATTTCATGGTATATTTGCCCACATCAGCTACCTCAAGACAAGTACATGAACATTTTCTGACTTGGAGAGTAAAGCAAAGTCAAGTCTATGCCATTTCCTGTTCATTAAATAATTTAGAGTGGGTTTTATCACATTGATACAAGCCAGTGATTGATCTTTGTGTATTTATAGATAGTTAAATCAGTATAAGAGCAGTGTGCTTTCAGGGTCCTGGTTTTAAACACAGATTGTGCATTTTCTCCTCCATAATATCTGCACAATAATCTAAGTCAAGATTTATGAACAGCAAGTAGAGATCAGAGTGTCTGATGTTTCGTGAGAGGCAGTTCAGGTGTAGTTTTTACATGCCCAGGCCATTGTCTTCTGCTGGGAGGAGTTTTGTGTCCGCCTTGTGTAATGGTAATGATACAAAGAGTAAGGAGCTAGAAAAGAATGTGTGTGAACTGGAAGGGAGTTAGAAATAACAAAGGCTGTAGGGCACAGCAATTCCTCGTGCAGGTGCAAGTATGTCCTCTGGCTATTCCCCAGCATTCAGCCTCAGACTGAAGAAACCGTGTGATTCTCACTGGAAATCTTCAGTGGAAGCCAGGCAGGTTGTTTCAGAAGGAACAGCAAGGCTCAAGGCACAGTATGCCTCTACGCTCTACTGACCCCACAGCTGACCTGTGTCTCCTAATCACTAGAGCCTTAAAAAATGCACTCTGGTGCAGGCAGGTGGCTCAGTTTTAGTCATCGTCGCCAGCACGACATCCCAGCCGTGCTTGCAGTGGCTTGGGAGTAGTCATCCTGACAGCTCCACTCTGGGAAGCAGCAAACAGCCCCCCAGCAAGACACAGTAACTGCTGAGTTCAGCTACTGCAGCAACTGCATCCTGCTTCATTAGGGTGATGTCGTGCATCGCCCCCAAATTCCTGCAGCCTGTACTAAAAGCACGTCCCTCTGCTGTGTAAAGAGACCTGTGTGCGTGCCCCTATATAGGATGTTTTTATCCTCAAAATCTTCTGCTTTTGGCGTTACAGCTAAACATATATTCAAATGTACAGGACATTAGCTTGAGTTTCCTTAATACCAGTTGTGCTGTAGGAGATAAATGCAGTAAGGTGACATTTATGCAACATTAAAGGCTACTGCTGAAAATTTTTGTGTTAAAAAACAGACGATGGAACACACTAGATTTGATGGCATAGGGCACATAGTTTATGTTTTAATACTGATGAGCAGCAATTTAATACTGCTACTTTCTTTTTTCAAGTAAACACATTTTAATCTCAGATACTCAGCTTGTTACTGTGTTTGCTAGCAGTCTGGGGTATTCAGTAAACAGCATTAAGTCGGTACAGTAAGGAAAATACCTTCATGCTGGAGAAATAGATGTTCTTTCAGTAGTTCCAGTTTTATCTAAAGCATTTTGTTTATCATTCCTGAGCAGGAACGCTCACATCTGCAGGAGCAGGCAGCCTGTTCCCTGCATTTGTGCTTCCATCTCTCTGTGCACACTGTGCTCCATGAATGTGTTTTCTGCAGCAACTTTACCACATGATACTCACACATTTTAGACACCCAGACTTTTGTATTGTCTCTTTTGTTTTTTTCTTTTAGTTCTTCCAGATTCAGATGGGAAGAATCGGTGAAATATTAAACCTCAGAAAAATTGTTTTGCTTCCACATCAGTTCTGCTACTGCTGTTCAACAAAAATTAGCTTATACTATATAGCAGTCAGCTTTCTGACTATTCAAAAAACACCACTACGTCAGTGGTTGTGATAAATATTATTTGTGCTAAAGCATATATATATATATATATATATATATATAAATATATTGCTTTTTACTGTTGTCAGTAAGAGAGTAGTTATTAAATCTGTTAGCTGTATACTGGAGTTGTTAAATCTGATAGAGGGAAACTCAGGATAGGTTAGTCTCCATCTCTAGGATGGATAGAAAAATTATTCTTATACCTAACAGTGGCAACTGTTTCAATTTTTTTTTATTTGTTTTTTCAAAATCCTCAAAAAGTAAATGAAATTTGCAAGGAAAGAACCCTCTGCAATTCTTAGTGAGACCTCGAGCTGCAACCACAAGATCCAGAAAGAGATTTTCTGCAGAAAGATGTAGTTCTTACAGCCCTGCATATCTTTTGTCTTTCCCTCACACCTACTTCTGCTCTCCAAGTTCTTCCTCTTCTACTACAGCTGATAATCAAATCACCTCTGCCAAATAAGACATTTTATGTAACACTGCTTTTTCCACTGTTGTGGCCTTACATTAGGACATAGTTCACAGGCTGAAGAAGCCTAAGCTTAAGTGAAGCATCTGCTTCATGATCTTCCTGCCATGTGCAGTTACAACCCTGGCTGCCTTAGGACATCCTGAGTGCCAAGCCTGGCCCTGTGTGCACCCAGTGAGCTGATGCAGGGCATCATCGAGGAGGGTGCTTGTGAAGCATTGAGATAGCATTTTTGACCTGCTGTGGAGAGCGTGGGGGTGCTGGACTCATTATGGGTCTAGAGTCAGCCCTGATACCAGCCAAATATATTTTTTAATTGAGATTGTTGTCTATTTTTAGGCAAGCAGCTTCCTGGGTCATGAATTCAGTACTCCATTGAGGAGTCCCAATTCCCCACTCAGTCATTCCAGTTGCATGCTATAATTATGCCACTGTTTCCTCTAGCGGGTCTAAAACTGTCACAGCCTCGTAAAAACAAGGGTTGTTTTAGGTCAAACACTCTTTTCAGTAGATTAGAAGAATAATTCTGGAATAACTATTCAAAAGGATCTTTAGTTTATATTCTGTACCACTTAGTTTTAATACTGAGCCAAACATGACTGCTTGCTTTCCCGCAAAGTGAAGTCCACATTCAATGCCCTCCTGGTACCTCTGATATGAATCTGGATACAGTTTCGCTTGAAGAGCGAGTAGCATTTGTAGAAGTAGACAAACTTTGGGGTAGGTGTGCAGACCAGGGATAAATGGAAGAAACCCTATTGCCATCTTTTAAGACAAATACAAGCTGACTGATCCAAAGCAGGAATCTTCAAAGTTTAAGTGTCCTGACCCTTGCAAGCCATCACCAGAGACCCTCACAACACTGTGATTTCCAGCAAAGAAGCTGCTGACTTCAAACTGTTCTAAATAATGTAAAATCCATTTTATTTTCAGATGGCATATTTTTGCAGGCCAAATTCCACAGACCTGATTTTAAAATATAGTGGCAGTTTTAGTTTGAAATTTATGCTGAATGATGCACTGATACCCACTCCCAGTTTTGCTTCTCCATTGTTCAGTTTGGGGTGTCTTTTCTTGGTTCAGGCATTCTGCAGTGGGAGTAACTCCAGTACACAGCTTACAGGCTGATGTCTCAGACCAATTTTTTCCTACTGATATTTTTTGTTGTTGTTGTTGTTGTTGTTGAGGTTTTTTTTGTTTTAATAAATTGTTAGGTTAGTGAGCACATTTGCCATCTACTAGAGACCACTCAGCCCTTGTCCCTCCTTCTGCTGGTTGTTCTGCAAAAAGAGGAAGCATGATTTTGGGCGAAACTTCAGAACAAAATCCCTCTAGTGGACCTGGACTAACTTTGTAGCCATGGTCAGTGCTGAGAAAGAGCTGGAGCTTTCATTAAAATTTGTCTCTGTTGGCCAGACTTTGCCTTCAGTTCTTTGGCTTGTTCATAGTCATAGTCAAAAGAAACTAGGAGGGCAGAGAAATACTAATGCTGGCAAAACTCCATCCTATCTTCAGCTCCTGAATGGAGGTCTGGAGGTTACAATTGGCATAAATGCAGTAGTGCATTCTCATTCCCATAAGCAAAGTTACGGTGGCCTGTAATTTCAGCTGGCAGTTCAGAGCTGATTTTCTGATACTGCCTGTACAAGAGCCTAGTACCTGTGTGCTCTTCCAACCTCAGCTTGTCACAAGCTGAAAGAAGAATTTCTTTAGTCTTACATTATTTCTTTTTATTCTAGTCAAGGCTTAAGTCCTCCTTGCATCTGACTTTCTTCACAGAAGAGTAAAATAGCACCATCCTATCTCAAAAGGTCAGCTACTCTTCTGCAGTCAGAGAGTGTGCAGAGCAGCTTGCAGGAAGCATTAGGGACCAGGGATGGCCAGCACTGTTTCAGTGAAGAGTGATGTATTTGTTGTGGGATTTTTTTTAAATGATGTAAAAAATTTCAGAAGTTTGCTTCTTTGGGAGGGATGGTTAAAACACTGTACTTTCATCCTGGAGCTGTTATTCAGTGTTGGTCAGAAAATAAGATTGTCATGTGCTTCTGTGAGAAGGCTCCAGACCCCTTTATATCTCAATCTGCTGTGTGGAAACCACCCACAGTCATGCATTATTTGCTGAGGAGTATCTCAGACACACGTAACGCTTTTTGGTGTTGTCTCATTTTCTTTCTGACTTTTTCAAAACACATGTTGAAACTGTTTCCTACATTTTTAGTTAATTGTTTACGTGTGTGCATATGTACAAATAGATACGCAGTGTTTGCATATAGCTGTGTGTATGGTATGTATATGAAATACATATGAATGTGTCGGGCCCATCTTGTACCAGGCTTTGCAGGCCTTCCTTGTGTAAATCTCGTTTCCCGTATGTGTAGAGTGATTTTTCACACCGGGAGCTCTTCAATCGCAGTGCACAGTAGCTGCAACCCAAAGACCACAAGAAGATGCAGGGACAGGGGCTGGGGGCCAGCTCTGCCTAGTCCTGCCTGAGAGGGTGATGTGCTGAAATAGGTGGCTGTCTGCTCCCTGGGCTTCATGCACAGCTCCAGAGCAGCCTCTGGACAAAGCTGCAGGGTGGCTGCTGGCTCCTGGTACTGAAGGTATGCAGCTGCCTCTGGGAAGAGGGCCAACACCCTGGGATGGGGCAATTGCAGCTGGGCTGGTAGAGGTCAGCTGGGGCTCCCCTGCAGAGAGTTAGATGCTGCCAGACAACTCCTATCACTTCTGTCCTTCCGTGGTGTGGCTTTGCTCCTGTGTGCCATCCCCCCACTTTCACATCAGCGATTGCTTCCTCGCATGAGTCTTCCCGTTCTGCACAGGGTGCGGCACTGGAGCCGTGTGGGGAGGCCTGGCCTGGCTGGTCCCTGCCCACCTGGCTGGTCTCTGCCTGCCTGGGTGCTCAGTGTGGGACACCCTGAGGAGGGCAGGGCCAGCTGAGTGACATCCTGTGCTTTCCTTTTCTCTCCTGACCAGGTCCTCGAGGCAACCAGGGTGAACCGCAGGAAGAGTGCTCTGGCGTTGCGCTGGGAAGCTGGCATTTATGCCAACCGAGAGGAGGACAAATAACCACACTGCAGTGTGAAGACAGCAACCAGGCATGCCGGAACCAAAAAAAAAGAGAAAGGAAGAAAGAGAGAAAAAAAAAAAAAAAAGCAAACACAAAAACCCACCATGAAAGCAGCAGCATTTTAGTCCAGTATTTATTAAATACACAACAAACTCGATGCACATAGACACAGAAATGATCCAGCTCCTGGCAATCCTAAAACTACAGGAAAAACACACCTAGAAAATAGCCCCTTCTTCTTCCCTCCATCTCCCCTCTGAAGTAATGCAATGGAGAGGGTGCAGGGGGTGGGAGCCCTTGGGGGTGGGCACAAGGGGGTGATTTTGCTCACGGACCAGATGGGCTGCAGGCATGTGGCAGGAAGTCATTCGTGGAGGAGTCTGCGGCCAGGGCTCGCACTTTTGTTTCTTGCTGACTGAATTGCCAGCCCTGCCTTGCCCCTGGGATCACGGTTCCCCAGCAGCTCCTGTCAGAACCTCCTGCAGTTTCTTCGCCTCCCACAGCCGCTGCACCAAGACCGTCAGCGTTAATTCGGCGTACTCTTATCCAGCCAGAAAACACAAAGATACTGCCCTCTGTTCTGTTTCTTTGAGGAGACTGAAGGGTTGGGTTTGGGATTGGGTTGGTTGTTTTGGGGGCGTGGGTTCTGCTCCCCTTTCTAGTAATTTATCTGTTTAAAACAAGAAAAACCCAACAAACAGGGAGGCAGTTACTGCAAATGTACAATCCAGCAAACTCAGTCAAACAGTCCTTGTGTTGCAAACACAAGCCATCACAATTTAGGAGTGGAATAGATGGGGATGAGAGCTAAGCCAAATGGATTACCTTAGCTTTAGGATCCTATATGCTTGCAATATCACCTGAACTCCAGGTTCTCAGAGCATATTTACGCAGCAAAGTTTCTAAGTAGAAAATCTGTATTTAGCGGATAACAACTATTTTTTGATGGTGGGGAGGGAAAAGAATGGCATATGTGTAAAATCTTTGAAGATGGATAATTTGAAGTAGAAAGGTAGTGGGAAAGGGATACAAATAAAGGACATTTAATTTTTAAATGAGGCAATAAATGAACTAAGCCAGACTCTGGCCTAGAAAGAGGTATGAAATAAAGAAGAAAGATAGTTATGTCTTCAACTATATTTATACAGCGTAAAAAGCCTTTGAAGTAGAGTGCTTTGTGGAAGTCTTCACGTTTCCAGGCAACAAAAAAGCTAAAGGGCATAATGAGTTGGAAGGAATGAGCGACAAAGAGCAGACCAGGGAAGAAAATATTATTTTAGCCGTTCAGCCAGTGTTTTCAGCGCTACAAGCAAACCATAGAGCCTTTAGTTATTGCTTAGGCTTGGGATCAGCAGTGAAGGATTAGTGTGGATGTGTGTGTGTGTGTGTGTGAGAGGGGGTGAGTGCGTGAGGCTGGCATACCAGAAAGCGTATGGCAGTGCGTGTACCGATTATTTTCTCCACAGCTGTTTACCAGCTATAGGGGTGAGTGCTATTTTTTTTTTTTTTTCCGAAAGGGGATATAAAAATAAGGCACTGAGTTAATGCAGTATTTGTGATATTAAAATTTGACCCAACATGGTATTTGCATGAGTCACAATTGCAAAGTATTGACCAGTTTTGTAAGCTGACGATTAGGAAAAGAAATGTGGTATTTATTCTTGTGCTTTGTATTTGTATGTAGTATAGAGGCTTTGGGTTTACTCTTTCTTATCACCAAGCAATACAATAGGAATATTTTACAACTGGGAACCATAATTTCTGGACTAGAAACCAACAAGTTTGGGAGCTGACAGGAAAAAAGACACCAAGCCTTTTTTCTATAAAAAATATTTTGTCTTTTTTATGATCAATTATTATTTTTACATCTTTTTAAAAAATCATCAGCCAGGATACTGTGTCCTCCCTAAGCCTTTCCTTGGTTTCATGACCTGCTGTGCTGTTTTATCCTGAAACAGTAAGCTCATTTAAAATGAGTACCGATACTGTGAACATACTTCTGGTGCTTTTCTTAAACAAACACAGAGCGTGCAGCCAAATTATTCACTACCACCACCCTTCAGTTCCTCCAGCATGTGATTTCTGTCCATGGACACTTACAATTTTGAGGCTTATTTTCAGGGAACTGTAGTACATACATTTGTATATACGCATTGACTCAGTTCTGTCAATTTTCTCCGTAAGTGCTATTGAACTGGAGAAAACCCTGCTGAACCGAGAGTTCACTGTGATGAGGGCAGCGAGCTTATCTCAAGGAGGCACCATGGGGAGGCTCCATGCCTGTGAAGGAATTACATAGCTAGTGAAGTGGACCTGTTTTTCAGGCGTGGTAAACAAGGGTGAACTGTGATTCACGTCTCTAGGCGGGTTGTTACCGTGCGACTGTCGGAAAAGCACCAGCACCAGTGCAGCACTAGTGAGACCATATGTCACGCAGCTGCAGCTGTGAGCTCCATGCATCTGTGTCAAGAAGATTCCTGGCCTTTGGGGAGAGCTTAAGAGAGACTAGGAAAAAGGAGTTTTCTGAGAAGAGGAGATGGCCTCTGTAGTTGGGGTGTGGTGGTCTTGCATTAAATGGCACTCTTCAGAGTTTCCCCCAGTATTTGCTCCTGAAAGCTGGGTCAGCCCTGAACTGCCTTCCCAGGAACTTGCATCTTTATTTCCTTTGGCCTGTAGGCCTGTTCTTCCCTCCAGCTTTCTCACTGGAAGCCAGTGACAATAATCACCCATCATAAGACATCTTTCCATGCTTTGTTCTCTGCAATAGAAACATTTGCTTTCAGCCCTTGCAACAAAAGTATTTCAGTCCAGGACAGGCAGACTTTTCACCCAGCAGAGTTTTTCTCTTCCAGAAATTATGGACACTTATAGACAGCAGCACATTCGGTGCTGTGGTAACAAGAGTGAGATGCAGTTTACTTGCCTCTGTTATTTCATTTGCATGCTACCAAGCTTAGGTGTTTATAAGTATACGCCGGTAATACATATCTATCTATATATGACTATATCAAATGCAACAAAAGAGCACTATTGCAGAGTTAACTTTGTCTCCACAAAAGAAACGCTCAGATCCTTTCCCGTGGCAAAGACTGGTTTTAATGAAACTGTGTATTGAGAAATAGTTAAGCATTAGCTTTTGTGATTATAATCGGTTTGGGGTTACAGTGCAGGTTTTCTGAAAATTTTGTTTTTAAAGCTGCCAATTTGGACTTCATCTTGCTCTGTACTGACATTTCTGAGGGAAGATAGAGTAGTATTGACATGTTTGGCAACCAAAGGCAGCATCTTTGTCATGATTTATCAACCAGTTTCACCAATACCTGGCTTTCTGTATGTTAACCACTTAAATGTTATCCTGCTTCTGTTTTATAGTGACTGTGAGGCCTACAATGCAAGTATATAATTATTTTCTCATTAAAACAGAAACCTGTGTTGTGTTTCTATAAATCTGCCTGATTCTTCGTGTTATTGCAGGAAGGTGTGGCCCTGAAAGCTGCGTGTGGCTGGAAGAGAGTGGCCTGTGTCCCACCTCCCATGGCAGTCAGTCTCTTCCTGTGTTCTTCACTCGGTGTCTCTCTTTGTCTAGAGGTGGGAGAGTTCTTTCTCCACTCACTGGTGTCAGTTGCCGGAACAAGAGCATCCCTGTGTATTTCTTTCCCATCATCATGCTTGTGGAGGTTTGCAGAGGCCAAATCTGCTTTATGATGAATCTCATGACCTTTCTTACCTTACTTCCTCCATGCCTGCAGGAACCCCACAGTCCTGCCTGGCAGAGCACACCCTTTCAGCCAGTTGTCCATTTGTCACACACCTGGCTGCAGCAACCAGCTGCTTGCCCATTGCCCATCACTCCCCCTTCATGGACAGCTGGACCAGGGCAGATCCCATCCCTCACCCCTGCTAGGAAGCTGCTGCCAACTTTTCCCTGCGAGAGCTGGGAGGTGCCAGAGCGCTGGGTGCCCCTCAGGTGGGCCCCAGGGACTGGTTGGGATCTAGCCAGGTTCATGCCAGCCTCTGCCCCTCCCTATGCTGGGAATAGTCAGGTATTTAATTACAACCTTCCCATGGGAAGCAGCAGAGGACACTGGTGATTTTGGTGGGAGTTGGCTAGGGACAAGTGCTGCCTTCAGTGCTCTCCTTAACACCAGCCCTCCTCTCCTTGTGCAGATAGTATCAGAAGTGCCTATGCAGAAAATGAGATGTGGATTTACTTTCCAGTTAGTAAATACTACTGGAAGTCAAGAAACGGGCTAGAGAACAAGCTTGAAAATGTATCCATCAATTCCAGTCCCTCTGTCTTTGCAAAAAAAAAAGGTGTTGCTGTCTTCTCAACACGGGAGAGGCTTTCTGTCTTCCTTTGCCTTGCCTTGCTCTGTGTCAAGAAGGATGGTGTATTGGACTTAGTGGCACACAGTGGGAAAAGGAACTCCTAGGCATTGTCTTTGGATTTTATGTGAATTAAAAGTGAAAACTGGACTTTTGCAAGGGAGCATTTAGACATTGCAAAAGTAATTCAGTTACACCAGTGGGTGGCAGCAGGTCAGGAATTTTGCAGTTCTGTTGTTAGCAGCTGTTGTTACCTGTTTCATAACACACTCAGGACATTTAAAGTCCCTGACACCCCACTGCATAGCTGAAATGGCATGTACCAAACTTTAGAGTGTTTTTTACAACGTAGGTAAGGACTATAAAAGAGCATTTTATCAATAATTTCTGCCATAGCCCCACAGAAGTTGAAGATACTGCACCTCATTTAGTTTCAGGTGGCTTTAAGAGGCCCCAGCACAATGAGAAAGCAAACAGAGAGGCAAAGAATCTCCTCTGCAGAGACAGGTTTGATGAAACCTCTTTAAAAGGAGCATTCAATACAGTATTTCCAGTTGTGAATGGGCACAGGAGATTAAAACACCTTACAAACAGGGATCTGTAGTGTAAGGAAAGCGAGTCAGAGCACCACAGGCTGTAACAGGCTGGAGGGACAGGGCTAGGTAGGGCCAGAACTACAAATATAAGCATGGACCTTAGCACTAAAGACTCAGTTAATGTTCTAGCTGCTGAATTGACTGAGGTGGGCAGTGCAGGAAACTATTAGCAGTGTGTGCGTCCAGCCCTCCACTCCTTTCCAGTTTAAAGGCTGACCAGCATCCCGGTTTTTCACGGTTCAAGACTGAGGGCCAAGGCTGTCCTGTCACTTCAGCAATAGCATAGGGGGGAAACAAACAAACAAAACTAAAATACTAAACAACAAACAACCTAAGAAGGAGCAGAAAAATAACCAGAATACCATCCAGACCTCATGGTCTGCTGCTAGCTCTGGCTGAGCACTGATTAATTGGCATCTGAACCCACTGCTTTATCAATGGGGTCTTCAGGAAGAGAGCTTTTGCAGTAAACACTAAACATGGCAAGCAGTGTGAGAGCTCCTGCTCCGTTCCAGGCAGGTGTCAGATCTGCAGTGAATTGAGGGTGGTGTGCCACCAGGAGCTGGAAATTATTCAGGCCTTGTTCCAATCTAGAGTGTGGAAGAAGTGGCAAGAGAAATCGATGAAGGAAGAAAAATGTGCAAAGCTGCCTTGTCGCATTCTCGGTTACTGCGAACGGCATGGGGAGCTTTGCGTGGTGGGAATTTGTGTGGCAGCAGTGACATCTGCAGGACGGATTGCACTGACCGTGGTATCAGAGCTTCGTTTCCAAGGATGGCGCCTGGAAGGCAGATCCTGGGAGCAGCCAGTACGTGCGAGGGACATGGTGATGGATGACCCAGTCCCAGGGCCCGTTCAGTTTCGAGCTCACTGCAGTAGCACCCGTATCAATAACACAGGAAGCCCTCCTGCGGCCAGCAAAGGATCAGGAAGAGAGCCATGCCACATGTCACAAGCTTCCCGTGGGGAGACAGTTGGGATGGGGACCCAGAAAAAGCTGCTGTGCTTAGCATGCTTATACCCAGGGCCCTGGTCATGCCCCTTCCTACATGAGCTCCTGGGCCACACCAGCCCTGCCAGGATGCCACTGCTGGGAGCAACCACAGACTTTGTGTTGCCTTGGCAGGCAGCTTGGTGCAGGATTGCGGCCGGACACACAGAACACTTGACAAGGGGCCCTACTGCACTGAGCTCTTGCTGTGGGGACTGTTGCTGGCTGAGGTGCATTCAGAGCAGGGGGCAGGAGCAGGAGGCTGGAAACTGCTCCGCAAAATGTGGAGGATTTCATACTGAGCTGCAGCAGACAGACCAGGGCGATGCTATCCCCACTGGGGTGTCACTGACAACAAGAGGCTGTGACTCAGAGTGAGCCAGGATGCTTACGTACCACTGACCCCCACAAGTACTTCTTCCTCTTGTAGCATCTGAGAAACCTGAACTCTCTTGGCCTTACATTAAAATGAGCATCAAGTCCTCAAAGTGCAACTGAAACATAAGAAACCAGGAAAATGTTAGCAAAAACACATGGATAATGACACAACCTTGGTGAAACAGCTCTTCACAGGACTCACATAAGGCTTCCAAAGTGTTGCAGTGTTCAAAAGTGTTGCAGTCATTAGAAAGGAGGAAAGAGATCTTTGCGAAGCATTATCTCCATGGAGAAAGGTGGAGTTTCCAGATACACAAAGGGAATTAACTTGCTGGACAGCTTTGTAACCCCCACGCTGTGTGGAGGTGGCAGAAAGTATTCAGCCCTACTTAATTGGAGTGAAAGAAGGAAGATGCTAAAGTAGGGCACTTGCTCACTCTCTGAGAAGGCTTGTTTGCTTCTAGGAGCATGGGTTTGGGGTACAGCACCAGCCCAAGGTGGACTCAGACTTTCACAGTATTACCCTTTCCTGCTCCCTGCCATCTCCTTGCCTTCTGCTGTTCGCTCCTGGTTTCCACGTGATGCTACTGATAGCCAAAACATGGCTGGTTTTGGGCACCAAGATGTTTCCATGGGCATAGATGTGCCTCATCTTGCCTCCACTGAGCCTCCTGACTGACCACCACTGCAAGGCCCCATCAGCTTCCAGACTCCCTCCCAGGCTGGTTTCCTCTCCAGGTATTTCACTGGTTTTACACTTCTTTGCCAAATCATCCCATTATCCATCCCATGGAAGAGGGATAAACTGACAACCATGAGATAAACCTTAAATGGACCAAATCCAAATGTACCAAAGCACTTAGATACCTATATACCTCTAAGGACCTTGCTCTTTGAGGGTTGCACAGCACTAAACTCAGCTGGAAGCTCATGGACTGAGCTTATGCCAATATACTATAAAATGATCTGGCTATGTTAGTGGGGCTGACTTGAAAGGATGTTAGGGGAGAGCCACGTGAAACAAAAACCTTCTCTTGGTTGCATTACTCATGCCGAAAGGGAGTGATTTCAGCCTTTCTTTAATGCTGTGCTTGAGGAAAACAACTGCTGAACAGAAGGCAGACTGAGCTTGTACGTGGTGCAGAGGGCGGTTTTCAAAGAAAAAGTTCATTTCAAGTTGTGGGACTTGATGTATAAAGAAAGTGAGGATTAGTAAGGCAGGTCAGAGCAGAGTGGTATAAACAGTGGAAAACAGAAAGATAAACAGGGAAATGTTGCTGATGGGAATTTTTCATGGAGGGAGCCCTTTCTGAAGCCAGCTGAAAGCATGATGAGGCAATGTTTGAGCAGGGGTGGAAAGTATGCAGCAAAGAGCATATTTACCCAAGGTCTCTGGAAACCACA
Source organism: Rhagologus leucostigma (assembly GCA_013397725.1). Taxonomy (NCBI): domain Eukaryota; kingdom Metazoa; phylum Chordata; class Aves; order Passeriformes; genus Rhagologus; species Rhagologus leucostigma. The sequence continues at coordinate 340,766 of VZTD01001661.1, forward strand.
AAAAAAACCTCTGCCAGTTACAGCATGAGTCTTACCTGCTGCCAGGTCTGGACTGTGGTGGTACAGGACAAGATTCGGCTCAGCTGTCCTTGTGCACTGTTTGCTGGGTCAGTCTTCAGCAGAAGGGAATCAGGAAATAGCTGAATGATATCACTGTTCATGAGCCTCATAATTTATTGACATGAGGACTCATTGAGTTTATAAATTAAAAGGTATGTCAATACATTCTGTCTAAGCTTTGCAGGGCATTTCCAAGGAATTTATTATCAAGATGCGCAAGCACTAAAGGATCAAAACAGCATTTTAGTACCCCAGTGGGCCTTATTTTTCAAATCTTGTTTAATCTCTTGTTCCTTTCCTGTATAGAAATATTAAATCAGTGTGGTTTTAAAATGTCAGGAGCTCAGTTTGTTCTCTAGGCATCTTCCTGCTTTGCCTTAGGCTGCCCTGGTTATGTGTCCTTGCAGAGGGTGTCTTAAAGCTCATGGCCAGGCATGACTTGCTAGCTTCTAATAGTTCCCACTGGCATCTTGAAGGTGACCTCCAACATAAAACCCCTGAGGGTGACAACTACTTAAAAAGTAGTGGAAAGTGGTGGTGTGGAAGTGCATCGCATGTGGCAGGGGGAGGCATGATCCCACAGCGCCCACACAAGGCCCTGGCCCTGCAGCCGCAAAGCAACCTCATCTACAGCAGAGCAAGAACAGCATGGTCCTCTGGAGGGAAGAGCATGCGCTTGACACGACCCTCAGCTGTGTCCTGTTGGTCTTCAGCAAACAAGAATGTCTCAGCTCCTGTAGTGACTCGTGTTAGCTGTCTTTGAGGAGGTGAGTGTAGCTGGCAGTCCTCCTTTCAAGAGCATCACTGGTTCTCGGCTGGTGACCAAGGTACAAAGCCATGCTGAAATGGGTAAAGTGGTTGGGAGATGTCTCCCCATTGCCCACATTCTGTTCAAGCAGAAGCTTTGAAGCCATTGCCCAGAAATGCAGAGGTGGTAGTGGGAAGAAGCAATGCTGCTCTCAACCAGTATGGCCACTTCAGCATCTACACAATGGGGCATAAAAGCAAAGCTTTAGTTCAGCAAAGCCTTGAATACTCCAGAGTGCTGGAATGAAGCGGCAAGGAAACAGCAAACACCAGTAACAGCCACTGTCTTGCCACACAGTTTACAATTTACATTTGTGCGTGTGTGCATATTTATATTTATCCGTGCTTGTTAGACACTGAAGAAATGCAGCCTGTAAAAAAGTTAGCAGCAGCAATATTGCTGGAAAGCTGCCTGGACTTTCTTGCTTCCCTAGTGCCCTTTACCCAGCACCCCTCTTCAGCTCCAGAATTTCCTGCAGATACAACAGGATCCTGCAAAGAAAGGAGAAGAGGTGCAGCATTTAAGTCCCTTAAATGTCTTTTTCAATGTCTTTTTATACATGTACCGAAGCCTTAAGAACACACATAAATCTGCCAAGGCTGTGTATTCAGTAGCTGCCTGGGAGGGTGCTGGTTAACATTCTCCAAAGTAGTGCACACTGTCTAAATGAGCTTTCTCCAGAGCCTGGAGCTTTCTCCTGGAGCACTTTGATGCAGAGTTGTGGGCCTGGGGAACTCCAGACACATCTTCCCCATGTTTTGAGTGGAGGTGACACCTCTGCATAGGTAGCAGAGCTTCAGCAGCATTTGCTGCTTTCCAAGTAAGGCTTCTCCAGCACCAGGACTGCAGCTTGCCCACCCAGGCACAATTCTGCTCTCTTGTCCAAAGATTACACCACTGGTGCCGTTTTTCACTGCTGCCCTCAAGCAAAATGGGTAGGGACATACTCCCCCACAGCCTCCCAGCCACCCTCCTGGAGGATGCTGGTGCCTTTCCCTTCTGTCCCAGGGACCTCTCCACCCTGCCAGTTCAAAACAAGCTGGATAATTAGCCAGGTGTGGCTGCAGCACATGTTATAAACAGGGTTATCCCTATTATTTGCTGTGCCTTGTTGCACCGGTTGTCTGGAAATCCTCAGCTGGCACTGGGGTCTGTTTGCAGTGAGACAGTGATAGGCACAGCCAGGCAACCTTGTAGCCCAAAACCACCTCTGGGTGGGCTCTGCAGCCACCACCACCTGTGCTGAGGGACTTGCGAGTGGCCCACAGAGGATCAGATGGTGCTCTGTAATCAAGGAGAGCATGTTACTGAGTTTCCTGTGTTTTTAATTTCTGAGCTGCGGAGGCTGAGTAAACACCCCCCACGTGAAGAGCTGCCATATGGAAAAAAGGGTGGTAAGGCTTAGAAATTTCACTGGAGTGTGCTACAGCACCTGCAGCTTTTGGGTTGTGTATGCCATTTCTTAGATTTTGCTTTTTCTTTTTGACAAATGACGGTGACAAATGACAGAATGTTCTGCATAAAATAGTTTGGAAAAATTAAACATCTAAATGACTAAAACCATAGCCAGTTTCTGTGCTCAGGACCCAGTCTAGCAGAGTAAACAGAAGCTGTGAGGAGTGAGTTACCATCTGCCTGCTCTGAATATCTGGGATATCACTGAGGGCTTACTGCAGGTGATGGTTTCAGCATTAACTTTATGGCCTGAAAAAAAGAAATTTAGCCAGGCAAGGAGCTAACTTGAGATCTGTCAGGTGAAAATGAGTGGATTACCAGGCAAGGGTGTTTCCAGAAAATTTAAAGAAATATTTTCCCTTCCCTCGTCTCCTGAAAAAGCACTATGCCTTACAGAAAGCATAAATGCAGAGCCTGTATCTTTATGCGTTTATGGTGCTTTTGGTGGTTTCCACCTCTCAGCCAGGAAAATGGGGTGGATTCATCCCTTTTCTCTCCACTGTCCTGATGTCCTCTGCCAGCTACTCTTCTTACTTCTTGCTGAGTCTCAGGCTTATGGAGAGATAAACATTCCTTCTAATTGTACCTGGCTAGGACTGAGTTATTTAGCAAAGGTCCTATCAGACCAGAAAAATCAGCACTCCTCTTTCCTTTGCTCTTCTCCTTTCCACACCTCACTCCTAAGGATAGGTGATTTACTATTTCTTTCTCCTCCTTTATTCTGCCATATTACTCTTTCCATTATGCTCTGTGTATTATCTTCCTCTAATTCATGTTGACACTTAGCACCCAGATCCTCTCCAAACTTATAAATCCCAAGTCAAATTTACGTTTCTACAGAGCTTTTATTTGCCCTTAACGTTTTTCTGCAAACATTATTATTTAAATGTTTTTGTAGGCTTTTTGGTACCAATTCACCATTGCCAAAAAATTTTCCAGACCTAAACAAAAAAAAAGTAGACCAGCAAAATTATTTCGAAATAGTTTTGGAGAGCACTTAGGAAGGGGAGAGTAGTTTTTAGGTTTGAATCAAGTTTTTATATATTAATGTCTGTGGTTCATTCAGTAGCGAAATTTTTTAATAATCATGCTTTTGCTGTAGCTGTTTCATTTTTCCAGACTATCCACTGTTGTACAACATGGGATTGCTTAAGCCGTAGTGCTTAGGATAGTTTATTTCATTCCACTTCTCAAGGCCATTGCTGCCTGCACACTCTTAAACTTTGCAATGCTTCTGTATTTTACACATATATACCTTGGCAACAATTTTAAAAAAGACATGAATATAAATGAAAAAGAGGATGGGCACACACACACAAAAATTCATTTAGTGCAAGGATTATCTGGGGCTTATCTAAGAGCAACAGCAGGATTTGTTCTGTGGTCCAGCAGATCAGGCAGGCACCAGGTACTGCAAGAAGCCTCTTTTCCTGCTTTTATGAAAAGGATTAATGTTAAGGCATATAGTTAGCTGTCAGAACTATTAATTGCCCAAATTCCTCAAGCTAAAGGGAAAAAAGCCAACTCAGCAAAAGCATCTGTCAAAGGATGGTGTATTTTTATTTTCAGCAGGGGATAGGCCCACAGGAGACTCCTCCAACAAGGTAAGCAGAAAATTCTGAATGGAGAAAAATAGAGAAAACCACGATGACTGGCAGTGCAAGCAAGGAAACGTAGGTGTCTGGTGCTGCTTGGTCAGCCAATAACCGTGCTGCAGGAAAACAAGGGTAGGGAGGCCTGCCATTCCCAGCCCCTTGCTGCTCTCCCGTGTTCTCAAAGTGGTGGTGAAGCGGTGGAGAGTGCCAGCCTTTTCCAAAGGAGGGCTGGCAGGCCTCCCTACCCTTGTGGGGGGTCACCCCTCCCCACCGTGCTTCCTGTCAGTGCACCCCATGAAGTCTCTCCATGGAGCAAATCCCCTCTGCAGCTTTTTCGTAGCCTGCACACCACCCTGGACTTTGCTCATGAGGAGCAGTGTGTGAGGCCTCAAGGCGTGGGGGAAAAAGGCACCCATGCTCTCCCACTGCCTGTGGCCTGTGCTTCCTTTTCCTCCCAGGAGAAGCAGAGGAGAGCAGATGTCTCCATAGATGATCCCAACATGTCTGATGGTGCTGCAGCTCCCATATGCCAGACTGCTGGCCCAGAGGTCTCGGTGTCTGAAGCACCTCCAGGTGCACCTGTAAAGGCACGGGCCTGTATTTTATTACAGTAATGGTGCACTTACCAGCTGTTGTGCCACAGACACTGGCACCAGCCCTGTGAGTTCCCAAACAACCTTGATGTTTTTTCTCAGAGCCACAAAACAAGGCTGCTAGGTGGCTTTTTACATTGTCCAGGCATTAGCTTCCACCATCAGTGGCTCTGGATCCAACAAGACAACTGCCCTTGACTAGATGCCGCATCCCTGTGGCGATGCAGCAGCTGCCAGGAGCTGCTCCCTCTGCCCTGTGCCCCTCGCTTTCTACACAGCCCACACTCTCACTCCATCTCCCCCATCCCTGTGAGCAGAACCTCACACTTTGCAAGGACAGGGGCTACGTACAATTAAATGACAGCTACCCGATGAAGCCAACCTCCCACAACACAGAATGCTTTGGTCATTTATGATGAAGTATTTTCCAAAGGAAAACCAGCCATCACTAAAACAGCTGCTTCTCCCCAGTGTTTTCAACCAGCTCTGCCTCTCCCTGGGGCTGTAACAGGGCTGCAGCTCCATCCAGTCTCCGACCCAGGCATTTTACAGTTCCTAGTCACATTTTCCTACTTTGCCACTGCCACCAAGCCACAGTGTGCAAGAGGATGATCTGCACACACCAAGTAACCATCCGGAGGAGGAGCTACAGAGCCAATTTACGACCTTGGAGGCAAAATGCCTTGCCAGAAGGGGATTGTAAATCACAGATCCCATCAGCAGGCTTAGGGGAGGGAGATGAAGAGGGCTTACTTGCCCACGTTGGATTGCAGTCCTGGATGTCAAAAGGACCTTTTCAGACGAGGAATGCTGAAGACAAAGTTCCAGAATGCTGGTACTTGCCTAGCCCAGGTCCCCCAGCATACTGAATTCCCTATGGCAACTCTGTTCAGAAAGAAAAAGTGATGTAACTGCCATAAATGGTTTGAAAAAAAAGAAACAGCAATTCTGCATAGGAATGTAAAACATCACCACAGGGAAACATCAAACACCTCTGGTTTGGCCAGGTTGAAAAATGTTGAAAAGTTGGTGAAACATGTGCTGACCCTGCCTCTAGTGGGCCTCCAGACAAGACCACTCTAGAGAGAAATGCCCTAAAACAATGTGTTTATTTTCCAGCAGGCTACACCACTACATTTTTGTTGTTAGGATAGTCTCTGATTTTGTAGGTACATTTTTCTTAAATGTCAAAGGCTGCTCTTTTAAGGCTCCACTACATTTATGCTGCATTAACATGTTTTAAAGCAGATGCAAATGTCCTTATAAATATCAGTAATAAAAGAGCAGTGCCCTCTGAAAAATTACTAGATAATAGTATTTTGAAGAGTTTGTGGCATCAAATGAATATGGGATTCGTGAAAATTGCTTTTCAGTAGTAAATATTTTGGAGCCTGAGCTAAACTCTTACTTTAGCACTTACTGTTTTGCAGTTACTGACATGGAAATACACCCTTCCATGAGAACTAAAAAGTGGATTTGATGTGAGTGAACGCACAGAATAGCCTGGAAAATATAGATGTAATTCATGAGATCACTAGTAACATTTAGCACAGTTCATTAGCTAGCTAGGCCTGAACAATGTTGGCTGAATAAGCCAAGCAGTCTGTATATGCAACAAAGTGTGGAGGAAAAATATCCCTCATGTAGGAGTTGAGCAGATCTGCAGTGTCTTGAGCACACTGACTGTAACATACCTCTGCACTCCAATTTGATTCCTTTGCACCAGACCCCATGTCCCAAACTGAAGCTTGAATGAAACAAGTCATTTATCTGCCCCTGTAATTCTGGTGGGAGACACAAGGCACCCTGGGTGAAGTAAAATTCCTTTGGTTGCATTTGTTGCTTAAACTGGTCACAGGCTGATGCTTTGGCGTTTTCAGTAAGGCTGTCTGGAATTTCCATCCTCTGGAAATATTTCAGGGTTTGCTGAAAAAAAAATTGTCCCACTTGTCAATAAAAGCTAAAGAACCTAGACACCTTTTTCAGCTAATCTGGGGAAAAGAAAAAAAGACAACTGTTGGAACAACACACATAATTTAGAGCTGGCTAAGAGTCTTTTGGTCTAACAAAAAACCAAATTCTCTGATGAAGGTGAAATTTTCTAGAGCAAATCATTCTAGCAGACAATTCCCCACTCCCTTCCCTGTTAGATCTTGGATCTTTCTTCTGTTAACTGAAATACAAGCTAAAAGTATTGCACAAGCAAACTGTGAAAAAAAGAAACTCTTGAGCAGTGGCATTGAGCAAATGTCACCTGAATCAACAGAGAGTCCAACAGATGGAGGTTTTAACATTGTTTTTTCAAATTAATCATTAATTTATTTTTTAAAGTTATGACCATGAATCTTCCTAGAACAGACTGTTGTTCTGCTGTTATGATTCACTAAACCAGTACAGAATGAGATCATTATCATTCAAGTTAGCATTTTTGAGACTGCCCAATATCCTCCAAGTACTTCCTGCAGCTGGGACTGCAAGTATTGTCCTTGGAGCTGGCAGCCTGCTTGCACCGTGTCCTGGTCCAAGAGCTTCTTGTGCCTCTGGCTAGCAGCACTGCCATGCCCACGGGGCCCTCCTTTCGTGGGTTGCTTCACCTGCCCCTCAGGCAGCAGCAAAATTGGAAGCTGACTTCAAGCTGAAAAGCTTGAGAATCTGTGGAAATAAGTACCTGCAGGGATGCACAGCCATCTCCCCGAGGAGCTAGGGCTGGAAAACTCTTCTCCAGAGGTGGACTCTCACCCACCTCAGCCTGCAGCTGAGCTGGCTGATTACTGGGACACAGTGGTTACTGATGCCTTTGGATACACTGGGACTTCTCTCCTCCTCTTGGAAATTCCCACATTGTAAAGCCAAGGGATGCAGCAAGCAGAGTGGCAGCCACAGGAGACAGGTTACCAAAACCAGAACTTTTCCCTTGTAATTTCTTTTTGGTGTAATTTCCTGACTGCATCATTGAAACAACAATGACATAAGGGGCATGATGCAGCAACAGGGAAGAAAGCAGCAGGTAAAAGCAAAGGAGCCAATGACATATTTGCATACACAAAGTAAGGGGAATTCACAAATTACCTGATAAAAAGGCACATAGCCATCCCCTGCCACCACAAACACTCTGAGAGTCCTCTGATACATGGAGGATACCAAAAGGAGAAAAAAATCCCAAAAAGTCAACAAACAAAAACCAAACCACCACCCCAAATTACAGCAATTACTTGATCGGGCATTTTCACTTCCTACTCTGTGAGAGAGAAATTCCCCAGGTCATCTGACCTCTGTTGAAACTACACCAGGAAGAGGAGTAGCGGCAGTCGCCAAGTGCAGGGCGTTCTCCAGCTGTACAAAAGCCTCCCATGTGTGAGCCAGAGCTCAGAGCAGCGCAAGGATGTGCAGGTGTGTGTACACATAGCAAGGCGAGGTGCAAATATCCTCCCAGCCAGATCATCTCTTCCACAACTCTCTGGTCCTGTGCAGCCCGGCAGACCTTTTGCTTTTCCTTTCGCTGCTTGTTTCCAAACATGCCTCCAGAGCAGAGCTTCTGAGGAGCTATTTCCTCACGTGCATCTCCTTGAAAGCAGCTCTCTCCAAGAAGACGTGGTGGCCAGCAGCATGGTGGGGATAACAGCAATGAGGACGTGGATTGAGCCAGTGGTCGCGGGTTCCCAAGTGGCCAGTGCCTTCTACGATACAGCACTGCTGCTGGTGGTGAAGAACTACTACAACCAGACCAACAGCACTGCTCCCTCCCATGCCGTGGAAGATGCTCAGCAGAAGGCCATATCTAACTTTTATATAATCTACAACCTAGTTCTGGGCCTGAGCCCACTGGTGTCCGCCTATGGCTTGTCCAAGCTGGGGGACAGGATACATCGGAAGATCCCCATCTGCTTCCCTCTTCTTGGTTATTTGGGCTCCAAAACTCTCCTGTTCCTCCTGATCCTGCTGGGCTGGCCAGTGGAGGTGATGTATGGGGCTGCTGCCTTCAATGGGCTGACTGGAGGCTTCACCACACTTTGGGCAGGCATCATGGCTCTGGGATCCCTGGGGTCCTCTGAGAGCAAGAGGTCTCTGCGGCTCATCATTATTGAACTGGTGTACGGCCTCGCTGGCTTTCTGGGAAGCATGGCATCCGGCTACCTCTTTGTTGGCTTCAGTGACCGCTATCAAGAAGGCACTGTGCTGGTGTGCTGCAGCATTGCTTGCTATGCTTTCTGTCTCCTCTACAGCATTTTTGTCCTCACAGTCCCCAAGCCAGCAGCTTCCTGCCCAGCCAAAGCCAAGAGTGCAGAGGAGGTGGGTGGTCAGCTACCAGAAGCAGCAGCAGCAGGGAGTTCCCAGCCGTCAGAGGGCAGCATCTCTACTCCAGTAACCCCCTCAAAACTCATCATCATCCTCCTGTTTGTGGCAGCAATCCTCTATGACCTTGCTGTGGTTGGTGCAATGAACGTGCTCCCACTGTTCTTGCTCAAGGAACCTTTAAGTTGGAATGCCGTGGAGATCGGCCATGGCAATGCTGCTGGGTACATGATCTTCATTACCAGTTTCCTAGGGGTACTTGTGTTCTCCAGATACCTGAGGGACATTACCATGATCATGATCGGAGTAGCATCGTTCAGCACTGGCATCCTCATCATGGCCTTTGTGCAGTGGACATTCTTGTTCTACACTGGTGAGTTGAACAGCCACTCATATGAGTAAATACACCCTGAGACAGGGGTGTTTCAGCATCACTGGAAGAGCTTTTTGCTTTGCTTCATGACAAGTTTGCAAGCAGGGAGTTAGGCAGACCATCACATGGGCAATTTGCAAGAGAGCGCTCTTATTATTCCTCTTTCCTCACATCTCCCTTTGTACTCTTAAGACTCAGCACTCTACAATATCCTGAGGAGGCATACACTCCTGCCAAGGATTAGTTTAAGGCCCATTGACTTGTAATTCATCAGTTGGTCACAAACCAGGTCTGAGCAGAACAATGTTCACACTCTGGGGGACTGGGAATTGTTGCTGACTCCTTGTACTGGTAGGACCACATCACTGCATCAGTGGGAAGCACTTGCTTCTTCTGAGGTAAGGCTTCAGGCTACAACAGAAACAAAATGGCAAAGCCTTCCTCTTAAGTGAATATCTTAAGATGTGATTTATTTTTGTCATAAGAAGGCACTTACAGCTGATGGGAAACTTAAAGAAACACTGGAGGTGTAAACTATCACAATAATGTAGTTTACAAGCCTCACACTGTATATAATTATTAAGGGACAGGTAACAATAGATGGGGCAGCATCCCATGATAAAGGAAAGGCATTTTTGGGAGTTAACCTATGACAAAACACAGAAAACAAAACCCAGGAACTGCATTCATTGTGGCAGAGATATCTCACAGAGTATCATCTCTTGCATGGCTTTAAGGTTTTGCTTCTGAAAGTGAGAAATAAATGGAGATAAATGTCCTGAAGTGATTTTTCTGTCTGTCCCTACAGGGAATGGGAAATTGAAAATTAAACGAAGTTGTTCTAAAGGGAAAGATTATAGGATATTGTATTTGTGTACTAAGCCAAACACTGAGTGAAAATTTTAAGAGATTCTGGCTGAGAACAAGGGACCATGTCTAGTTTGGGCAAAGTACCTCTGCTAATGGCAGCAACAGGTGGCTTATCTGCATTGGGTGAAGTGAGGACCTACCTCTTTTTAGCACTCAGGGGATGAGAAAAGGTGAAGCAAGGTGCCTGCCCAAGCCAGAGGCATGTCATCTTCAAAAGCAGTGATTGTGTTGGGTGACAAAGAGCAGGTACTGGTGATAACTCAAAATTCATTGCATTACAGCACGGGCAGTGATGCTTTTTGCCCTCATCCCTTTACCAACCATCAGGTCCATGTTGTCCAAGCATGTTGAAGGATCATCCTATGGTGAGTATTTTGGTTACCTTACCAATCAAAATCCCCTCAAATTCCTTTATTCAGCTTAGAGTACAAAGAGAAAGGTAAGTTATTGCTGCAATCTGTGCTTTGTGTAGTAATACCAGAACAGATGATACCACAAACAGGAAGGAAGAAGTAGAGAAACTTGCTGGACAAGATTCTCACATCCAGTCTTCTCATCCTTGGTTGCATCATCATTTATCCACAGAATTTTCAGCACATACTTCAAGAGATTACAATCAGTGCATAGTTCAAAGGCAGAGAAAATAGCTGAGGTGCTGCTCAAAAACACAGTACTGCATGGAGGACCAGGAAAAGCAGGACATGGAGTTGAAGCAGTGTAATAGTCACACCATTTTTATCTGGCTTATTTTACTTCCAGTTTTGGGAAGGATGGAATTTTTTTTAATCTTTTTTTTCAGTTATGCTCTCTGAACATTTTTTCAAGTGCTTGGCAGTTTGTTCCTGACAGACCTGATTTAACTACAAATAATAATCTTTGCATAAAAATTGACTCTTCTTGGAACAGCAGTAGGAATTCTTTTCCATTAATATACGTATTAAAAATTAGTAAAACGTATTTTACAACAGCATATTGAAGCCTACTATTTTTACCTCAGTGAGCAAGATTTAGACACAAGAGACTGGACTGGCCGTTCATTCAGACAGCACCACAGGCCCACAACTGCTCATACCTCCTCCAAACATTTTCCCTCGGCCATCCTTCACATCCTTTTCCTTTCTGCCATATGAACATGACACTGCTCTGTCACCAGTTCATTCCTACTGCTTGTGCTCTCACAACATCCACCATAGCAAAGTCATCTACCTGCCACAAACAGCACAACTCACACTCCAAATTAATTACTATAAATCAGACATTTTTAACCTCCCCCTTGAGCCATACAGACTGTATGTGACGACAGCATCAGTCCAGACCTCGAGTAGCACCCTGCAGCAGAGCAGCCCTTGCCTTCTGGTAACAGTCTCATCTCCTTAGCTGGTGGCTGCTGGTGCTGAGTGGCTGCAGAAGGCTGCCAGGGCAGCAAGCTCAGCACACAGCACTGACCTTGCCCCATGTCTGCATGTCTCAGCACGGCTGGGTTACTTCCCCTTCACCATTTACCATGACAGCAACCATGCAGTAAAGACTGGTTTCAACTAGAATTCAGTTTCTGCCTTCCACATGAAACATCATACAAATGACACACACATCCCTATTTCAGGCACTATTGTAATTTCAACCCTGCGAACCACTTTTCTGGCCTAGGCCAGAAGCAGACCCTGACTAAAATTTCTTCTGTCCTGAAGATGCTAGTCTAGACTATTCTTCTACCTCCTAGGAGACGGAACACCTACAGACCAGTTTATTGCTGCTCTTCCAAGCAGCTACCTTTACATGTAGACTGTTTAGGCAGACAGTTTTCCAGTTGGATCTTTTGTTCCACACCTAAAAGAAGGAAAAATAATTGAACTGTGGTCTAGAAAAGGAGCAGATTCAAGCTCATGCCGTCTGGTGTTAGTGAAGCAATGACTACACAGATGTGATCCTGGATTTGTCAGGGAGGTACCACAGCTGGTTTTTCAGTCTCCAGTAACAACCTATGCTCTTGTCTTACAGGTAAGGTGTTTGTCCTGCTGCAGCTGTCTTTAGTCACCACGGGAGTAGTGACATCTACAGTCTACAACAAGATCTATCAAAGCACACTGGACTGGTACAGCGGCTTCTGCTTCATTTTGTCTTTCCTGGTTGGCTGCCTCACTCTCCTCCCTTTAAGGTAAGAAATAGGAAAGATTTTGTTCAAAAGGACATGTTGTATTTTCTCCATGCTTCCTGATTCTAGGTCTAAAACATATAACACAGATAGGAAAAAAAATTTTAAAAAAACAACAACACCCCCCCCACTGAACTAAAAAAAAAAAAAATTGAAGAAACAAAGAAACTTGCAGAAATTAGTTGACAAATATCAAGAAGATTCAAAGAATGAAAATTGCAATGTCTAGCCAGTTTTTTAACCTTATTTTTGTTTAATGTAACATGAATTGCTGTAGGAAGAGTATTTGGCAGTTTAACAGCTAATAATCCCAGGAGACAAAGCATTCACACAAATGTAAGTGTTTGATACTGTGAAAATAATAGTAAGTAGAAGGAAGGAATAACCTAACCTACATAAAGTAAAACTTTTTTTAAAATTCCATTATGTTACTTACCCATTGTGACAGAAAAGAATAATCTGAGTCTCCCTCAAATGTTTCAAAGAGAAACCACTACCACCGTGAAGGAAATGATTACTTTTCTGGTCCACTGAATTTGCCCAACAGTACCACTACAGAGTGACTGAGAGGTACAATTTCAGCAATAAATTTTAAGCACAAAACCAGCTTAATTTGCAGAGAGAAAGCTGAAACAACCTCTCCGTCTACTTTTACACCTTGTCCATTAGAGCCTCCCCAAGAATCTCCAGCTTGTTGCATGACTAGAAACAGCAAAATTCTTTCTGTATGAAGTGAACTGTGATAATGTCAGCATTTAATCCATGCAACAACTATTTTCATCCAGATATAAGGCACATACTGGATAGGCTAAAGTCTGATTCCAGGCAAAATTCTTGCCCAGCTCTCCCGCAGTTTAAAAAAAATCTAGCAGTAGAAAGTCTAAAAGCACTACGTATACAGCGGCACCACTTGGAGAGGAAGAAAAAGCAACACTAAGGAAAGCTCCTCCACCACCACCTCTGTTTGATCCAGAGCACCAAAGGCTTTCTGGGCTTGTGAATACATCTGACAACCAGTGTCTTCAGGACTACTAGCGTAGATGAGTAGGAAGGCTACTTCATACTCATCGTTCCCCTGGCTCTGCTTTCCTCCTCAAATCTGCCAGACACAAAAGACTTGTTTCTTATGCACAGCCCTCTCTTTAACAGGGGTCACTGCTAGCTACTCAAATGCTTTTTAATACAGGTTCCAAATAGAAGTACCATTATCAGCACAAACACAGGTTATTAAAGTCTGAAGGATGACAAATGGTGCCAGTCTCATTGCTTGTACACAAGAGAGGCTGGCAGATCATTGAGAGGAATCCCATTAGCACTTAGCCAGCTCTAGACACCCTGGCAAAGTTTAAGATACAGATGTGGAAAGAGCAAACTGCAGTTTGAGAAGGTAGTTTGTTAACTCTTACTATCTGCATTTGTATTGTTCTTTACAGCTTTGTGGCCATCAAACAACGGTCAACCACTGGCTCCCTTGAGATTCTGACTGAGTAACAGAGGCATCTTTTGGTTGTTATCATTAGTCCCTACAGTTACCAATGCTACAGGATGCATGGCATTTGTATTTCCACTTCACACCATGCCACAACCTCTCAGCCACTCAGCTCGCCCAGAAAGAGATGTTTGCCTTGTTATTTCTGCAGCACCTCATCTTGCAGAGTATGTGCATCGGCTGTTGCACACCAGAAGTCCTCAGAGCATTCTGCTTTTTGCTAGGCTGGTTAGTAATACCAAAGAGGGACAAGAATACAGGCTAGAAATGAAAATGGCATTTCTAGATACATCATTCAGAGTGGAAGAGGAAAGCAGAGGATTGGTTTTCCATTAGTTCCTTCTTGTCTGTTCATTCAGAAATCTCAGGGCAGTTCTGTGACTTTGGCTGATGAAATGGGGCTGCAAGCCACATGCCACGTGCACAGGGCCATCAGCAGGACACACTGGCTCTCCACCTGCTACAGAAGATGTTCTCAGCCCAGCCAATTAATGTTACATAAAAGACCATTAAATAGAAAAATACCACTGTAAAAACATGTAAGATTAACAGAATTTTAGTATTCCCTACAATAAAACACTCCTGAACAGATGTTCATGACCCCGACTTCTGTGAGGACTAAGACTCAAGAGCTAATGCTGGTGTTTTGGCTCACACCACCACGATGTGCTGCTCTTGTAACAGGTCAGGAACAGGTAAGTGCAGCACACAGCTCCTACAGGCTTTATGGAGGTATAAGGACACTGATACCATGTAATAGTCACCATGTTACCTCAGCTTTAATCTGGGTTGGAAAGGAACCTCATAAAATACAGCAACTAGCATGAGATGGTATCACATAAATCCAAACATGAGTCAAAAGTCCGGCATGTCTCACTAGGATGTGTCTGCTTACATGCTAATTGAACTAAGAAGGATTAAGCAGCTGCCAAGGTCCTGGACTAAGTAAAGGGAAGTGAAAAGCCCTTAAATAACTGAAATAATCTGGAGGCAAATCAGGCAGCTTCAGTTCGAGCCAGGGGTATAGCAAGCAGAAGTTGGTTCATCATTACACAATGCCTTGCTCTGAGGAAGCTGCTGCCACCCTGTCCCCCACATACACACGCAATCTTTCCTCAGCTCCTTCACTTTCAGTACCAGAAGTAACGCAGCAACAGCTCAGATGACTACTTAGATCAACTGTGGAACAAGATTTTAGGGGAAGGGTATTTTTGCAGTAAAACAGTGAGCTGCTCAGCAAAATAAGCACACACGTAATTTCAGCGGTGAAGATTGCAAAAAAATGAAACTTTATTCTAAGTAAAGGAGTCATCTTTAAATACATTTATTGGTCCATTCCATTAAATTAATTGAGGTAAACAAATGGTGCATTTTAAAAAAATGTACACACTACTAGAGAATTACAAACAGTTTTACCTCAAAGCGTTTTTCTCCATCGATACTAACTCCATAGTAAACAATGCACAAAGTATATTTATATGGATATACGAAAGGGTATAGAAACATGCCAGCACCAGAAGGCAAGACAACACTTCCTAGCCTGCGAGTCTGAACAAGAGCATAGTTGCCAGATTGGCCAAGTACAGGAAACAAAAGCCTCCTTCCCATTTTTACATAGTTTGCTAGCTAATTCACAAAGTCTTTTCACAGCTTTCCTTCTGTACCTTAATGGTATGAAGAGTGACTCTAGTTCTGGTGAGTGGGTTTATAGAGAGTGAAAGCAGAGGAGTCTGGACAAGGAACCAGCATCATTTTGGTCCCTGTCACTGACACCTTCACCACAGTGTGTGAGGCTCACAGCCAGCCTGCCTTCACCTGCATGGCCCAACTCTCCAGACCTTAGGGAGGGACAGAGGGATGCAGACACAGAGAAATGAGAAGAAGGACAGTGATTCTTTATTTTTGTGTACTATAGACAAAAGCCCTTTGGCTCTTATTGTAAGACTGGCCTTCAGCAATCTGCCTCCTTGTGCAGTGGGAATGTTGCACTGTTCACAACCCTGCAGCTTGATCTGAAGGTACGGATACATATCCCAGTAGCAGGGTTAAGGAAATGGTTTATCTCCAAAGCATAGAACACCAAGACCTTCAAAGTAATCTAGGACAGTGACAGCTGTTATTGTTTTAGCATGCCATTTACGTAAGGGTGATCTACTTATACCTCTTTGGAAAGTTCACTATTTTCTGCACATTTACTGTGCTTTAGGCATGCAACCTTAAAACTTGTCCAGTTCATTACTAAGCACTTGTACAAGTCAGATACTTCAGCAAGACCTCCAAGTGCTAAGCACAGAATTAAGCACTGCCATTTTAGTTTGTAAACTGGTTCAACAGCACTTCCAAAAAGTTTTAAATGCCACATTCAGTCTGCCAGAAGGCAACTTTATTCCTGTGATCCCCAGTTTTACTTCACAAGAGGAAAAAAAATAATCCAACATGTAGTAGCAACTTGCCTATCTTAAAAAAATAGTCCTCATTTTCCCTATGTATTAGTTGTTGTAGTAAAAGTTAACGTACCCGAGGAAAGAATGTTCTACCTTCAGAATTTAAGACAGAACATCTCATCTAATGAGCTTGTTTAGTCTATGCAATTTTGTTCAGTGGTTATCAGGACAAGGCTTTTCAACAGTCTGCAACAATAATAGTAATGATATCCAGTTAAGCTGTGCAAGTTTTAACAAAAGCATGGCTCCCGTTAAAATACAGAACAGTCCCTGCTGATCTGAGAAAGAAGTCTTTTGTAGCCTGGCATCTGCAGGACTGACACCTGAAGCAACAAGAACAGGCTATGCAGAGCCACTACTTCAAGGCTGCTGCACAGTACCTCCACAGAACTGTCTCTGCCACTCATGCTTTGTTTCTATCACTTATTCCACTACTTTATCCTTAGCACAAGTTTTAGTGCAACAAAAATCCAAGTAGACTTCAGTGAAGAATCATACTTTATTCTTCAATACAACTCACATTGGAACTGTTTGTGTCTTTAGGGCTACACATATTACCTTTTCATTTTTCAATGTATACCTGAAAAAGCCATAATGTTTTAACATCTATATTTATTGCAAGATTTAGAACCTGGTAAAGGTATACAGGAACAATGCATGGTCCATTACTGGAGCATAGAAACAAGATCTCAGTGCTTGCTTTATTGTGCTGGTGCCACTTAAGAGAAGAAACAAACACCACAGAAACTACACAGAAGTAACTGGGCAGCAGTGAATTATGCATCCTCTGAGAGGGACCTTGCCCTGGCTATGGATTATGAGGAAAACTGGGCTGATTTAAGGACTGCTGAAGGAACCACATGTTAAATAGTCTCACAGAAAGGGTGCCAACTACTTTTGGTGTCATTTTGGTGCACGTGCAGAGGAAGTAATCCTAAATTACTCAAAGATGAAGCTCCTGCACTCTTCCTGCTTCCCTTTACCAACATCTTCTATTTCTCTCACAGAAGTCTGGACCATCTAAAGTAAAGACTTTTATTCTGTAAGGATTACAGAATAACATGTTAAGAGTTTCACTCTCAGTTCAGGACTCAACCTCTGACTAACAGCAGTTATGTGATACAAGTGTCACTCTGCACATCTTACAGGAATTTCCTGCAACTTCTGTAGTTCTCCGGACTGGTACGGCTGCCCCAAACATCACAGCCAGGATCCTCCCCACACCTCACCCACAGCCTCTCCCTCAGTTACCTAGTGATGTACAACAGCTCTTCATAAGAAAAGACCACTCCACTGCCCATAGAAGCTGAGACCCACCATTGCACACCCCTATTACACTGCAGCAATTCTTGCAGAGGACTTCGCTTTTGAATGTCAAGTTTTATTTCCCTTGTATGAGCTTAGGAGGTTTTGGTCCAGACCACGTAAGATATCCCGATCTTCAACAGCTCCAGCCTCAACAGTTACAGGCTGATTTGAACTTCACTTGGTACTCTCCACTGTCCATTATGCTTCTCATGAACAGCTGTGATGTTAATTGCTAAATTCTCCAGAAGCAACACCCACTTCAGTTTGACATAAAGCAAAGCAGGAAGAGGACCTTACTGTTGTAAGGCATCAGAAGAAATCACCTGTAGGAAAAAACCACCACCCTTTCTACTCATCTTTTGCTGTTTATTTTAGTAAGATGATGGGAAGACGGACTAAATATTAGTTCAAATTATATTTTGCTTGAGTCCCAGTGATGCTGTCAAGTCAACTACAAAATTCCATTTACTCCACATGAACTAATTCAAAAAGCACACTGATATTTCTCTGTGGAAGATGGGGAAGACTGTAACCCTGAAGGTCAGACTGTTAGTACGCAAGTGCTTATTCTAGATTGCTTCAAGATGATCCCCTTAAGTACTTCCCCTGAACAAGAGGAGTCTGTGATTCTGAACCTAACAGCAACTTAAACCAGAGTTCTCATTTACACCAAAAAGTGCATATTGACAAACTGACCTTAAAACAAGAAACACAGTTTGTCTAGTACCACGGAGTTGTCAGTGAAGGCTGAGTCAAAAAGAACTTCTTAAAACGTCTTATATTTTACTTTTTCATGCAGAGAGCACCATCTCATTAGCCTGACAGCTACCACAGTGCTGCAGTAACTCATCTTGAGAGTTCCATAAAGCCACCAGGCTGAGAAGGGTGGCTGCAGGTTCAGTTGGTGTTTATGAAGGAATAAACTCCACATCAGACTAGTACCTGGTAGGCTGTCACAGGAGAACAGAGAAATTGCACAAAATCAATCACTGCTCACATTCTTTGCAAGAATGTTGCCAGAGAACAAGTAATCACTCAAATTTAGCAGTAAGCACAGTTATTTATTGCCCTAAATCCCAGTATTACACTCATATGCGCCCCAACCTTTCCCACTCAGGATGGTTAAATCACGTCAGCATTCCAAAGGCCATTAATACCAAGTAGGCATTTACTTGAGGTTGGACTGCAAGAGAAAGGACAAAAAAGAGACTTGCAGAAGCAGCTACAATTCTAAAGGCCAACAGAAACTACTAAGAAAATAGATCTATACCAAAAGTAGTCCTAAAAGACTCGCCGTGTGGTTCAGCAGAGACAGATTTGAACACTGTGTGTACCTAATAGGGTACCCATCTATCCCCCACCAACCCATTTAAGGCAAGTTTCACACACTGATGCTTGGTGGAAGGAAGCATTTGACACCTTTTGGCTTCTGGCTGCTGCAAAGAAAGTGTGGGGAGAGAAAGCAGAGTTCTGCTTTTACTACCGCGGGCATCTTAGGTGATCAAGCCTTAAGTGGCTCTAGTAAAACCCATATTCATAGCATGGTGTAAGAGATTTCCACCACCCAACTTCCGGAGCTAGCTTTGGGAAAATTAAAGACTCATACTTCCTCCCCCATTCCCATAACCCTTAAAAGGCTGCTGTCCAACTCATTCCCGCAGCTAGGCTGGTTTTGATCCCCAAGTCAGTCACAAGTACACTTCAGTCAACTGACATTACTTCATAATCACTAAGGTAAACAAAGATACTCAGTATGAACCAACAGCATGCCACACTCACAAAAACCACAGTTCATGCTTGCATCACCGCCTATCTGTGGCTGGTGTTGGTATGGTCTGTCTAGAACCAGCCTGACTCCCGGACAAAAACGTCTCCAGAGACCATTTCATCCAGAGGGAGCACATGGGCGGTAGCAAAACAGAAAATATTCTTTCACAGCCTTTTCCTGTCCACTCAAAAAAAAAAAAGGGATAAGGATTGGTTAGGGAGTCCTGTATCATAGAAATAATTATGGGGGTTTTTTTCTAAAAAACAAAACAGAATGGTAATAAAGATGTCATTTGGCACCTTGCAGTAGAGTTTTATTTTCATCTTTTTAGTGTTCCACTCATCAGTTCCTTCCAGACTAGAGAGGTAAATTTTATCAAGATCCCCATGCACTTTCACTATGAACCCCAATCACTCCATAGGATAAAGAAGGAACCATTCAAGATAACTCAAAAAGATGAAACATACCCCAGTTTAAACACAAAAATTGAGGAAAAAAAATTCAAATAGGCTGGAACAGATACTCTGAAAAACTAAGTGCAGCTGTCATTTCAGTTAACTTAACAAAAAGAGTCCTCCGTACAGTTCCAGTATGACTAGTGGTACTGAGCATAGAAGTGCTAGACTGTCCGTGAAGGTACTTCTTATTTGGTCTCTGGCTTGTCTTGCAATAGTGGTATAATTGATTCCCACGCCGTAAGGCACTGAAGAAAGGAAGAAAGAAAGATTTTAAAAATGGATTTTATATTGGTTCATATAATTTCTGACCAGCCCTTCCAGACCAATAGCATGCAAGTAGAAGAAAAGTTATGAGGGTCTTTATAGGTTATTACAGAAGGGGGAAAAAACTCAGGATCTCAAACAGCAAGTAAGTGTTAGAATAGCTGTATCTTCCAAACAAATTCAACAAATTCAAGTTTTCCAAAGTCATCAGCTGGCCCAAGCCATTAAAAATCATCAGAACACCCAAGGATTTCCAAATACTAACCTGGATTTTTCTAAACTGAAGAATACCACAGCTTTCAGCTAGGAAGACAAACTGTTTTGAGTAGAAATTTACATCTTTGTGGCGTGACTGTGGGTGAAGGCTGATTTGGACACAATGGCAGCTATTACAGACTACTTCTAGCAAACTTATTTGAAAGAAAACATGACTTTAGGGAAGTTAATTCTGAGACACAGTGTATTCCAGTATGGCTCTGGGACTCAACTCCAGACAAACTGGTAGTGTCTGGTATAGTGAACTGTAAGTGGAGTGTAGCTTCTGGGTTATTAGAAAGCCACTCTGGGCTTTGGAGTCATTTTCCCAGACACATACATTTACTACAGTCCTTGTACTGTGTGTTGTTACTGTCTTTCAAACACATAGAGCCCGGAAGTAAAAACTGGGCAAATACAGACTGTGGAATCCAAATTATTACATGCTGGAAATGGGCAAACTCATCAGCAGCTCTTATATTCACAAGTCACTGTTGACAGACATCTTCTAATTTTGCTGACTGTACTGCAAATTAATAGAGTACTTCTAGGTGCGTACCCTGAAGTGACTGGACACTTTGTACAGATCTAACTGTCAATTACAGAGGCACTGATAGATGTTCAGCGGAGTCTCTAATATCCTCCTCCACAGCAGCCTTAGAAGAGAGCCCAGGAATAAGGAAGTTCTGTGTGAGTAGTTATGAAGAAGACAGACATTGGAAGGGGAAAAGGTACTGCATGCTAATATTACACAGAGAGGTAACCTAGCACAGGAAGCAGCTTGTAAAGTAGATGTGGAAAAATGAACAGACAGGATGATGTTTACTAGGCAATGCATAAGCCTAGTACGTCTAGTAGTGTTTAATATGTAATATACCTAAAGGGGGCTTATGAGACAGCTGGAGGACAACTTTTTACAAGGGCTTGTGGTGATAAAACAAGGGACAACTGCTTTAAACTGGAAGAGGGCAGGTTTAGATTAGATAATCAGGAAGGAATTCTTTACTATTAGGATGAGGAACCACTGGAACAGCTTGCCCAGAGAAGCTGTGGATGCTCCATCTCTGGAAGTGTTTTAGGTTCATGCTGGATGAGCCTCTGAACCACCTACTCTAGTGAAAGACATCCCTGCCTCTGGCAGGAGGTCGAAACTTAGATGACCTCTAAGGTCCCTTCCAAACCATTCTGTGATCCTATGGTATCAACCACTGCACTAGGCTGCACTGTTCTAGCACGACCGAAAACTAGACTGGAAGCATATGAAGTTAAATGTCAAGGTCCTTTTAATTAAAAATTAAAAAATCTGACACCAAACCTCAGGTACACATGCACCAACTGAAAGAGGGCAGAGGCTAGGTATTTTCAGGACTAGTATACAAGGGACAGAACTACGCACCAAGGGACAGATCAGAATAATTTATACATAGCAGGTGTAAGCTATATATGGGTCCGTGGACTTGCATTAACTCATGCAGTTTGGTTCATAAAAGGCAGAATCAAGAGATATTTCTCTCTGGTGGTATTACTAGAACGTGCAATTCTGGGTTTTTTTCACCACTACTGCTGCTGCTGCTGCTGCTCAGTAATTTGTTCAATTCAAGAGTACAAAACAGACAAGCATGCACGATAAAATGCTGTTAGGATCCTTGCAAAAGTCCACTAGTCTCACAGAGATCACTTGACCATGACTTGCAACTCATCAGCTACTGACAAAGAGCAGCTTCAGATGTCTAATATTCTTGTCTTCAAGACAGTGTGAAGATTTCCTGAAGAATTATCACCACTTTAGAGGAAAACAAACTACTCTTATTCCTGCCAATGCTCCAACACTGACACATACCTTCTCGTAGTACTGGATGTTTTTATCTGCCATCCCCATGAGTAGCTGCCTAAAGTCTTGTCTTTTGTTGTTTTGCCATCTCTCCATATCTGCTTTCAGGTCAGCATTGAAACATTCTACTCGGTCTTGACATTTCTCAACATCTGTGGGTACCTGCAGCAAAACAAATGAAGATTAAAACTTTCACTAAGAGTGCTAGATTGCTGAATTAGCTCAAACCTTACTGAGCAAAACTGCAGAAGAAACAGTAAAGTTCACAATCCAGTAGTTATCCTGAATCAACTCACCTATGGCTGCAGGGAAAAAGCCACAGTTCTGAACTAGAGAGGATATGAGATTTTTTAATTTGTTCTTTGCTGTTTGAGATGGTGACCACTTGTGCTGATGCCATGATGATTTTTTGCTTTTTCATATACCCTTCCATATACCCTTTTACACAGCTTTGCATGTATCCTTAGTGCATTTTAGCCCACATACTTGTAATTCCCCAAGTCTGATAACTAGCTTAGACCCAAAGTTCCGTTAAGCCAGGAGACTAAACATCTCGAAAACCTCGAAGTTGGGTCAGAAAGCCCCAGACACCAAGGTCCTCTCCAGAACACATTCTGTAAACCAAGATAGGCCCATTCAGGGGGAACATTCCTCAGGACGGGAGGAGTCCTTGAGTCTTGAGCCTCTCACTGGGGAATCCTTGATAGATATGCTAATGTGCAAGGTCTATAACTGTATACGCGAATTATCGTGTGTGTGCATCTTGGGTGTGCATCTTGGGTGTGCATCTTGGGTGTGCATCTTGGGTGGTGCATCCTTGTGTGCATCTTTTGGGTGCACACTTTCGGTGTGCATTCAGGGGTGCTTTCTGCCTGGGTGTGGTGCACCAGAGGATCCTTAAATAAATACCGAGGTAAAACCCTTCTTCCCTCTAACTGTGTTTGGCTTTTAATTCTAAGCCCAAGGAGAGACATCAGTGCTTGTCCATCTCCATGCCTGATACAGAGGCAGATGGAGGAAGCACTTGCTAAAGGCACAAGAAAACCATTTGGTGGAAGTGCTGGCACCGAGGCTCAGTTCCTAGTGCTCAAACTGAGCAGCTTTGCTCCACAGCAAACTTTCCTCCTTCCCATTTACAGCTGCAGTAGGAATTTCCCAATATACACCAGTGTGTATATAATAAGAGACATTTAGTTTTATCAAAAAAGCTGGATAAGAGACCTCAGTATTGACAGCTGCAGAATAAAATTTCTAGGTCCTTAGTTTCCAGCTTCTACTTTGAACCTTACAGGCTTCCTGAACAAAATTCTCTAACTGCAAGGCACTCGTGATCATCACCAGGGGATGGGCTCACGGACTTTTAGGCTCAACAGTGGACACACTAGCATGTAAAAGCAACAAATGACATCTTGAAGGACAGCCTACTGCAAGTTGAGGTAGAGATTTAAATGGATTTTTGACAGTAGCCGCTGGCTCAAGGTACATACACTTTAGACCAACTAAGTTGGTGTTCTTCCCTTATATTCTAATTAGTATAATGTATACCACCAGGCAAATACAGGAATAATTTACAAATGTTTTCTCAAGCAGGAAAGACAAACACCTTTCTCATTGCTGCATGGTCCACACAGACAGGAATCCTGTAAGGATATAAGGATATGTAGACTAAGCCCATGACCTCAGAAGAGGACACTCCTGAATCTCGATACCAAAGCGAGAAGGGAACTTTTGCTCTGGAAGCTGTGACTTGCACAAAGGCAAAATGCAGAATGAATAACATTTGAAGAACTTTGTGGTGGCTCCCCTCGTACTCGATTTCAGTAAATTGAACATGTGGTTCCTTAAGCAATCCTTAAATCAGCCCAGTTTTCCTCATAATCCATAGCCAGGATGCATAATTCACTGCTGCCCAGTTACTTCTGTGTAGTTTCTGTGGTGTTTGTTTCTTCTCTTAAGTGGCACCAGCACAATAAAGCAAGCACTGAGATCTTGTTTCTATGCTCCAGTAATGGACCATGCATTGTTCCTGTATACCTTTACCAGGTTCTAAATCTTGCAATAAATATAGATGTTAAAACATTATGGCTTTTTCAGGTATACATTGAAAAATGAAAAGGTAATATGTGTAGCCCTAAAGACACAAACAGTTCCCACATGAGTTTTATCAAAGAATTCCTTTTCTCTCTGAGGAGTGTGAAAGAAGGAAGAGGGTGAACAGACTAGATAAGATGCTTTTCATGGACACCTACAGGAAGTTAGCGGTGGGCTACTATCTTGCAGTTTGGCAAGCTACTCAATTTAGGCAGAAACACACAAACTGTGTTTCTTCTCCAGGACATGGATTAGGGCTGATCACTGAAGTATTACTCAGAGAAGGTCTTAGATCTGTTTTCCAATAAACCAACCTGTTTGAGACGCAGGAGCTCTTCATACTCATGGGTTTTAAGTTCCCCTTTATTCACACAACTGAATTTACACTAAAGGCAGCTTGGAAGTTCAGTAGATACTTTTTCCCCTACTATATCTGAGCACTATACTTACGGCTACAGAATTCACTCTGCTACAACTCCAGATGAAGTTCTCTCATAGGCTTCAGAAAAGAACGACCAAGCCAGTGACTGGAAGGTTTAGGGGATGCTCCCCTCGAGGCATGTATGCCTTGCATCAGAAGTACTCTGCTAACTTAATGGGAAAGGCCAGGCTATCAAGAGAAATATTTATGAAGTCTGGACTTGTAATGTAAGATTTACAAATCCAATTAACTTAGCTTCTAAGCACTCACCAGCTTCCCGCTTCTTCTGCCAGGATCTGAAACCACAAGGAAGCTATACAAAAATCTGTTCTTTCTCACAGCAAGTTCTCTGGCTGGTCAGGCTGATAGGGCTGCATGAGCTTAGAGCTACAGGGATAACCCACTGGTCAGCAGATGCATCACGTGTGCTCTCATTAAGGAACAACAACAACTAACTCCAACTAACTCTCCAGAGGCATCATGAAAGCAGTGTCTGCACATGCCAGCAGTCCTATTTAGGAGTGCAAATGCCTTTCCTCACAAAACCGCAGCTTCCTAGAACATAATTTACAACTCAGTAGTTAAGACAAAATTTTAAGTTAATTAACAGCTTTTAAGCACTTTATATCAGTGCAAAGTCAATGCAAAGAGATATTATAAGTTTATCATCAAATCTGGGCCTAAGTTGAAACATCTATGCTGATGCTTTTATCTGCTTTTACTACTGGAGACACTAAATATTAGCTAGCAACTAAGAACCAGGAAGAAAGTATATTGGATTTTGGAATTGCTACTTTTGGATTGGAAGTTGCTACTTCCTTACTGATATCTGCTCTCAGCTACTTAGTAGCTTAAAAGCCTCTCAAGCCACAAAACCAAAGTGACAACTGGTTCAAACTCCAACGCATGCTTAAATGGCTCAGGACTATTTTAGCGAGTCACTTTCAACTGATGAGAGATGTACATGCAGGTAAGAACTGAGCATAGAACTGTATATATATGGTAAGAAGTTCTGCATGTACATTTAATCCTTTTCATGCTGATTCTGTTCTCTTAAAAAGCTAAGCTTGCCTAGCATCTGTAATTTAGTGTAGTCAATTACAGATGGTGTGCCCACTTTAAAACTCCTCTACATCAGCATTACCAAGTAACAAATGGTCCCAAAGCAGAAAAAAATCCAGCATTAATTAGACAACTAATCTTTGCATATGATATTTCTACCTTCCTAGTTCTTGGGAAACAGTTATCTGTTACAAGGCCTCCCCCCTCCCCACCCCTGTAAATATATATGGTCACCTTCTACTTCAAGTTCTGCACTGCCATATTTACTGTTACTGTAGATCACCACACTTCAAAGCCTTCAGGCAGAGACAATAAAACAGATCATCAGAAGCAAATTTCACCTCACCAAAATGAAACCACACCTATCCTTCAGTGTGCTGGCTGGATTACTGCAAAATCAGCTCCAGCATGGGTCAGATATGGGTGAGAGGCATTTCACCACTGCACTTGTTAGAAACTGAAAGGCTGCAGACTCCACGTGAACACCACGATGCTACTGGTAAACACCACCCACACTGTGCTTTTGTGTAAGCTTCAGCACTCTGAGCAGTACCTGCTGACAGACAGTCACAGTAGCCCTACAAGCGTTCTGCATTCATCAGCCACTGAGCTCTAAGTTGATGATCTCACTGCCAGACAAATCTAATGGCCTGGTGAGCTCTGTGATCCCAGGCTGGGTATGTGCCCAGAACAATCTCCAGTGAGACACTGTCAAGTAGTGATAGGCCTTCCTTTCATGATCTAAACATAGGCCTTTGATCTCTTAAGGTCTCGTTTGCCATCTTTTTACATCATTTCTACAAATCAGCAAATATGCCACAAGGAACACAAATGTCATCCCACAACTGCAGCACATGACCCTCTGCCTGCTTTTAGTTTCCAGCAAGTCACAGCCAGGAGACCTCAATGAATGTAAGATACGCTGCTAGGCACAGCTCTGAACAATCAGCTCTGGCTTGAAAGGTTCTGAAAACCCCAGAGATAATATTTTGTGAACATGCAAGGAGTTCTATACAGTTTCTTCAACTTCATCTTGTAAATGACACAAACTACTTAGGTTACAAAAAGGTACAAGGAGCTGCCAAAAAATATGCTTATACTCTGGTGAGGAGACGTAAGTGTTCAAAAAATTTGCAAGATTCAAATGCTGTACTTTACACAATAATCTCATTGAGATATGAGATCCAAAGGCCTTTTAACAGGTGAGACATTAGCAAAATTCATCAGTTCCACTGCATCAAGATCTTGGTAAAGTCAAATGCCTAAAAACCTCAACTGGCTTGCTGGATGTGCTAGATTGAGTTCTATCCATCCTAGATACAACTGTTAGAATACCTGTTTATACAAAGCTACACTGAGGAAGTAGAGTACATACCACACCAGCCAGCAGAGGGGCAGGCAGTAGACCCAAATACAAGAGCACCACAAAACACCTAGTACACCACTATTCGTAGTTCACTATAGACAAAAGATCAGAAAAACACTTTTGCATTTCTATGCTCTCGTTCTCTTCAGCTTCTTGGATTCAAAATACTATGTGAACCTCCTGTACAGTGAACCTTACTGTACAGCAGTCTTAGCACTGGAAAGTCATCCATTAATTATTAACACATTAGGGGAACCAGAAACCTCCAAGCAGAGGAAGGGAACAAACCCTGCTGCCACCATCAGTCAAAGGTGCAGTGATTTAAGAAAAGGCTCTTGCACTCTGTTTCATGCAGAAGCAGCTGGCAGCATGTCAGTTCACAGATTTGCTTTTGCATGGAGCCCAGCCAAAACCTGGCACGCAGTGACACGTGCCATGTCTGTTCAGCATCACACAGGTAGAGCTCCCTAGCAGAAAGGGCAAAATAATGGAGTTTTCTACAGCCAAAACCGATGTTCTGCAACAATACAGTTCCACAGTGCCAGGGATAGGACCTTAACTCAGCTAGCTGGCATACTGCTGAGTCACCACGGACTGTTCTACCACTGCTTCAGTCCCTATCACTGAATAGGCCCACTGACTGCTAGCTTTTGTTGAAGTGTCACAGAGTCATCCTGCTCTGAACTGTGGGACATCAGTAGTACAGAAGTTGCTAGACAAGTTACAGATATTCACTTAGGTCTTCATTTCACACCAGCTTGCCAACAACAAACTTCTGTTCTGCCACAAACTGCTTATACTGCAAAGAAGCCATGAGACCCAGAAAAAAGCAAGTTCCACTTCTCCATTCTTCTCAGGAAGCAGTGTAAGTGCAAACTGTTTTTGTAGAGCATTTTTAAGGGCTAACCTTTGGACGATCTTCTCTTTTCAAGGCTACTGCTTCCAGTTTAGCTTCATACTCCGCTTGAACTTGGTCTCTCTTCTTCAACACATTCTATGGGCAAGAGAAAAGAGAGCTGTGAAAGGAATCCTCTTGCTCCTTCCCCCAGCCCGCAAGAATCTCTGAAGTGATATATCTTCAGTGCCAATTCAGCCCAAAGTCAGACTTTCAGATTTACTTTGTTCTATTTTACAGCATTCAGGGAGTAGCTTTCAATAACAAAGAGCACTTGCTCTCCAACAGCTGGCAGGGTCAGATAAAATTCAACATTTGGACAAGCTGGAGGCATGCAAGACAGAAGCTGTCATGAAACCATAAATATAACCCTGACTAAGTAAATTTAATTCATTAGTTGACCAATTACTACCATGAAAAGGATATAAACAAAAGCAGCAAAGCTGACAAGGACTAATGTAAAGTTTCTGATATCCTCAAGCAGCAGACAGACAACAGCATTGGCTAAGAGACAGGAAGATCACCGCAGAAGGTATTACAGCTCCTTTTTCACTTGCAAAGACTCTTCAGAATCCTTTAAAGCAAGCTGTCACATTCTGGTGTTAAGAGTAAAAGTAAGCCTTTATTTTAGATCAGTTTGCAGGGCTTGGTTGTTGGTTTAATTAAAAAAAAAAAAAAGAAAATTATGAAAAGCACAATTTACATGAAAAGCACTGGACTGCCTGAGAGAGCTTCTCAAGCAGTAAACATGTTCTTGACAGAGTATTCTCAAAATAGAGAGCCAAAGATGCCACCATTAGCTTGTACACATCCACAAAGCGCTTCACTAAGGTTATACCACAGTCTTACAATTTGAAAACCACCACAGGAATTAGTCTTTTTAAGAATGTCTTACTAAAATATAAGTAGTTTTGTGTCTGTAAGAGCAGGCAACTTACCACTTCAGGTTTCACAAACAACTAGTATTTTTTAACTACTCAATTGATGCAAAGTTATTATTAAAAATGCTCAGAGGGAAGTCAGCCAACACTCACTGTAAATTTGAAATTCTCTTGCAGCTAACTTGGCTTTGAGTCTTCCCTTCTGCCACGTAGAAGGAATTGCCCCACTGTGGGAATTAACAGCAGGTCAGCAAGCCTGTGTGGCTCCGACATTGATCTTACCACAATTTGTTTGTACCCACGAGAAACTTAGTGTCAACAGAAGCAAGAAACCTAAACAGCAGAGCTGCAGCTCTTGTTTTTCTGAACGCTTAGAATGCTTAGAATGCTTATGTTACCAGTAACTAATAATAGTGTATTGTAGCTAAATGATAGCAAATTAATCTATTATAGTAGTTAAGCAGCAAATAGTTGAGTGACATGAATGATAAACATAGCAAAGTCTATAAAATGTCTCTGGAATTCTGAATAAAGAGCCTTCTGCTTGAACCTATTCCTGGGGTTCGTCTGTGCCATGTCCACCTCAACAGCGACACCCCATTAGGACACAAAGCGGTAACTAGTCATTTTAACAGTTCCAGACAAGGCTAGTAACATAGGACTAGTGACATGCACTGCTGCCTACAGAATTACGTTTTTAAAAGAGTAGAGCTCTCCTCAGAGCTCTAACAGCCAGTCTTGACAAGATCTAACTGAGGACATATAAATCCCGTATCTACTAATCATCATCATCCCCCCTCCTCCTCCTTAAGCCAAGAGAAGGTCACCAGTGCAGTTGCTCTAGAGTAGAGATGTTGCCATCAACAGTCTTATAAACTTCAATCCACGATAAAAGGGAATGGCACCCAATCCACAAAGCTACTATTTGATTAGTCAATAAATAGAGGGCAAACCTGAAAAATTCATCTTCAACAGCTTAACTCTCCCTTTTGTCGCACAAGCAAGCATGCCATTGGTTGTGTTTACTTGACAAACCACAACATTCCCCCTTCTTTTCGGAATCTATGCAACTATGTGGGATGGCCTTTAAGTGATTGAGGTTACCAATGCAACAAAACTCTGAGAGATTTAATAGGTATTTCTACTTTGCATTGCCTCTTGAACCTTAGTCAACTGAAATTTCTTCTGTGAAAAACAATTGCCTCCAGCAATTGCATTTTGCCTTTAGAAGCCTGGAGTTAGTGCAGAAAGCTGAATCTATACCAGGAGTAGCCAATGATTAACAGTTATTGGCAAATTGGATTCAAAGAACAGGTGTCTTAATTTCCCTGAAGTGCTCAAGTCCACCTACTGTGGACCATTAACAATGAGCCTGTGAATACAGTTTTAAGTATCCAGTAATGGCTGACTTGTAAGTGATGAGAAAAATATCACCCTTCCTTTCACTTGTCCCATATTTTCCTCTGGCACCTCCAGGCAATCTCCTCTCAGTTCTAGATCCATGTCTTGATGCTTTAGCAGCAATTATGAAAAGCTCTGCATCAAGTGTCCTCAAAATTACCACAGACCACGCAATAATACTTAGGGCCCCACTTAGAGAGAAAAAAAGTTAAAAAAAAAAAAAAGTTGGACGAAACCAAACACCAAACTGAAAAAACTCCACCAGCACACCTCAGTTATTTCAGGTCAGAACTAAACCAGTGGTGTCTGAACACGAAAGACTTAGCTTGGTTTCAGCAGGGCAGTTCCTTCTCCATTTTGTACTTAGTTGAAACATTCTACCTTGGCCCATACAGAGCTTCAGTTTGGTATCAGCCTCCTATCTCAAATTCCAATTTTGATCCTATTTGCACACCACATAGCTTCCTACTGTGACTAAATGTAACAAAAGGATCTCTAGTTACTCATGCCCTTAAAGACACAGTTACCTATTAATATGATGCTTGCTTTAAACATGCATTAAAAGTAATGTCCAAGAACACCCCTGGGGATCACATCATCTGATAAGCCGTTCTAGCAATGTTAAGCATACAGAAGTCATATAACATCCTAATATCTGCACTGAATTATGTATAGGAGAGTTTGTCCTCTGTACATCAGCAAATGTGATACCACACGTTTGCTGATATGGGCCCCACTGCACCAGGAACTGAGACATCACCTTGCCATGTCACAGAAACCATAGAATACCAGGTTGGAAGAGACCTCAAGGATTATCTCGTCCAACCTTTCTTGGCAAAAGCACAGTCTAGACAATAGGGATCCTGTCCAGCTGGATATTAAATGTGTCCGGTGTTGAAGAATCCACCACTTCCCTGGAGACATTATTCCAAAGGTTAATTGTCCTCATTGTGAAAATTCTCCTCTTGTGTTCAATGAAAATGCCCCAAAAGTAGTTTGCACTGATTATCCCTGTTTTTCCATGGGTCTCCTTGTGAAAAGGGAGCTTCCATCATATTTGTAGTCAATCCTTAAATACTGGTACATGGTGGTAAGATTTTCCCTAAGTCTTCTTTCCTCGAGATTGAACACACCCAGCTCTCCCAGCCTTTCCTCATGCAGTAGGCTTCTCAGTCTCTTGACCATCTTTGTGGTTCCCTTCTGGACTCTCTTCAGCTTTTCCACATCTCCATATCTTTTTTTGTGCAGCAGGGATAAAAACTGAACACAGTTGTGGCCTAACAAGTGCTGAGCAGAGTGAGTAATTTAGAAAAAGTCGCTCCTGGACACCTCCAGCACACTTTTACTCAAGGCCACAACACCAGCTTCTGCCCTGTTCTGCAATCTTTCAAACAAACCCAGAGACCGGCTTCCCTCAAACCAGCTAATATTCTATTCAACCAGAACTACTGGGCTTTGCCTCTATGTGTGCAGTTCCCTCAGGCTCTTCCCCTCAGGTACAAAAGTGCTCCTGAAGACATTAATGCCTCTTCATCTTTGAACAGTGACGATAATCTGGCAGTTCTTACTTGAGGGACATTCAGCCAGCTATAGACTGCTCTGTAGATCACAGTCCCATACTTGCACCAGGGGTACAGCGTGTAACAAAGAAAGCTAATCAAGGTTGCACTGAACTCCTAGTACCTGAAGGCTTACCTTCCATCAAGCACCCTGTGCAAAAGATGTGCTCTGAAATACCCAAATAGACTTTCATCTCACAAGTAGTCCTCACAGCACCTGATAAAGAGGAATGCACTGCTAGTGAAGAGGATGCCCCTTTCAACAGAAAGCCTCCTGCACTCCAAGTGTAACCTCCTTACTAACCTTGGTTACTTCCTTGGTGTTATGGATTCTGCAAAGACAGTTCAGTAGCTGCTCACTTCAGAAAAAGCAACAGGCTGATGTTTCCTAGCAGAAGAAAACTGCACTTCGTAGAACCTGAGAGAGTTCAATTTTGCTATTTGAGAAGGAAGGAAAATACAAACAGTCTTGGCTAACAATAGTTTTTGTTCTTGATTTTCAAATTTTTAGACTGAGTAAAGCTAGTAAGATGCCCAAGCCAGACACTAAACAGCATAATCCTTTAGAGCACTAGAAAGCCATGTCCGCAGTTTAGAAAGTTCAAGCTAAAAAGCAAGGGTTTCTTTAGCTGAAGAAGTACTTTAGACAGTTAAGTAACTGGAGACAGTGCCATTATAAAAGGGCTCTAGAAGGCCAAAAGGAAGCCTAGGTGCAAGTCTGTAATGCCGCTCTGCCTGTGGTAAGTGGTGATTATCTGCCTAAAGTACCTCTTCAGCTAAAGAAACCCTTGCTTTTTAGCTTAAAAAAGTTTCCCCTGCTATATTTGTGAAGAGCACCTCTCACAACTCAGCTTGCCCCTTTAGATGCCATCTTTGGTAGGCACTTCTAGCATCAAAAGCCAGACGTTCTGAGTTAAAGTATTTAATCACTAGTCTCATGCTCTGTTTATTTTTAAGCCCACTCCATCCACCTCCACTTCCTACAGTCCAAACATCCTGAGACAAGGCTTCCTACAGCTCACTGTGTTCAAGCAATACTTTACTGTTAATAAACTCGTAAAGAAAATACACTTCATTCATGCTTGGAGTCAAATCCATGATGACAAAAGCAAAGAATATACTCAGGGAACTAGTGCAAAGCCACCTGCAAGAATACTTTAGCCACACAGGAGATGTACAAAAAGACATCTACAAGTAAGTGTTTCAATTCTCAGTTTGAGAAGCATAGGATGAGATTAAGATTAAGATGGAGAAGGACTACCATGTTCAGACTGTAAGTTTATAATGGGCTATTAGATGTGTAAAGGAGTGTGTATCATAGCCTCGTAACAGTTGTTCCAAGTGGAAAGTCTTCAGAAGGAACTTGTCTGTTAATCCCCCATAGAGGGACTGCTAACACATACTGTGCCATGGGCATGTGGTGAAAAGCTCTGATGGACAAACTGAAGCCCTTGACTTCACTTTTTAGTGAAGTTTACTCACAGATTCTTTTCCCCATTAGATGTGATTGATCACTAGTACTCCTCAAATTCAAGAGGATAAAACCCACATTAAAGTAGCTTTTATTACACCTGCGTAAACAGTAAAACACCAAGTTCTTAGAGAGATTACGAGTCACAGAGTACCATCTTGAAGCAGTTACTTGATATGCAGAACTTAACAACAGACACATCATGCCTAAGGTATGGGGATGACAGAGTGTCTCGGGGTGAATTTATGATGTTGTATCC
This sequence comes from Rhagologus leucostigma, assembly GCA_013397725.1. Classification (NCBI taxonomy): domain Eukaryota; kingdom Metazoa; phylum Chordata; class Aves; order Passeriformes; genus Rhagologus; species Rhagologus leucostigma. The sequence goes on from VZTD01001661.1 coordinate 374,188, forward strand.
CCTATCGCCGCTCTATGCCCAAACATGAATCTTGTGCCTTTCTGTGACTTTAAACTGAGCCCGAGAGGGGGGGACAGAAAAACAATGAGCTAAATTTTCAAAGCAGTTGTGTGCTCCAAGTTGTGTCCTCTGCGTTCTCCTGCTGCAGCAAGAGAAGCTCTTCCTGCTTTTCGGCCAGCTTTTGGCTCTGTTTTCTCCAGAGAGAGACGGAGAGTTGAACTTTCTTTTCCTTGGGACTTTGGCTTCTTCTTCTTTTCTTCTGGAATTGTGCAACAACATCAAAACATCATCCGGGAGGCCTGGAGGGGCCCAGGCCGACTCAGCTCTGAAGAGGAGGAGAGAGACCACACCCACAGAAGGACTCTAAAATCTTTCCAGGTTTCTCTCCACAGCGAGAGGTTTTATTATTTAGCATTATTATTCTTTTCCTGTGTGTTTGTTAAATAAATAGGTTTTTTTCCCTTTCACTCTCCTCCAAGGAATATTTCTTTCCCGAACCTGGTGGGGGAGAGGTGGCTGAAACCTGCCTTCTATCAGAGGACGTTCATGTTGGACATTCCTCCGAATTTGTCTCAAACCAGGACACAGAGGAAGCAGTGTCTGTCATTTGGACACATGGTTCTAAAACAAGGCACCAAACTCTCCTACATACAAGTGACAGAAATTGCTAGTGCTATCATTCCTGTAGGGCCACGCACCGACCCTGTAGTGAAGAGTTGAAGCACAACTGGTTTCAGTTCAAAGAAAGAATCTAGGCAGCCACAAGATGTCTCCTATAGAGTACCACCTGCCACACCAATGAAGGGGAACTCTGCAACGTGTTGTGTACATCCTACAACACTGACCCGAGCTTGACTGAAGAGCAGAGCAGACAGATAATGCTACCCATGCAGTACCGAGCTATTAAACATACCTAGTTTTGTTTTGACTGTGAAAATATCCTCCTACTTAATGTATTATTTACTTCCCCACTTTTCCCACTACCAGCATTTCTCACTGCTAAAAAGAACAAACTCGCTAATTCCAGGCAAATACAATGACAGCACTTTCTGCCACAGGGCTCTCTTTACCTTCATTGACTCAGCATACAATATGTATTCCCTAAGCACAGGCAGGAAGTCTTCTGTCATGTCCTCACTGAGTTCTTCAAGAGCTGTGCAGCAATTCCCAATACAGGCAGACACTCCTTCCAGTGGCTCTGATAGCTCAACCTCCAGCCCTCCCCAGGTTGAATAAACAGGTCCATATTCTCGTAATTCCACCAAGTACTCTGCAAGAGGCAGATGGAAAAATAGATTAACAGAGTAAGAGCAAGGCATAAAGATGTGCAAACACAAACCACGAGAAATTATGCACCAAGTCTGAGTAACATTAATCCTCACAGGGAGTCAAGACTTGTGTTGTGTTAGCATCTTAAGAGACAGAGCTCGACAGCTGCACAGGTGACAAGTTCAAGTTGCCTCTTTCTTAACTTACCATTTCTACAGACTTCCAGTACAAAGACTCCTGCACCTTTGCAATAGTCAAAGTTAGTTTTTTAAACATATGTAAGACTTAACTCTAAGACAGGCCTGTAAAGCTTGTCTTCGTCTAGGAATTCCATTTGTACTCCTCCAGGTGGAATCTACAGGTTCTTCCACCTTCCAAAAGTCTTTCAAAAAATTACTCTAGTAAGATAGAAGGTTGGTATAAAAAGTTCAACTGTAAAAAAAAATTTGGAGAGTTGCACTATTATCAGATACTGTGTTAGGTTTTGGGCTTTTTAAAATCTGGAACAGGCATTAGATTTTGCCCTGCGTGTAACTTATTACAGGCCAGAATCATCAACACAAATTGTCTCGATCATGCTATCAACCAGAGTAAGACACACAGCATTCAGATTGAAGTATTACCATGGAACACCTTGTGTCCTTACCCAGCTGTTCCTTGATGATCCGTTGTGCTATTCTGTCAATGGTACCAAGCTTTAGAGAGAACGTGTCTAGATAATCCCCAATGGCTGCAAACTCCAGTGGCCGACTTCGTAATTTGTAGCCTCCTGTAACGTATTTGACAGACTCCCCCATCTTTGACAGCAAAGCCATCCCTTGCTTTTTGTAGGCATTAAGATCCTAGGAATTAAAACAAACAAAAAACCCCAAATAAAACCCCAAACCAAACAAAAAAACCCCCAAAAAATAAAACAAAACAAACAAACCAAAACAAAACAAGACAAACAAACAAAAAACAAACCACAAAACAAAACAAACAAAAAAGCCCCCACAAAAACCCCAAAAACACACCAAAAAAAAAAAAAAGAATATGTTTAGGAATACTCACTTACATGTTCAAATATTAATACAATGAAGGATACTTTCCAGTCAAGATCAAGTCTTGTGAAAGCAAGAGATTCCATGTGACATGCAGCCTTGGACAAAGGCTTTCTACAAGCTGTATAGCTGAGCACAGCTTCAAGTCTACCTCTAGATGGAGGTATATTATCCAGAAGAATAGTACGAAGTACATTAGAAATAACTAAGTAGCCCAACTTTGCATGTGGCCATACTGTCCCATGTTCCTGTACTCTCACCAGGGAAGCAGCCATATTAACAGCTCTGGTTCCACCAAAACAGTTCACATCATTCATCCACACACACTTCTAAGTCATAGTCACAATACCAGCATTAACCAGATGCATAAGCTGGCTCTCATGACCTAGTACAGAGCTACACAGTGCACACTTATTTGGTAAGCAGCCTCCTCACTCCAGTTCCATGGTCCCACAGGAGGCAGGTGAAGACTGCACGCAGAAGTGCAGCATGGGGAGACCAGCAAAGCTTCTCTGCAGGAGAGACTGTAGCTCAGGCTGGGTCAGGCTGCCTCCACAGAAAGTGTAAACTTCCTTGACATTCCTTTACACATTTGCATAAAACAACTTTCTGAAAACCTATGCTAACAAGACTGTTTGCCTACAATCTTCAAGGGATTTCAACTTAACAGTACACCAGAAAAGAATGGTTTTAGTTAGCCAAAAAGCTGTGAATTTTGCATTTTACTCCTTCCAGCAGAGGTCAGTATTCAACATCTCAAAACAAGGTCAGGAGCTATAACTAGGTTATCCTACACAACCTGAGCAAGAGATGTGTTCAAACCAAGTAGGCCTGTAGAGATCGAGAATTCAGACATATTACAGACTAGACTAACAACTTAAGTGTTCTTAAAAAAAAAACCCAAAAAACCAGCAGCCATTTTCAAAACATGCACTGTGGTATTCCTTCCTAGAACTTAACGGAAGTCAAATATAAGTCTGATTACGAAAACCTGCAGCTACTATAATTTTCAATTATGTTTGCATTTCAATGCTTTGCACATGTCCTAAGCTCTAGCTGCAAGCAGGCATCAGAAAAGACCCTTGAACTCAAAATTACTCACTTACTCTCTCAAGCATTCTGGTATGTTACAGATCCAAACAGGGAATCTGAAGAAATGCTGGTTTCTCTTTTTCAGCCAGAAGGCGATCTTATGACTTCCTGCAGTAACTAAATTCTGAAGTCCTAGCACACTGGACTGACTCCACTAGACCAAGTTCAAATATTACAGACAATCAGCAGAACAGTTGTCCTTTCCCCCCACCTCCCAGGATGCTCTGTAATCTCAAGGCAAATTCTGCCCAAAGCAGAGGACGAAGCCCTTGACATTCATTTTACAGGGGGGGAAGAAGACAAAAAAGCAGCTAAGAAAGCTGCATCATGCTTTGACAGCTGAAAAGAGGAACAGAGCTATCTGACATTTAAGGTGCTAAACAAATTCTGCATTACTGGCTTGTTTCAGTGGTTAAGTTTACCATGGAGGGGAAATAAAAGAACACTGGAGACTGATTCTTTACAGCAAGCAGAGCATGAACCTGAAGTGAGCTCAAACATCACATTTAAGTGAGCCAAAGTAACGTGACTTTGGAAAGGCGTGCTTTTATAGCTCTTCTCACCTATCTGGTAAAACCCAAGCATAGCTGCAGGTTCTCCTAGTCTGATTTAAAATGCACTTCTAAAGAAAGCCAAAGAAAATTGCACCATTCCTGCATGAGTCATGTAGAAGATAAGCACAAAATTGTTGGCTGAGAACAAATGAGAATGAGGCCTCCATGCTTAGTTTTGAGGGCATCAAGTGCAAGCAGTATAAAAAGCACAGTCAAGATAAAAAGTCAAGAAATTTGCAAGCTTTTGTGCAAGGGAGACTTCTCTTCCTCTCCCCCTTCCCTCCTCCCCCAAAAAAGATTTTAAAGTCTACAGTTTTCTGAATTTCTAATCTCTCTTGCATAATAGGAGTATGTTCTACGCTACAAAACAAGCAGGTCTGCAAAATTCAATTTATCAATCTGCAGAGAGAATTCCTCTTCCCTTCAAGCACAGGGAACTCATACTGTTGTCATACATACGGGTCCATCACACACAATAGTCAGGGTCCCCAACAACCTTCTGGTGTTTTAGAGGAAGCTCTGATCTCCACACGTAGTTTTGTTAATGCCTTTTTACCTTAATTTTAGAAGGGATTGCAAAGGTTTCTGTTCTTTTGTTCCTGTCAACAACTGCATTTGAAAGTCACTGGCTTACCTTAGCTGTGAGAAAGACGTTGAAGTGCTCATTAAAAGACAGCACTGGGTGATCAGTTATTCTCTTCAAGAACTTGTCTAATGCTTTCCTCCTTGTCTCCACGAACTCTTCCGAAAAGCGATCAACAACACCCTTCACCACAAATTTTTCAGGAAGAGGCTGTCAGAGATAAGCAAACAGCACAAGATTCAAAAGACCAAAAACTTGCTTTTTTATTCAGAAGCAAACGAAGCAATCAAATTCCAGTCTTAACAGGAACTGAAACGTTGTGTTTGCTAACAGGAACCATGCATCAGATGGGATTCAAGCTGTGCTCAGAATTACCTTTTAGCTGGTCTGGCTTAAAGCTAGCCATTCTACTGAGTGGCTTCAGCTGAGAGTCACACCAGGTAAGTCAGACAGTACTCACACTAAGTACTTGTAACATAGCTTAGATTGTTCTCCCTACTGCTATCCATGTTCAAGATCCAGCTCTAAAGAGATGCCAGAAGAGCTGCATGCTATTTGTAACAGAAGTGCACACACCCCCCACAGCCCAGTGTTGAAGCAAGACTGCCCAGCCTAGGGAAACTCAGAAAATTTGACTATTCTACTTACTCCCCACACTCCCTCTCTGACCAATTTAGAGCTTTTGAAAGGCATCCTCCTGTAAAAGGCTGAGAACCTCGCTGAGAACACTGAGCAAAAACAAACCAGCAGCTTGACACAGCAAACGGCTGGATCTTTTCTGAAGTACGAGCACACCTGGTCATCTATCACAGCTGACCTTCCTCAGTACGTTTCTGTCAGCGACAAAGGCCTGACAGTACATCCACTCCTACATCTTACTACCTTGAGTCCATCAGTTCATCTCTGCAGTCCAGCTTGGCACGTAAGCCCAGACTGTCTCCAGACTTGCTAGTTATACAGTCCCACCTGTTACACTTATATTACACATTCTGAAATACCGCTTTGGATGGAAGATAACTTTTCAAGATGAAGCATGGTTAGCTTCAGCTCTACCACTAGATCTGCTTTTTTTACATACAGACAGCATGAACTTCAAGATTAGTATCAGTTTTAAAAGGGTTCTTCGCATTTCATTCTTGTGAACCCGTCCATCCAGACAACCCGCTTACAGTTAGGCTAGCAGTGACAGCCATTTTCACACAGTTCAGGAATCAGGATTCGCCTCTGCAAAGAGTCTCTGTCATCTAAAATCTGTCAAAAATAATTAAAGAAAAAAAAGTCTATACATATTGCTTTCCCAAGCTGATGTGGGTTGTACATGAAGACTGTATCTCCTAGAAAAGCACAGCCAGCATGACTTAGCTGCAATACAGCTATGTTTTGACCACTGTATTTGGTTCTCACAATTTAAGACCTCTCTTACTATGCTTAGCATTCAAATCAGTCAGTCAGTCATTCTAGTTAAACCAGTGTAAGGTACACTATGATTAGACTTCTTCAAAAGAATAATGCTTTGTGCATTAGTCTTCAGGGAGCAAGAAACTCTCTCCCTTTGTTTTGTAAACTTTAGCTGAGACTCTAAGAAGTCACTACCTCAGCACCATATGCAGGAGGAAAAGAAAGAAGTTTAAAGAAAAGAAAAAAGAGGAAAAGGAAGACTAGTTTAAAGAACCCTAGTTCAACCAAACGCACGCAAACTGGCACTGAATAACCACTAAAGTTTAAGCATTCAAGACCCACAGAAGAGTGCACCTCTATTACAAAGACTTCTGCTGTTTAACCTGCTTTGAACTACAGCAGTAGGTACATTCCTTTCCGTTTTAGGTCTATGGAGGTCCATCTCAAGTAATCAATACACACAGCAGTCAGAAATGGCTTCGAGTGTCCAAACATGACCATCCAAGGACAAGAACCTTGGCTGTGTTAGGTTCACCTTTTCAGTCTAGAGACAGACCTGAGATAAGTTTTACTGTTTTTTGAAAGAAAAGATTAGAATGTCTCAGATCTTTTAAAGAAAATGTAACTGAAGAGATTAAAAGGATGAAAAGATGAAAAGTGTCATGACACACTGCACTGAGAAGACACATCATTTGCTACAGGAAAATTTTAGGCAGAATTACTATATTGAGATTAGGAAAACAACTCCCTTCTGATAATTTGTTAAAACAGAAGGCTTTCAGGGATTGCAGTATCTATACTTACAAATACAGATAGTCTTAGATTGTCTTGAAACATCTTTTCAGAGTACACTTGAGGCACAGTGCATCTGAAACTGCCTTTAGCTTCTATACCCCACCTATTTCTAGACGATAAATACATAAAGCAGTTAGCAGTCTCCCCACCATACCCTGCATGGAGGTGATTAATAGGAGATTCCATAATTGCTACTTGTGCATAAACAGATAAAACAGGACAGCACGTCCTTATATCTCCAGATTTTCTAGAAGAAAGGCACCTAAGATACTGGCTTGTTCTGTAGCCGTTCCATGTCCAGTATTAGAGCTACTCATGCCAAGTTTGCTGTTCTGTGTGCAACAAATTCCTGGTCACAGCAAAGCAGCTTGATTCCCTGGCTGTGACTCACTTTCTGCTATTCGACTATTATTTACTGCCTTGCAGGCTTCATGCAGAACTGGCTGCCTGTTAGTATACCAAAGAATCTGCAGAAACTTAACTGTGATTGTTCCAGCTGTTCAGAGAATGCAGAGTGAGAAAAGAGTATGGGCACTTAACACATTACGCATGCCTCTACCTTATGCTCCCAAAGCTCACTGTCTTTCTTCTCCCTGCTGTTCACTAAACATATTTGCTGCCAGTTAGTGGTGTCACATGATTTTGTGAAGTATTTCTTATCTCTGAGAGACTCAGCTATTATTCCACTTGAGGCAAGTCCCAGCGTAATTAAGACCTTAAATAGTGCTCGACCACAGAGCAACCTAACAATACTTCTCTCACAGCCTATTCCTTGATGAGGGAGGCAGGGAGGGCAGAGAAACTTCCACCACATCATCCACCCCAGACAGGCTAGCTAAAGTATGCTAGTAGTGTTGCTATTTCATGACAATTCAATTCCTATAGGGCTTTTTTAATTTCTTTGTTCAAAAGAGCTGAAGGTGGTGATCTCACAGGTTTCCTACTTATTCACACAAAAAACATACAAGGTAGTACTAACATGCTCACATCAAATAAGGTGGTCAAATCACCAGTTTCAGCAACAAGGGGTGCAATAGTTTAGCTAATCTTATTACGTAAACTTCTGCCTACTGTAGGCATGCAATAGCTACCAAGCCAGAGGCTGAGACTTCCAAGTCTGTGCTATTAAATGTCAGGGCTATTAAGTGTTAGCACAAACAGTTTTAAATTACCCCGTAAAACCAGCTCAAAAGGCCATCTTGAAAACCAAGACTAGAACCTGAAGTACGTGTGGCTTTTCATAATCCCCAGATGCTCTAAAATACAGATGTAATAATTGAGCAAACAGAGGAAACGTATTATATCACAACTACTGAAGTCAGCACATGTATTGCCCTGCAGGAGGCTGACAAAGCTCACCTCTCAGGTGTGCCATGCAAGAAAAGTCTAAGCTTCCTAACCAGTCAGGAACGGGAAGCTCTTTCAACTCCACTGTAAGATAATAAAGTACCATATTTAACTCTAAATACTCAAAGAGAATGAAGTACTGTTTTTAAAATCCAGACATATATCATCCAAATATTACCGCTGGAAGACAGATGCACAACTGTCCTTAACAGCAGATTCTTGCTTACTACCTACGGGAATAAGATGCGTTGGCTGAGACTCTTCCAGCTTGTTTCTCAACCAGTCGAAGTCTTGGTACCGCCGACGGACAGAATACTCTGGCAAATCAAACTCTGCTCGTGTGGTCTGGAAAAGAACAGGATATATTTAGTTTACACCAAAGCCTCTCACTTCAGAGCTTAGCAGTAAATGCAGTACAGCCATCCCTCCAAGGGTGAGGCCGGACAAGCCTTGCAGGGGGGTCTTAATCCCCAAAATTGTGCAGCCAGCATGAGAGAAAGATCCTCTGGCTTTTCAAGCAGTGGAAAAGCCAGCAATGTGAAAAATGATTGCTTGGAGCTGATGTGTTAAGATCTCTTTGTAGTTCCTTCCATGTTCTGTTCTCATTATGGGAGAAGTCTGTAGACCAGAAGCACTGTGCACCACATTACTCTCTTGGCAGTTACAAGATTTCAAGGACTGTATGAGATATTCATTCTGAGGACAAGACTATTTTAACCATCGAGAATTAAAAGTAAAGGTATTTACTGACTTATTCTATGACATGCATTATCCACGGGTGAAAAAGTGTTTCAACACTGTCCTGTATTCTGCAATTGATGGGCTTATCACGCTCCAAGGTTAAAAGATTAGAACAAAAGCCACTGTGAGGTTTGATGGAGTATTTTTGTTGACTTTCAAGACAAAGAAACAAGTCTGTTTATGTGTATGCCTGATTAGATACATTACTACATTAAATTAAATCTTTTAAATTTTCCTTCTTTAGGGCAAAGTCATTACAAGCTTGAGGGGAAAAAAAGTAAGTATGCAGAGAAACTGCTGGCAAGTGTTTTATCCAGTCCTTGAACAGTCCACAGCCTGGAAGGCTGACTGTATGGGGCTGCTTGCACAGCACAGACTGCAACTGCCTAAAAGCACTCGTGAAGCTGTGTACCAACTAGGAGTGTCTGCTGAAGAGCCTGGCATTAGCCCTGATTAGAGGGTAGATGGCCCTTGTAGTTATGTCCCACTGAGAAGCACATGCAGCCATAATTAAGTAACTTGCAGCATTATGTCCATCTTGCAACAAATGGCTTGCAGTGCCAGCACACTACATGTCTGCAGCCAGGCATCAAACTCAGCACATTCCGGGGAACACACTGCCAATCCCAGCTTTGAACTGGCATTGAGTCCAGCACCTGGTTGCTTGCTACTTCCAGCCAGTAGCAGCTTTTGAATGCAATCCACTTCTTCACTTGCTCTCTGGATGACTCTTAACTCTTCAGTTGCTGCATTTTACTCCCATCAGTCACCACTGGGGATCCTGTACAAGTTCTACATATGAAATCTTTTTCTAGGGTGAAGTCAGGAGCCTTTACACAGTATCAACAGCACAGTAGGTCTAGGATACCATAGGTAGCAAGCTGATGTGTTATCACCTATGAAATGGCTTGGCTTCTAGTAAAGGAAGGCATAGACAGACAGAGAAGAAGAAGGCAGGATCAGCTCCTCCCTCCTTTGACCTGCTAGCCATGGTAAGCAACATAGAGGTTAATCCATGGACTAACATAACGAATCCTCATGAATTGGAGCAGTCATGTTTGTAGATGAGGGACTACCAAGACCTAGATATCCACTGCAGATCTGTGCTTTACTCAGCTAACACACCTCAGAGTAAGGCCAGCTTAATTAACATGTAAGAGTACCACACTATAAATGTGACTTCTGAGACTTCATTTGAATCACTTTCACTTGTTTCGAGTAACAGACTGAACGGCATTACTCTAAAAATTTTAAAAAAAAGGAGGTGGGAGGCAGTAATTACCTAGGAGAAGGCAGAGCTTTTGTGAACTGGCCATCACTGCCCAAAGGCATCTTAAGAGATCAGACAGTGAGTCAACGAGAGTAATCAGACTGGGTTCACACTACAGTGTCTTATCCTGTACCACGAGAATGAAGGTAAAGTTTCCCATCTGTTAGCACTGAGAAGCTTATTAACCACTATTCTGCTAACAGTTAAGGAAAACTGTGTAGGACTGCCTAGGAGTAGGAAAGCAGGGTTAAGTTCCAGTACACAAACCATACATTAGCTATTGTTCACCTCTAGCAAACTGCTCCCATTGCCTTTACTTCACAAGCAGAATTGCAAAGTTTTCCATATATCCACATTTTTTTCCTCTGAGATGAAAATACAGCAGCAACATTTCAGTGTTTACTGTACAGGCTATCAAATCTAGACAGCAAATAAGCTTTTCAAAGACTTTGAGCAGAACATAAAGGCCCGTCAAGGTCTTAATGGAACCTCACTAATGCTGAAAGAATTTGGCTCTCAGATCAAACTGTTCATTAGTCTAGCACAAGTTATTTTTTCCAGACTGCACATAAGAGGAAGGAGGATCTTGCCACTGTCCAAGCACAGTGTTGAGGAACACGTTCACTGAGGTAGCTCAGGGTGCAGCTGCAGTGGGAGCTGCAGGTTGAGCTCTGGCTGGTGGAGCCCAGGCAAAGAGGCCATGAAGAGCCGACCCTCGGCACAACAAGGGCCCGGGGACCTGTGGCCCAGCCAGGGGACCGGACGCTGAGACACGGCAGGGGCCGATGATCCCAGACCTTTCCACGCTTAGACTGGTAAGGGGATAAAAGCCCAGGGGTTCCTTTGTTCTGAGTCCCTCCTCAGAGGCACCAGCTCAAGCTGCTGGTTTGTTACTGTGCTGTGATGAAATTATTTTAATGGTTGGGACACTTGAGACTTTGCTATGGGAAACCTGGGGTCAATCCAGTAAGGAAACCTGGTGTGACTGTGTGAGTGCGTGGGGTGTAGCTGGGAAGGAGCTTCAGTTCCAGCTCAGGTGGTGCAAGAGTGACTGCCAGAGTGGCCCCTGGATGGCTGGGCAGAGAAATTTCCATAACAGACAACAAGTGAAGCATCTATGTTTCTGACACAGTTAAATTCCTCCTGCTTTCTCAGTAAGATTCATAAATCTCATCTTGCAAGGACGTGTCTCTTGCAAAGGAAGCTGAGAAACTTACATGGCAGATCTCAACCTCCCAAAAAATAACAGGCAAGATGTTTCCAGGAACTTATTGAAGATTCCAGCACTAAGTTCCACTAAGTCAGCACTGCAGCACTCTGGGCTCAGTTTTACTTGCTGGAAAGCAAGTGGAGTTACAGACTCTTTTACCTCAGTTGCTGGAATAGTTTTGACTAGAGGCAGCGTTAAGGCAATCATCGAGTCTTGGTCTTGTTTAAAATTCTTGTCGTTCTTGGAAGGAGTTAGCAGCCAAACCTAAAGCTAGCCTGTGATGACTATATGGAAGTATTTTTGAATCCTAGTTCTACTCTCTAACTCACTAGACTTGATTGCGGATTCCCCTTCACGTTACTGTTTAAGTTTGAGGCAAAATCTTCAACTAGGAAAAGAGGAGAATGCCAGAGAGCGGGAAGGGAACAAGGCTGGTGTTCTCAGCACTCCAGCATTTCTTTTGCCTCAAATAGTTTAGCCTGTTTGAAAAAGACTTCATACCATTTTCACCTGCTCCTCTCTAGGGAATTAAGCTGTTTCACGCGTTCAAGTAATCTACCCAATGCACGGACTGGAAGCACGAGGAGAAGGACAGGAAAGTGAAAACAAGACCTCCACTTCAGTACTGTCTGGTTTGAAAGACTCTCCCTTCAAGCCTGCAGAGCAACTGCATGACTGAAGAACAGCACTCAGCTGTTCAGACCTCCATGGGAAAAGGCACAGAAAAACACCTTGCCATCCAAAAAGGTACAATGAAACTGAAGTTAGAAGTACACTTATTTATGTTTCACTCAGGAGAAATGACTACACAACATAAGGCCAAGTTTTACTTCCCCCTTCCTTCCTACAAAAGATCTGCTTGGTAAAATCCCCCTAGGACGCGTAACTATCTATCTGAAGAACACAAAGACACTTCCATCATCACAGTCAAGACTAATTAAGTTCCAGCACAAGTTTCACCCACCTTTATGGTTTCGCTAGCCTCCCTGTGTAAGGAAACTGCTTACTATCTTGCATTAGTAACTGCATTAGCAAGATGAAAACAGGATATGAAAGAATCAAGAGAGTCAGTCCTGAATCACTGTCTTTTTAGCTGGAGGATTACCACTACATTCTCTAAATGTGTTCATCCAAAAGACAGGCTAGAGAATGCTACCTGGCTCTTACTAGGAAGCTGTGAAAACAAGTACACAAACAGAACCAAGTAAACGTCTAAGTTTTCCTCTGCAAGCCACTGTTTTGACACTTCCTCACTCACTACCACCTGCTGACAAAGGTATGAGAAGATGAAAAGCCTGGGGCATACTGCAAGACTTCTCTTTTTTTGTTTGCTGTTACAATGAAGGACCTGTATAATGAAAGAAAAAAAACCCCACACAACACAAATGAGACTGTGGTTGGTCTACACTCTTCCCTGCAGTGGTATCCTGCCACAGCCACAACCACACATTACAGCATTAGCAACTCCCCTCTTACACCTAGTGATGCTGCTTTTCAGTGTTCAGAATAACTCATTCAATGACCTACATTTATCCAAACCTTTGAGGTTCCAGAAGCATTTTCCAACAGAGAAGAAAAAACCCCAGCCACCCCTGCCTCCTCATTCAGAGGCACCAGAGAGACCCTTTAGGGGTCTCAAACTTCTTTCCTCCAAGGCTGCAAAGGAGGTGTTGAGAAGGTTCCTCATCTCACTCTACGGATTATTCCTGTGTAGCTTTTCTGCCATGTTTAATTACTGCTTTCAGCTACAATGGCTAATTGGCAAATAGCTTGGCATTGAAGAGGCCTTGTTTGTAGGGCAAGAATGAGTTAGACCGTTAATACTGTTAGTCTTAAAAAATGGTAGATAGTGCTAGAGGTTCTGACCCTAGAGATTAACCAAAAGTTTCCAAGAATAATAAAACCAAAGAGATGAGCATTTCATGGTGATTTAGAAAAATAACTTACACAGTTGCATAACAGCATTGCAATGGTACGATATAGCAGATTTATGTGCTACAATGAAATCCAAAATAAACCAAGTATTAACAGACAGGTAGGTAGACATCAAAATCAGAAGTATACAATTATTTTTTTAAATTAAAAAAAGAGACACTGTTGGGTAATACACCTGACCTAAATATAGTAAATACCTTGGGCACGTTTCAAAGTTCTGCTTTAAAAAGGAAAGGAACTCCTGAACATAAGGATTTCCAATCACAGGAACATTATTAGGGTGCCACTGCATAGAGATATTTTATACTGATGAAATAATTGAGTCTTAATTTAAGAGAGAAACAACGTTAGCCAACTTTAGGCATTTGCCTGTGGAAAGCTGCATCTCATTTTGTGGTTCCTATCCCTTTCAGTCAAGTAATAGCTGAAGGCTAAGCTGCTCCAAGTAAAAAAACATTTCTTCAATAACTCTTAGTATTTTTAGTAGTTAAGATACAGTGTTTCCTGCAAGATTAAGACTCTTAGAGTAAAAATGAATGACAGAACTGTGTTACATGTGCAGCAAGAGATAGCTACTATTTTAGAGAAACCCCATTTTCCTCTGTGCAGTCTGAAAGTGAGACTTTGAGGTGAGATTTGGAAAAACAGTATCTGTGGCCTGTAAAGGTTCCTTATCTCCAAGGAAAATATTCACTCCAGTACATACTGCCATCTAAGTGGGCCAGAGGAATGTTAATCTTTCTGGACATGTGTATCAAGTATGTTGCCAGTAAAGTTAGTGAACACTTTTTGCTTTAGGTAACTACAAGTGCCCAAAGCAGATGTCAACATGAGAATGAGTTAGTTAAGAGAAATCAACATTTCAGCTGTGAATGTGGTGGACTTTTCTGATCACTTTTCATATTAATATAAGCAGATTACATTCATGATTGAACTATAACAGATGCTGAAAATATCTCTTTTTGGTAGGCAGTAGCATTCTTAGGCTACTTCATTTTATTATCAGCTGTACAGCTATATGAACCAGCAGCTGCATGAAAGCTAGTTTACAGCTGAGGATCAAGACTATGATTTAGTGAAGTGGATAACAGAGGAAATGTAGTGAACACTTCCAGCAACAACCTTAAAGCATTTCAGAAAAGGAGAGACACAAAAAGTGAGATGATTAACACTGAACCAGTAACAAGGCACATTCTCCTTCAAGCCAAATGAGTGTCAGATTACTCAAATGAACAAATTTTGAAGTTGATGAAAGAAACCGGCCTTACAAGTTTACAAACAGTTCTATTTAGGAATCAGAGACAAAAAAAAAAATCTAAGCTGACATGTTAAAAGCTTTTTCCACAATTTCAGACACTGAAGTAACAGTTCTGCTAAGAGAAGTCACATGTTCAACACATTCACAAGGTACCAAAAGAGACTAAGTTCTTGTCCTTAATATAGGAAAACACAGTGCAAGGTGTGATTATCCAGAACATTCCCTGAAGTTATTCCACAAAGAAGGAAGTACTAGGAAAGAGAATATTACTTTGTACCTTTGTTGTAACCCTGTATGTGATATATGTCTCCATTGTGCACACGTGTTTTTTGGGATCATCAACAGTAACAAAGAGGTCTCTAGTTTCCACATCCAAGTCATCATCCAGCTGCAGTCTGTTGAGGAGAGATGAGGAGGAGGCTGGGCTAGAAGTGTCCACAGGTGTGCCATTGGGCAGACTAAGATCCTGTATTGGAGACGGGAAAAAAAAAGCTTTTAATAAGCTTAACAGATTCAAGGTAAAGCACAGTATTTTCAAAGATACCCCGAGATATTACAGGGGTTGTTTGTTTCGGTAGCTCCAAGGATCACCCTCTTCCAGGACACCTGGGCAACACCCTGAAGTCTTTGAGCATTAAGCTGAGGAGAAAGCACATTACCACTATACCCCCCCTAAGTCCGGCACAACCTGCTTTCTATCCATAAGGAAGTAGAGCATTGCTGAACCCACAGTTCCTGATGAGACTGAGCCAGCCCAGACTGAAAACAAACCAGCTAGGCAAATCAAGAGACCTACTTCTAAGACAGGTTTCAGGCAAAGCGGCAACAGTTCAGTTGTCTGGAATGCAGTCAGCTTTCACCTCTGGAGACTCCTATGGTGGATGAAGGAGCACCTCAGAGGCCTCCCATCCAGTCCATTAACTTCCACACATGTTGACAGCAGTCAGAGCCTGAATTGCCATCAGTGCACTACAGAACAGTCACAGATCATACTCTCCTGCACCATGTCTAGGCACACTTCCCTGTTGGAGTCCTAAAGCAAATGAAAACACTATTTTTTCCTTGGAGAGGTCCTCATTCCCATTCTCCCAAGTCTAAGAGTATCATACAGTGCCTAGAGAAGACAGAGGCTAAAAGATCCAGCAAGTAGCTATTTTAGGAAGAAAAACACAAAGCTTTAGGAAGTCTGCAATTCCTTGAAACTGACTTGGCAGCAGGGAAAAAAAATAGCCCAACAAAACAACTTTACAGCTAACTTGGTACATCCACACACCTTCAAATCTCACACTTCAGTACAAGTCAATTACTCTGTAACAGTGGTTATTGCACTTGCACAAATATCACAGCAACTTAACATGTTCTTTGCTCTAGCTTTGTAGCAAAGGGAGCTGACTGTGTGTGACAAGTTGTACAATACGTAGGAACATCTAACAACAGTATTAGAAAGTCCTAAGAATCCATGGCTCTTTTTTTCAGAGAAGAGAGGAGGTTTTTTTTTGTTTCCATCTTTTTAACAGTAGCACAGGGACAGATTTATCCACAGATTTCCCTTGTTGCTAAACAGAGGAACATCACTACAGCTAAACACATTAACTGGAAGTGTTTTAGTTATACAATTACTTCTTAGACCAAATTTCACACAATCTGTAAGTGGCTGGACAAAATATATCATCTTAGCAAAGCAATCAGGTATGGGTGAGACTCTCTGTTCATCAGTGCTCCCTGAGCCAAAGGCTCAGAATCACAGGCAAGAGCTTCAAGGTAAAGTTACAAAGGTCTGCCTTTGATAATGGCTAAAAACACAGCTAAATTCCTACCAGTCATTGCCATAAACCCATCATGAGAGTACTGGGATTTCATAGAGATCCATCTGTCTGCTGCAGTAATGCAGAAGTGTGGCAGCATTGCTCTTCACCTAGAGGGCTGCTTTACGAAGTAGAGAAAATAATTGTCTAGCTTAGACATTTTGGGAAAGGGGTGATCTAAACTATTCTTTACTAACAGAAAGGTTAGATACATTCTCTCAGCTAATATACAGAAGAGCCTGCCAACAAACAGATGAGAGGTTTCAGATTTGACTGGCAGGTGAGCAAGACCGGAAGGCAGGTACTCAAATGCTCTCAAGAGGGCAAAAGATCAGGATGAGCATGGCACACCTTGCCAGCTCAGACATGAGGTAGACACCTCAAACTACAAAAGCATCTGGCTCGGATTCAGCATAGGAGGAACATGTATAACAGGAGGAAGCAATGGCACAATAACTGAGTAGATAAGAAGTTCTGTTGAAATTACACAAACAGAATAAGCAGTAGACAGGATAAGGTTAACAAGAAGAGATGGCTTCAGAAAATCTGCAGTTCAGCTAGACAAGAGAATTTGGCTGAGCAGAGTAAAAAGCAAAGCAAACCTTGGGATACCACAGTAGTTGGAGACAAATCTGTTTCTGTTTCCGAAAGGAAAAGACAGCTCATCATTGCCCATGTGCACTAAGCATTAACGTACAACAAGTTGTGCCAGAACTGCAGCCAGTCAAATTCTAAGCTTCCAGTATGACAATTAACTTGCAGAAAAAGCTTAAGCCTGGTTCCACAGGAGATCTCAAAAGCTTCTAAGAAAACTCTTCCAAAAGAGAGCTTAAAGAATACAATGGAATCTGCTTAAAATACGAGAATCTAGAGAAAGAACCAAAGATGGAGCTTGCAGCCAGTTGCACAAAGTCAGCACTTTCCTCACCAATTCTGCTGGGAGGTAACAATATCATACGAGTATGTCTTGCACATTTTAAGCAGGGCAGAAGTCTGTGAAGGCTTGAATCGGCTTCATTGCACTTGAGTGTGTTCTTGCAGTCATGGGTCCTGTGGAATGTCTCGGGTGTTAAAGGCTGTGCTAGTTCTGTCTTGGATGAAACATTCCAGACCTACATCAAGCAAAGTTTCTGTACCAGCAGTGGTTCAGATCAGGAGAGCGGCTAGCTGTGGTGGTGGGGAAAGGACAGATGATATGTTACTGTGCTATACTGCTTCATCCGCAGGATCCTCCCTCCCCTGGCAGCCACAGCTGGCATCATACCCTGCTACTTGGCTAGTTTTCAGTAGATGAAAGCCAAGTTAGAAGCTAACTATTTCTCCTCCTGAATGGGTAGAACCTCCCAGCTAAGTGCACTACAAACAGTGCTTATGGCTGCTGAACCCTCATTTAACAGGCAGGATCAGTTTTGCTGAAGTCTTATGCTATTGCTAGAAAGAGGCAGGCTTTGAAGTATGACAGCAAAATGCCCAGCAAGATATCTCAGGCTGTAATCGTACAAGCAGAGTACCTCCCTGTCATGTTAATTGCCCCGCCTTTCTTCCATGGGACTTGGAGGACTTTTTTTTTTTTTTTTGCTGTTGTGGAAACAAGACTGTATCATTTGTGTAGGTGTGCTTTTACCACAGAAAGAGGAGTATGTTCTGCAGAGCCTAGTGGGAAAGGAGATAGGCAGCCATCTGTGTTTTCTACCTTCTATCTTTTTCTAACTATTATACCCACAAGCATCTGAAATACTGGCTAGTATTATCTGTTTTATATAAACAACCTGGCAAGCTGTGTCTGACTTCAGTGTTAGTGGCTCATGCACCAGCTCCACCTTTAGTGCACCAAATAGCTGCCCATCCACGTTTTAACTACCTTTATTAGAGACCAGCACAGTCCAAGTCACAGCAGGTACCTGTTGCCCTGAGTTTGCAGCTTTTCGATGTTTTCATTTTCTGTAACAGCT
Source organism: Rhagologus leucostigma (assembly GCA_013397725.1). NCBI lineage: Eukaryota > Metazoa > Chordata > Aves > Passeriformes > Rhagologus > Rhagologus leucostigma. The sequence continues at coordinate 392,437 of VZTD01001661.1, forward strand.
TCTCACGCACGTTCTGTAAACATAGCCATGTTTTGTTAATCGTACTTTATTGTTTTTCATTCCATTCTCCTAGGCGGAGACGTTTGATGGACTTTTCCTTTGACCAGTGTGATTGAGGGGTGGTAATTTCTCCCTCCAATCCACGGTGGTTTTTAAGAACATATAATAAAGCTCAGGGTCTCTGACCCCGGGGCCTTTCCTTGCTTCTCTCCTAACAAGGTGTCTGCGTGGTTCTTTCGTGTCCAAGTGCGACAGGTACCCACCGCTCAAAAAGCCTTTTGTCACAGCACCTGCTACTCACAGTAGTCAGTCTGCAACAAAGCTGAGCAGTCCCACAGCAGAGAGGAGGGGAGGCTGCTCCTGGTAGCCAGGCAAGGTGCCGTGGAGGACATGTTTTGCAAAGACATTCTTCACTTCTTAGAGAGCATCCATAAAGATTTTCCCAAGTTTTGAAGCTTTTTCTAAAGTAAAGAGCAAAGATCCTTTATCTCTGTCCCTCACTGCCTCAGGACAGTCTCATAGCTTTGTTATCTGCTGAAGTAGGTCAGGTGAAGGTGTAGCAAGGCCTGGATCACAACCTGAAGTAGATACAGTGTGACATTCAGACTTTCAGGTTCATGAGCTACTGGGTAAATACTAGGCTCTTGTGTACAGTTGTAAAACGACCACACAGGCAGGCTCTTCATGCATTCTTATGAAGTTCCTAGAATTCCCCAAGACACCTGAATTTATGGATACCTAAGTCAGACGATTTTAGCAGCACATGTTTGGTATTCTACAGCGCCAAGCAAGTAGGAACTAACTGCCTGTGTTGGAAATGCACCCTGCCAACTATGCAGGCTGCTGTCTGGTAAGGCTGCTTCACATTAGTTTGTTGTCTCATGCTGTCCGAACACCTTGACCAGTCAGCCTGCCCAGAAACAGATATTAAATCTATCAAGAAGTTCATCCAAGTATAAAACTCAACTGAATTTTTTAAACTAGAAGTCTGCATGCGAGATTCAAAATGAGTCGGGAACTTTCCAGCTGTTGTCATCTTCTCCCAGGAGATTTTCCACGACTCCATTTACAGAGCAGTTTGGATCCACAAAAAGTAAAAACTTCAGGAGCTTGGTATTCAGTCTTCTGGATGGCAGCCTCCCCCCATGGAGCAGTACACCAGAGAAAGCATCGAGGACTCAACCTTTGAAGACTGAAAAAGGGTGCAAAATTCCATAGGTATTGTTTTATTGTGAAGTGAAGGGAGTCTTCTTCTGAGTTACAGGCAGCTAGTCAATATTACAGTTTCCACAAACTGAATGCTAGTTTTCACCTATCCTGCCTGAGCAAGTGTACAGCCTAACCAGACAGCTTTGCTCTCTAAGCAGGAGCCCATGATGAAGCAGAAGGCGTGGTTCAGACAGGTCTTCCAAGCATGCATGAACTCACCTCCAGAAAGGGTTAGCCTGAACTCATGTGTTGTGGTGTGCAGGTTCCTGCAATGGCATGGCAAGTCACAGCCTTCTCGGAGAGCGCAGTGAGGCTTGCTCGGGGACAGCGGCTGTTCCGCTTCCCGTGCCTTTCCAGGCTGCCCCTTGCGTGCCTCCAGCTAGCTGAAGCCCCACAACACGGTGATGGTAAAGGAGACGAGAATGCTCTCCGCATGAGGACTGCAGAAGATCTTTTATTTCATGGTGGCTCCCAGAAGCCTAGAGCCAGCACATGTGCTGGCTCCCAAAGGTAGAGAGCCAGCACATGGCATGGTTCCCTCAGGCAGAGGCTGGTGCCCCAAGGCAGGGTAGAATGCGAGAGACCCCATCAGGTGCCACACAGGGTCCTTTATCCAGGGTGAAGGGGGCAGGGAGAGCACATGGACCAATGGTCACAGGGCACACGGGTGGTACATGGGTGGAGTTAGGGCAACAGAATCAATGGGAGAAACCCAAGCGAGTGGTTAGGGCTAGGGGCGGGGAAGGGGGGGACCCACGGGGCAAAGGAAAGCACAGGAGAGGGGAAAAATACAACACTACACCCATGTGATGCTGTGCGCCCATTGCTCCCATTCAACAAGTGTTGTGCAACAGTAAGAGATATTTAGAAATGCTGCTGTTTAGAGGCTAGAGGTGCACTTAACGCTAAATAGCTCTGCCTAACTTAGGGACCTTAGAGCCAGGCCTGTACTGCTCCTAGAACCTCACTGCTTCACCTCCAAAATTCAGAGTGCTGTACATTTTCTTCTTCTATTTCAAGGTGTTCCATTGCTTTTTGCCATTCATCTCCCAGAGACACAATGACAGACAGAGTCATGTTAAGGGGACAACAATTCCACACAACAATTGCAGCTGGTTTTTGGAACACTCTTATCTCCATACCTTCAGTACATGACAGTAAGTCATAGGAGAATGGCAGCCAGTGACTGGAAGACTGAAGTGGTTTACATATAAACATTCCTGAGGGCACTACAAAAGCTTACAGGAACCTGGCTTTCACAGAACTGTTCATAGCACTCTTGGTCCCATGCCAGTAAGTTCTGAATGCAGGTATTTTTTGTACAGGTCAGCTCCATGTAGAAAGAAAAAGCACTTCTGCATCCTCCAGTACACCTAGATTAGCTCATCTGTGCACAGTATTTTATTAGAAGACCCCACTAAGCATCTGTTCAGTGAAATTTCAGTCTACACAAGACTATTATCCAATACCAGCTACACAGAGAACAAGGGAAGAAAATGCATTTACTTCCCCTTTATGTTTGTTCAGTTTCATTCTCTATCAGGCAGCAGCATCAGACTTTGTTTATTAGACATCACTTCTGTTTCTTCACATGTCTGAGGCAGTACATGTTCCAGCCTCTGGCACTTGCTTTTGAGTAGTTAATTTAAGGCTGTGGGGATATAGAGTGCAGAGAAGGGAGAATGCTGTGATGGAAAGAACAAGACAGTCATGCTCAATGTGTTAAAAAAAAAGAAATCCCCACAGTTAAATGCCAAAAACCCTATTCATTTCCAGGAAGAAGAACCGTGTTCTCACACTGATGGACAAATAAGACAGCGCTAAGTTGTTGTTTGACAAGAACTGAAGAACTGTGATAATCAACTCCCAGGCTAGACCTACCCTCCTGGGAAAGGGTAAGTGGTTCTATGTACCAGCTCCTGATATCCTTCTCCAGTAATGGGAAGGATGGTACAGTTTATGTGGATGTACTCACAAGGAACAAGATGATACCTTCCAAAGAGGTCAGTGGTTTCCATTATAATAACCACCTAAAATCAGACTGTAACAGGACATTTTAAGAGTGATACAGAGTAAGTACAAATAAGAAGGAATTCCTCCTGCTCTTACCTTAAAATGTGTCAGTAGAGGAGGAACAATGCTGGGTTGCTGAGGACCCAAGCCCAAATCTTCATTTCTTAGGCGTGAAGGGTATTATGAACCAAACCTGTGGGCTCTGCAGGGTTGGGCAGAAAGCCCCCAGTCTAACAGGGCCATGCCTCGTCTCTAAGGTTTCAGCAGTACAACTAGTATTTTGCCCATCTAACCAAAAATCCACTAGATAAAGACTAGATCAATGTGCTCTCAGATTATTTTAAAGAGGCGTCCAAGTAATACGTGCTGCCAAGCCATGAGTCTGGCAACTTTGCTCTAGTGTTCATTTGAACTAATATTTCTGCTCTGTAGGTCAGAGTTGCCTATAAACACACTCCTCAGCATCCCTGAAAAAAATAAGAATTTAAGATGCAACAGATAATCACGATGGCCTGCAGCCTGGTACCACTCAAGGCCTGGGAGCATTCTTGCTTATACAGGTATCATACTTGGAATAGTGCTTCTTTGCATTTCAGCTGGACAGAGAAACACTGAAACAACCTTCATAGATCCACCACATGGTTGACACAAGCATTTTCCAAGCCGTCTCCTGTAGGTCACGGGATTCTCACCTCGTTTCTGAGGTTAACAGCCAAGTTGCATAGATGGATTATTTTATTTTGTGGTTTGTTTTCCTGTAAGTCATCACAGTTAAGCTAAACAGAACAAGAATGTGGGCACAGAAACATTCTGGCAAACAGCATTTTCAGCAAGAGCTATAGGCTATCTCGTACCTCTGTTGCTAAAGTCTTTAGGGACTTAGCTACAATACGGCTTAGTTTCAGCATTCCTGTGCACCAGGGCAAAGGCAAGTGTCACAGGAAGGTATGAAGTGCCACATCAGGCTATCTGTTCATATAGTCTGGCTGTAAGGCTGTCTTCTCATAGTCCGTAAGAGGCTGGCCTCTTCCCATAGTCTGGAAAGGGAACTGTGCAACACGACTCTAAATCTAAATGTGGTTCAGGACTAGACTCTGAAAATGAGGAATATGAGTGGCATCTCATATATGTTTTACAACAGTTAAGACTTTCAGTACTAGTAATAAGCCATGTTACTGTGCTGCTTTGTGCATGAAAGGCCAAATGCTTTTGAAGGCCAGGCATCTGGAAGATGAAATGAGTTATTATTTGCAGCAGGCATTAATTAGGCAAAATGTAAAGGTATAAGACATGCTTTTGACTTATTAACTGCCATGAAGCTGACATGTACACCCCCATATCCTTTGAACAAGAAAGAAAGTGCAAGGAGTAACTGCAGGATTACCATAGCTTCCTCAACTATGTGGTAAATGTCAAGAGATATTTTAACACATCCACAGGATTAGCTATTCTCTTGAAATAAAAAGTTCCAGATACAAGGTTAGCTCTCACATCTGTTTTCAGAGCACTTGAATTCTGTGCACACAGCACAGAAAACTGCATCTATCTTCCTAAGCAAGATGCCAGGCTGGCAACTGTCCAGCACGATTAGTTCCGTTAAGTTTAAGCTGTAGAAAGTAGTACAAAAGTGCTTATGACCTGATGGAAAGCAAGAGAGTTTAAGATTTCGGCAGACTTGGATGCTCCTTTAGAAGAGCCATAGGTTCTTTCTACAGTCCTCAGTAGAAGGCAACAGGCATCAATTCCAGTCTATCTTCAGAGCTCAAAGGCCTCCACAAATGGCAGAGGCTAGATGTCCTTAGAAACATTTAGAAAAGAATGGAATTTATGAATCTCCTCTAGCTCTGTTCAGTTCCATGTCTGTATGCAAGGATTTTGTTTCAGTAGTATTGTTTGTTATATGGATTCTGCAGTTGTGTGCACAGAAACACCACAAACCATTTTAACATGTTAAAGAGCACCTTGTTAACAAACAAGCCTAACACACCCAGTGTTTTGTTTAAAGCTTCATTGTCAGAAGCTGAGCTCTGACCTTCTGAATAGCAAAGCAGCAGCCAGGATTTCAGATCTTGAGCAGGAAAACCTGAATCCTGCATATGACTACGAATCATTCCCAATCCAAGAAACCGGATTTATATCTGATTACAGATGAAACAGTTTATTAAGATTGTCGAAACTAAACTACCTTCTCCTAGAGACATACAGTTTTGTGTTAAAGCTCCGCAGATATATCATGCAGAACATATCTGCAGACATATCATTTGTTTTTTTCTGTTCACTCTCTAGAAGCAGGTTTAGTTGCATCTGTTATCTAGGTACCCAGTGCCACCAAACTGTTAATTTGCTCGGTAATATGCTCAGTTTTTTTAATGTGAACAGATGCAAAGGACCGGGGAGAAACAGAGAAGAAATAGGAGGGAAAGAGATGAGACGGCTGGAAAGCACTGTAGTATCCTGGTGAATATTTCATTTAAACAAGACAGAATATGCATACACTATGTTGTGGGTTCCCTCAGGCTCTCTGTTTCAGATGACTTGCATTACTTTCCTGATGCAGACCAGTGAAGATCTCGTGAGAGCAAGTCAGACTGACAAGGTATCACTGCACAAGTGACAGAGGCAAAGATACTTAAGAGGGGAGTATTCATGTTTACATCTCATGCCCTGGAAGAGTTGGAGGAGTGTACTCTTGGAGAAGCTCTCAGAGTTAGTTTACGCAGGTGCAATTTAAGCGATATCCCTCTATCACATTTGCTGGTATATAAGACATTTTCCAGCAGAAAGGCATTTGCTCTCAAAGGGATAAAATAAATGAAGTGCTCATCTGTTGGAAGAAAAAAAAAAACAACCCTAAACCAAAACCCACACAGCATGACTGCTTCAGTCCCTGCTTCGAGGAGAAAAACTGAGGAAAAGCAGTCACGCGGTATTTCCTCTCAGTGAGAAAACTATCTATAGAGACTGATGGACTTGAGATCCACAGACTAATCCATCTAGAGAAACACCTTTTAGTTAATGGTCTAGGCTTATCACAGCCACAAAGGTATATAAAAGTTAAGTAGCACACATGGCTTCAAGTGAAGTATGCTGATCAAGGAGCAGGCTAGTCAGCACGCTGGAAGTCATCATACAAATTGTGAAGAGGTCAAGATGATCACTGGCAATAAACAGCATTGATTAAAAATTTCCATGGATTTTCTGGGCAACAATCCAAAACCCACAACTTCATCTTGTCAGTATTCAAGATTTTCACTCAATTTGCCTCATACTAGCATCTAAAAAGCTACAGCAAAGGCGACAGTTCCACACAGAAAATCATGGGTTTGAGTATCGTCAGGGTAGTCTATCACTTGCCATTCCCAGATGCCAGTGCTTTCACCACAGACTCAGCTGAAAGTGCCTGCTGCTAACCCTATCTGCACTGGTGACAGGGAGGAGGCTTCCCTGTCCCTGAGCAACACCTGTCTGCAACGCATTCCTTTTCATGGAATACACAGCATCACTCAAGCTGACTGGAAAAGTGAGGCAAACTATACAGGAAAACTTTAAGGCAGGGGAACTTTTTCAGACTTAAATTCAGCGTGAAGTCACAGCACAGATTGATAATCATGATGAAAGCATGTCCTTCATTGCTGTAAGCCTCCCATCACTAATAACACTATAGACCACTGCACCAGTAATACTACTGATCACTCCAAGACAGGACGAGAGGTTGTCATTCTCACAGTAGGGTCTGCTCTCCATAATTTGAGGCATAATCTAGAAGCAAGTTTACATTATACATTTTCCACACTTTCCTGCAAACCAGAGTACTATACATTTTTGCCATGTCTTTGCTCCCACACACTTGAGTAGTAGTTGTCTTCAACCAAGATACCTAAAACGACAAAGCAGAAACCCGTCTTTAAGGGTTATAGACACCACCACTTTCACTTCCACAGCAGCATCTTACCTACTGCTTATCGCTTCACAAAAGCGGCAGTGTAGAAGCTCTGAATGTGACTGTAAGACAGTAAGGCTCTCTAACAGGATTTATGCTTTGAGGACCACTCTGACCACAGCTCTTGGCTAAACTCTTTCCTTGCCTGCTGTATAAACTTTAGATTATCGTTGTTTTTTCAGAACCATTTCAGCTAGTTCCACTAACCATATCACCTAAGTGCTTACTGTGATTGATACCTCTTGATTTCAGTGAAATATCTGCTGGAGAATCAACAGTTTTGATATCATAACATCACTTAGAGCTGAAGGTGACATCTCTTTTGACCCACCCAATTTAGAAAGTAGAATTTGTCCCATAAATTCATTGGTCAAAAAACAGAATCACAGAATGGGTAAGGTTGGAAGGGATCACAATGGGTCATCTGGCCCACCCTCCCTGCTCAAGCAGGGTTAACCTAGAGCATGTTGCACAGGATTGCATCCAGACAGTTCTTGAACATCTCAAGTGAAGGGGACTCCACAACTTCTCTGAGCAACCTGTTTGTTCAATGCTCCATCTCTCACACAGTAAAGATCTTCCTTATATTCAGCTGGAACTTCTTGTGCATCTGTTGGCCCATTGGTCTTTGTCCTATTGCTTGGCACCACTGGGAGAAGCCTGGTCCATCCTCTTGACACCCTCCCTTCACATACTCATAGACAGTGATGAGATCCTCTCTGTTGTCTCTTCTCAAGGCTGAAAAGCCCCACCTCCTTCAGCCTTTCCTCATAAGAAAGATGGCCCTGTTCCTTAATCCTCTTTGTTGCCCTCTGCTGGACCCACTCCAGGAGCTCCATGTCTTCCTCATACTGAGGAGTCCAGAACTGGACATGGCATTCCAGGCCTTACCAGGGCTGAGTAGAGGGGCAGGATCACCTCCCTTGACCTGCTGGCAATGTGCATCTGAATGGAGCCCAGGATACCATCGGCCTTGGTGACCAAGGCACTGATGGCTCATGGAGAGCTTGTTGTCCACCAGAACCCCCAGCTCCTTCCCCACAGAGCTGCTTTCCAGCAGGTCACCCCCAGCCTGTGCTGCTGCCTGGGGTTGTTCCTCCCCGGGTGCAGGACCTGCATTTGCCTTTGCCAAATTTCAGAAGGTTCCTCTCTGCCCATTTCTCCAGCCTGTCGAGGTCCTNCCTGTCCACGCATCCATTCCACTCTTGCCGAGTTTGCTTATGAGGATGCTGTAAGAGACAGAGCTGGAAGCCTTGCTGAAGACAACATCCACTGCCCTCCCCTCATCCATCCATGTAGCTGTTTCTTCAGAGCAGGCAATCAGGTTGGTCAAGAATGATTTACCTTTAGTGAATCCATGTTGACTACTCCTGATCACCCTCTCATCCTCTCTGTGGATAAAGATGGCTACTAGAATTAGTTGTTCCTACCACCCTTCTAGGGATTGAGGTGAAACTGAGTAGTCAGTAGTTCCCTCTGGGTCTCCCTTCTTGCCCTTTTTGAAGGCCATTTAGGCTGGACCGGCCCTGGAAATGCTAACTCATTAAAATAATTGCAGCTTACTAGATTTTTCTTCCATCTTCAGTTGGTAATTGCAGTATTCCTAGTAGCTACCTTGCTGTCAGTTATTGCCCTTAGAAACTAGAAAGAAACTGTTCCCCTTTGTTTCTCAATAGTTCACTAAGAGTAACTTTACACAGATTTTACTTCACAGTTGTAAATGCCATGGCAGAGTTCAGACTTTTCTTCCCCATTACATCCTGCTGGGGAGCAGTTTTCCCCAGCCACAAGAACTTGGAAATCTCAGCTGCACTGGCACCCATGCTCAGGCAGTCAACTCAGTCACAATTTAAGGAGTCAGTACAGCTCAGCATTTGAGATCTTGCTCAAGGTCAGCAGAAAACAAGCCTCAGTAAAGTTATTTCTCAAAAATACTCAAGATAAAATGCCATTTTTAATCGACTTGTTAAAAGTCTTCTGCAGACTGAAAGCACATGCAAGTTACAATCTCAAAGATGCACTTCACGCATGGCAAGCAGATTTTCTTGGAGCAGCACTAAGTCCCACTAAACCAAAAGAGCTCCCTGCCTTGTCTCCTGACCTACTTTACAGAGACCAGTCTCTCAACTCAGAGCAGGAGCAGACTGGCTCATGTGACAGCCAGACCATCTGTTTAAGATACCACAAGAATACACCACAATGCTAGAAGACACCAGGACAACAGTTTGCACATTAATCTAGGAACGAAGGTCTCCCAGATGAGTGTGTCAGTAGCAAACCTTCGTTCTTCTATTCTCTGCCCCTCCCACCACTGATTACAGGGACATGCTGCCTGAGGCACTGCTAGTAGGAGGAGGTGCCCACACAACTGTAATGAGGGAACTTCGTTATCAAGTGGTTATCCCATTCTATCCATGAATGAGCTCAGAAAGCATTCAGCTACTTGGGTAAGTTTAAGGCACTCCAGCATAGGCAGCCCTGAGGATTCCTCCTGACCACCAAGTATAACTTTTTCCACCATGGCTGACAAGTTATTGCCAAGCCTCATCCTTCTGAAACCCATCTGAAGAACCAAGTTCCTCTACGTATGCTCTGAATATCTGTTTTCAATACTCTGTCTCATTATGTATGAAGCAATCCTGTTGAAAAGATTATGAAAGCTGTGCAACACTGAATTCAACCTCAAAGTATACACCCCTCCCTCCATTACATGGAAGTAAGAACCGCAAAGTAATAATACTGTTATACAGTAGTAGCTATGTTTAGCTTTACAGGAAAGAATGAAAAAGTAATGGTACTAAGACAGTTATGCTGATGGAAGTGTTTGTTCCAACTTGCTAGCTATCGTTCATCTTGTTCAGAAGAGAGGTGAATTGCCAATTCAAGAAACTCACTGTAGTTATGTTTCATAGAGACCACTGAGTTTTACAACAGTACTAGAGCATCTATGGTGTAAGATACCATGAAAGTACCCTTTCTCATTTCTACAAGTCAAGACAACTGTAAGTAAAAACATCTATGTGCTGTTATAGTTTGCTTCTACACCATCAAACCACAGAATGGCTACAACGAAAAAAAAGAAGACAAACACTCTATCTTTTCAGTAGGATACTGCGGAATTAACCTATCCAAGTGGTATTACAAGTCTGAGAGATTAAACAGCTACAGAAAGCAACTCTAGTTACCACTATAACCAAAGACAGGAAACTGGCTTCAGCGAGCAGCTTGACTGTGGATAGAGCACTGATGACATGCTGAAAGCCATGCTAGGTTTAAGTAAGATCTTTTAATCAGAAGACTAGAAAAAAGCATGCACACCATAGTGCAACAGGAGAAGAGACAGCAGTTACTTTAAACAAGATGACAACCTTTGAGAGCTGATGGCCTACTTAGGAAGCATGTGGCAAACAACTGCCTGTACCTGGAAGCTTTCTGGCCTAGGAAACACAGTTCATTCCTGTCTTCAAAAAGGATATAGGGAACTGCAGGACAGGCAGCTTCACCTCAATCCCTGGAAAATGGTCAAGCAAATATTAGAAACCACTTCCAAACACACAAAGAGCGTGGTGACGAGAAGTCAGCAAGGACTTAAGTGAAGTCATGCTTAACCAACTCAATGCCTACCTGAGATGAAGATATCACTGGGCTGGTGTGCAAGAGGAGACCTTAACACAGTTAATTTCAACTTTAAGAGGACTTCCAACAAAATCTCTCATAGCACAATCCTAGACAATCTGAGGAGGCACAAGGCAGACAGATGTACAGCAAAGTGGACTGAAAACTGGCTGAACTGCTGGGCTCCAAGCATTGTGATCCCAAAAATTCCAAATGGTGTACATCAGCAGAGAGAATTAGGGCCACTACTGTTTTAACACCTTCATTAAAGACCTAAATGATGGAACAGGGTACATCCTCAGCAAGTGTACTGACAGTACACAACTGTATAGAGTGCTTGGTACATCAGATGTTTGTGCTGTCATTCAGGAAGACCTCAGCAGGCTGGAGAAATGGGCCGTAGGATACCTCAAAAAATTCAACATGAGGAAATGCAAAGTCCTCCACCTGTGAGGAGCAACCCCCATGCAGCAGTGTGTGCTGGAGGCTGATTGACTGAAATGCAGTTTGGCATAGGGAATGAAAAAAAAACCTCAAGAGACACTGATGAAAAAGTTGACCAAGAGCCAATAACACGCCTCAAGGCAAAGAAGGCAAACAGCCTGGCGATAATAGTGCTCAGGGAATCTTATCAATAAGGATAAATATTTGATGAAAGGGTGTACAGAAAGAAGTGACAGACTCTTCTTAGCGAAAATTAAAATACTGGAAGTTTTGTTTAAACATGACAAAGATATTTTACTTTGTGGATGACTGGATGCAGGAACAGGATGCCCAGAAAGCTGTTCAAAAAACAAGTTCACAACATCCTGGGCAGCCTGCTCTATCTGAGCCAAGAGGTTGGACTAGACAACATGAAGAAGTGCCTTCCAGCCTCAACTTCACTGTGACTGTCATTTTTGCATCCCTGTAGGCAGGAACAGCAATCAACCCATCCATACTGACATTGTGTCCCAAGTACACCAACTTCAGTTTGACTTTCTGCAGTCTTCAGTCCCTCCCACAACCGAGAATTTACCTCCAGCTTCCTTTAAAAACAATACATGGTGCTGGTCTAAGTTCTCATCTAGTCAGAGAAGGAAGAAGTTTGTATAAGCTCAGGCAGATCTATTTTTTAAATTTTCAGATTATACTACAAACTGGTTTCATCTGTGGGTGGATAAAGTTAAGAGCAATAATTATAAAATAGCAACTAAGGAGGCTGGAAGTAGAGCTTCAGACTCCCGGTACATTTTTTGAGTTGGAGCGATGCCAGGCTCCCTTTCAGAGTAAGTGCTATGTAACAGCACTCCAGCAAACACCAAGTATTTGTATTTGATCAGGTGCTAATAAGAAGTCTAGGAATTCCCCAGGGTGGTAACTTGGAAGCAGAGGAGCATGCAAACAATAGTTTTCAGTTAGTAACCAGAAGTTTGCAGTAGGAGTTTTAAAGTCTATCTCCATGAACCAGCAAATTCAAGCTACGCATTCACTGCAAGCCTGGTATTCCACATCAGCTCTAGTATCTGCTTGATATACTACCTGTAAAACAGCCTTGAAGTTCCCATCAGCTGTATAGAGTTAACAGAGGCAAATGTAAGGTACGCAGAGTTTCCATGAAAAAAAGCTGAGAAAGTTCCAGGTAGTTGGCCACAAATACAGTAACAAGTAGTCAGAGATGTCTGAAAAAGGACAGCGGAGTCTGAGTGCTAGGGCAGGTGGGATATGAAAGCTTTTGGAACCCTTGGCAAGAAACCAGTGATGTGAATCAAGACTCTTATCAGATAGCTGCCAGTCTCAAGGCAGACCATAGCAAGAACAACCAATATCACCAAGTCAGGAAGATACTCTTATTAGATGATACAAGTCTAGAGGGACCACAGCTAGACAACAGCGAAACTAAGCCATACAGAACACTTTCTTTCTAACTCTGCACAGCCTGGCACTTCCAACTCTTAGCAGCAGCCTATTAAATCTGCACAGCCTCAGGGGGCTTGAATCTGACTCTTCACACAGCAAAATACCATCTATTTCTCACCTCTGCTCTCAGTAACCTATTAATACTGCCTTTCTCCTCACTGTCGAAGTGTTTGTCCTAGTGCACAGAGCAGATTTGCTATCGAAAGTGACAAACTCGTGCATTGGAGTCAAGTAGTCATATGCAAGCAGAACTTCCTTCTTTTTTAAAAAGGAAAAGGCAGAGAGAAATCCATAGACACTTCCCCATTTGTCTTGCCCTCCTCAGCAGAGGATCTGCTCTGAAAACCAGATCTCAATTAGCATGCATGTGTTCCAAAATCTAAACCAGAAAGACCTCCATTTTACAACTAACTGTACAAGTAACCCTGCCATGCAACTTGAGGAATTGTTTTCTGCTGCATGTTGCTCCTCTCACCTGATGTTAAAATAAACCAATTAAAAACAAATAAAAGGAAAAAAACCCAAAACACAACAAACATGGTAGCACTCAGGTTCAGCTTTAGCTGTCTCCTCATCTGAAAGCTAGCAAGGATGAAGGGAGAATAGACTCAAAGACACTCATCGTGGTCAGGTGTCAAGACAACGTTTTATGACGTTAGGGGAACAGAAAGATCTCTATAGAAACACATGGCCAATACATAAATGCTTTAGAAACAAAAACCTACAACTGAAGTGTTTCATGTTTCTTGCAGCATCACGGTGAAAAGTCAAGTACTTAGCTAAAATGTCCTTTTCATTTAGGAGGTAAGATGCTGTCAAAAGTCAAGGTGTCCTGGTTCCTAAAAGTATTGCTCACTACATGTCAAGATGAAGACACTACTTCAAACAACAGAAGTTCTGCAGCCCTCTTCTTATGATTCAGAAACTTGAGACTAGTCTACTTAGATGGCCTCAGTAAACAGCACAAACGATTTTCCTTCCCTTTCCCATGACCTACTGCTCTAGTAGCATTAGCCATTGTTCTTGAACAGCAACCTAAGGTTTAGGAGACTTTAAAGTTACACAGGGTCTGAACTACTACATTATTCCCATATTTGAATCAAAATCCAAAAGGAGACACACAGGTAGGTGTTCCTGTGCCCCAGGTTTCTCTGACTCTGAAGTGGTGTTCTTACTTAACGGATCAAAAAAAAAGTAAGAAAAGCATGCTTTAAAGAATACAAAGCACGGCAGAGGTTCAGCCACTTCAGGCTGCATGTCTGCAGCGGTGAAAATTGAAGCACCTTATGGGCAGAAAACCTCCCTTTACTTCTGAACTTTCTCCACTCAGAGGATTTCAGTCTCAGGCACTTGTAGCTTGCAGCAGATTTGAGGAAGTATTTGCTCAGAGAAAACATGAGGAACGCAGAAAAGCAAATTATCCACTTCATGGTGATGGGCCAGCTATTGGCACTAGCCCTCTTCCCAAAGGGATAACCTAGTACAGGTCTAGATAAGGACAACTGTCCTTAAAGAATCTGACTCAAACACACTTTGAAGCAGGAGACTTGGACCAAAACTTGTGCAGCACCAGTCTCCACCAAACTCTCCCAAAAGGCCAGAGACAAGATCAGAACTGCTCCTACTCAAGAATCAATAAATAACAGCTGCAGAGCTTTAAGCCTGTCAGACTTGAATCCTGACCTCCCTTTGTTACTCAGCTATTGAAGCTACCCAGCACTGTCAGTTGATTAGTGAGCCAGTCTCTCAAAAGATCAATAATCCACCATCACAGATTAAGACTTTTAAGATTAACACTGGAAATGTTCAAGGCCAGGCTGGACGGAGCTCTGAGTAACCTGGTCTAGTGAGAGGTGTCCCTGTCTACAGCATGGGGGTTGGACTAGATCATCTTTGAGTTTCCTTCCAACCCAAAACATTCCATGATTCTGAGACTGAGACATAAAAACCACCCAAAAAGTGGTTTTACCTGTTTACCTCCTCTTACCATACTCCCTCTGTAAACTACTCAACACACAGTGCAAGCATTGCCTTAAAGCTAGGAACACCTGTCTACTGAATTTTTCTTCTGGAAAAGGGAAAGAAGTTAACACATTTTTTTTCTTGCCAGTGTGTGAAGTATTAAGGTGAAGAAGGGACATCCCATACACAGCAGAGCTGTTGATCTCCTTCCATCAAGAGGATAAGACATTTGGCTTTTTCTGCTAATTCAGCTAGAAGGAAAAAAAAATTATATCCTCTTCCTACTGGATATCCTTTTATTATGCAAGGATCATAGCCTAGTGCCATTTCCAGGTCAAGCACAGAACTGCTCTCAAGTCTAAACATCACTTACCACAGCCACTTTTGCTCTGCCTTTTAGAGTACTTCTATGCTGCCAAGCGCTTAGGACAGGACGGTACTACATGCAAGGTATGGGAAGGTGGATTCCACTTCTATTGCTGACGGAAAAACTGGGCAAGAACTTTCCTACTTATGAGAAGTTAGCTCACCACAGTGAGAGGCTAGGGAGTTATTTCTGCTCCCAGGTCGTCAGGAATACTGATACACTTCTCAAAACCTCAAAGCAGTAAAGCAGAGAGAAGCTTGTTTGCACTCCAAAAGCAGAGAAGTTCTTTAAGACAACTGAGGAAAGATGTTATAGCGTGTGAGTGACTCCTCAGAACACTGCTTCTCACCAGCTATCCAGCAGTCTGGACAGACCGTGCTAAGAGCTGCAGCTCCTCAGCTGCAAGATCTGTGAAGGCAGCTGCCAATTTCTACTGCTACAGGTTCACCAGACAACAATCTAGCTACACGATTAAACCAATCCATCACAGACAAAAACCTCCACAATTTCTACCCCTGCCTTAGTCACATACCCTTTTCTCAGCAGGTCATCAACTCTGACTAATTTCTTAGATGAAGGCATAAATTCCTGAAGAGAAGGTAAGCCTTGCTTCTCACTAGAGCAACAGTGGGCAAATTTTCAAGGAAAGGACTCCTTACACGGGCAGGAAGAAGTGCTGAATCCCTACATCACAGCTGCACACAGCAGATGGTGAAATATGGAAGAGGCCAGGCTACCTTGACTCACTCTCCTGTAGCATGGGGGTGTATCAGGCCAGATACTGCTGACAGCCTCAAGGCTTTTGGAGCATAGGGGATCCATCCTACCCAGAAACAGCTCCATACTCCCCAGGAAAACAGCCATAAAAGAAGCACTTCTTGACACCAGCAACTCAGTAACACCTTGTATGCACAAACCAGCTGTGCCAGAACTGCTTTTGAGCCCGTATCATCCCTTGCAGTTCTTGCTCCCAGGAAATCCTACCTTAAAAATTTCAGGAAGTCTTGTCTACAGAGATACCAAGTCCTTGCAAGTGTAGCCAATGTATCAGCAGTGCTGTACTGCCACTACCGAATTATCACCACGGGGAAGGCGCTTCACAGAGTTCACTAGCGTCTTGTGAACATATGCCAGAGCTAGGGAAGGGAGAACGGACATAGATACTCCTGCAGAGCACGGTCTGTATTAGTGCTGGGAAGAACTGAGCAAGAGTTCAGCCTGGAAAGGACAATCACAGACAAGCTGATGATAAGGAAACAATGCCAGCTCCAAGCCTTCACAGCGACGGCTACAGGAAGAAGACAGGAAAGGAGCTGCAGCAATTCCTGAAAAATTTACACCTATCTGTAGACGGTATGAGCCACAGGCAGATACAGTAAGTAAAACCCTGCCTTTCGCAACCCTCCGGTGACAGCGCGACCACCAGTGTCCCAGCCGGTCCCTTGCAGCAAGGGACACGATGCCTTCTCCCCCCGGAGCCGCTCTGGGCTCTTGCAATGGATGTCAGCAGCGCCCAGGGCTTCCTCTCCCGGCGGGGAGACGAAGCCGGGAAAAGGGATGTGTCAGGGAAACACATAACCTTTCTCCCTGCTCTCCTTCAATGCAGAGACCCCTTCAACACCATAGGCCCCCTCAAATGCCGCGCCCCCTTCCCTCAGGCCCTACCTTGTCGGCGATGCTGCGGGGCAAGAGCAAGTCGGGGCTGGGGGTGAGCGCTGGCCCCATCTCCTCGCTGCTGGACGTGGCCAGGGGATGCGGCATCTCCCGCAGCGACTTGGGCCCGGAGGACGGGAGGGGCTTAGGGGCGCTCGCCGCGCCGCCCGACATCGCACCGGGGCCGGGCAGCGACCGAGGCAAGGAGGGAGGGAGCGGAGGCCGCGCCGCCTCGGCGAGAAGCTG